>CM040122.1:14293483-14744363 GCA_022559845.1 Amorphophallus konjac | reverse complement strand
CTGGCTTAGGGTTTTGTGTTCGCTTTCCGCCTAGTTTCTCGCTTGAGAGCTTGAGTGCGCTGTGCGGCGTTGTGAAGGTGGTTGCTATCCACGGCTTTCGTGCTAGCGTAGGGTCTAAGGATCTAGGTCGAGTGCCTTCTCCCTCATCGGTGGTGGCCCTGGTTGTGCTGCGTTGGGCAGAGGTTGCTGGCAGGCGTGAGCTCGTGGTGCTGCGTTCGAGGAACCTGCAGCATGGTCAGGTGGCTGGAGATGATTTTTCGTGGTTAAGTGGCCGTGAGCGTGCTCTGAGGGAGCTGTTGTCGGTTTTAGCCACTCCAGCTTGAGGTTTGTCCAGCTCCTGAGGCGTTCTGATCGAGAAGTGTGCTCCGGTGAGCGGAATGTCTTCTCGGTGAGCTGCTGATTTGTCGAGCCTGATGTCCTTGTCGTGCTCTGTGGCGTCAGAAATGACGTGTCGGTCCCGATTGTTTTGCGGATTTCGAGGTAGGATTGGGTTGTGGTGTCCCAGTAAGTCTTGTTCCTGCGCTCTTGTGTGTGAATGTGGTGTGTTCGCCCTGGAGTTGGTTTGAGATGTGAAGGCTCCGCGGTGAGTTCGGGACTCGAGGATGAGCATCGGCGGTTGTTGTTATGGCTCGTGTTGTGGCTCTTGGCATGCCGTGTTGCAGTTCGAGATATTGCGGCGGTGGTACATCGGTAGATGTTGTGACTATGGTCCGACGTGACACTCGCCGAGTGTGTCAGAGGCGCTGACCTGATGGAAGCGATGGTTTTCCTTGGTGCTGGATGGTGTTGTTTCCAGCGTGCACGAGGTTCGAGGTCAGGTCGAGCGTGGAGTCCTTCCGTTGGTCGAAGTGCGCTGGTTTCTCCTTTGGTTGGAGAGATTGCGTTCGGCTAAGGATCGTCGTCTTGCATTGTGTGTTCGGATTGGTTGGCCTTGTGTGCCATGAAATCCGTGCGAGATGTGCTCCTTGTCTTGGCAAGGTGGTTGCCTGTGAGAAGTTGTGCCCGTTCCTTTGTCGTGTAAGGGTACTGGCGCTGTTCCGGAAGGACGAGTGCTGGTTGGGCGGTGTTCGCTTTCTCGGCTGTGCGCGCGGATCAGAGTGCGCAGCGGAAGCGTGGTGGGCTTGTGAACCCATTGGTTCAGGATCGTAGCGTTGGTTGCTACGGGCGGATTCCTGAGTTTGCGTTGAACATTGGAGGATTGGTTCCTCTGTGCGAAACGTGTTGTTGCCGTGTCATTGCCCGAGAAGTCGTGATTCTTGGCACTGGCAGGATGGAGTGTTGGGGAATGTGCTGGCTAGTGTGCTGCATGAGTACCCTATTCCTGTGATGGAAGCCGTGTCAGGCATCGGTGTTGGACCTAGATGAGGTTGTTGAGGATGTAGCCTGACGAAGGTCGAGGACATGTTGGTCAGAGTCGGTGGCTTGGCGCCCGACTTGTGTTCCCAGTCGTGTCCTCGGATGAGATCATTTTTGGGGAAGTGGTCTCTGGCAGACTATGGGTCCCGGTTGACGGCTATGAGTGGCTGGTGAGCCTAACCGTGTGACCGACCACAGCAGTGTCCGTTGGTTCTACGGTCTTATCGGATTGTGACAGTGAGATGTTTATTGCTTAGGGACCCGTGAGCACTGTTCAGGTGGTGTCCCGTGGCTCTGTGGCAAGGGCGAAATCGGGGTTGGCAGGTGTCCACTTGCATTGATCGAAGGATTTGATGAGACCATATGGATGAGTGACGCCTGTGGGCGGAGGCCTTTTGTGAGATGGGCGTCGGAGGATGGTCCTTGATAGGATGTTGGTGTCGCAATGGTTATCCCTGGTTTGGTGACCAGCATGGGATGATTCCCCTGTGAGTCTGAGTCGACCGAGATGATGACTGAAGACACTAGGATCCGTCATTTGGTTTCGTCGTGCTCCCCGAGAGGGTCGAGTTGGAGCAATGTTCGAGCTCGGATGCGGTGTCCGAGAGGAGTGCAGCTCGAGATGCGGCATCAATCTGTGTGTGAGTCGACGGATGGCTTGCTGAGGTTTGGAATGATTCCTTTGGACCCGGTCGAGGACCAGGAAAGAACGAAGAAGCTGAGCGAGCAGTCGGTGACCAGTGGATGGTCTTTTCAGAGACAGAAGATGCTGGTTGTTGGGGCTCGAGCGTGGCGAGAGCCGTGTGCCAGCAAGACCTTTGGTGGTCGTTTCTGTGATGTGCCTTTCCGGATGGGATCTGGACTTTGTCGAAGTTTGTCTTCTGACGAGAGTTGGCACAGTGTTATGTCCGGCTTTCAGCTTGCCATGTGTGAGGTGTTTCTTGGTGCTGAGCCGATGTTCTGGTTGCGGTCTGCGGAGAGGACTGCTTGAGCTGGTGGAGGCTCTGTTTTGGTTGCTCCCTTGAGGAGGGCGTGCGACCTGTCAGCTGGCTGCGAAGCTGATGTGCGATTTGTCTGCCGACCATTGGATGAATCGGTAGCTGTTGCTCGTGTCGAGGGTTGTGATTCCTCGGTGGGCGAGATTGTGGCTGTAGTGCCATGATGGATTCTCGCGTTGTCTGAGGTGATGTCGGACTGTGTCCTTTGGTATATGCCTGCTCTGTTGGCCAGTGTGCTCGGCGCGAGGAGCGAGGTGTTACTTGTGATTGTAAGTCTGGCTGTGTCCCTCAGGACTGGAGTTTTCTTGAGAACCGAGATTTTCTGTGCTAGGGCTCTGACAGCGTGTCTGTTGATTCAGTGTTCTTCCCCTGGGACTTCGTGCTTGGTCCTGAATTTCGAGGACGAAATTCCTTTAAGGGGGGAGGGCTGTAATGCCCCGGGTTTTTCGGATCCTCGATCGTGGGTCCCGGATCTGGTTTCTCGGAGCGTCCGACTCCGTTGTGTCCGAAATTTTGTTTCGGACATCTTTTGTGTTCGGATCGACGCGATCCGGAGTCGTTTCGGAGGCCCGGAGGCGTTCCGCGGCTTTTTCCACGTGTGTTTTTCGATTCCCGGCGTGGGTTTCGGCTTTCCCTTCGGAACCTCGTTGCGCGTGAACCGGGCCGTTCACCTAGGCGAGTGTGGTACCGTTGCGATCGGTGCGTTCCGAGGAACGCGAGGGTGTGATTTTCTATTTTTCGGGATTTTTTCGATTTTCCGGATTTCCCTATATATTAACCCACTCTCTCTCTCCCCTCTCATTTCTCTCTTCTCTCCCTCTCTCTTCTCACGCTCTCTCCACTCTCCCTCTCTCTCCGGCGGCCGACGGGGCGGAGTACGGGCGAGGCGGGGACGGCGCGGGCGAGGCGCGGGCGAGGATGGATGAGGATCGAGGCGGTGGAGGCGTGGTGAAGCTCGGCCGTGGGTTCGTGGAACGTCGAGGCTTCAACGGCGTTTTCTTCGTGGATCGGCGTCCACGGTGCGTGAAATCTTCGGTGGAGGTAGGGTGATGGACCCCCAGCTCGTGCTCTTTCTTTTCCCGCAAGTTTCGTAGGCTACGGTGAGCCGAGCGGGCCAAACTGGGTGATTTGGGTAAATCCATGTTTTAGGGCTTGTGGGCCGATCTCCCGTTTCATTGCGTTTTAGGCCGATCCGAGGCCGTAGATGCATGCTAGGGGTTATTTGGGGGCTTCCCCTATGTTTTCCCCCTCATCCGTGGATGTTTGGGGGCGTGGCGTGGATTTTTGGGTGTTTTCCCGCCGTTCACGGTTTTCTGAAATGATCGTGGCCCACCAGTAACCGCGTTCATTGGTCGCGGTCTTGGGAGAACCGCGTTCATCCTTTGTGTTTGGGTCGAGGAGGCCTTCGAGCGTCGCGGTCGTGCGATAGACCGCTTTGGCCTAGTCGCGGTCATGGGATGACCGCTACTGCCTGGTCGCGGTCCTCGGGTGACCGCTACCATCGGGGTTGCGTCTGGCTGGTCGCGGTCGCGAGATGACCGTGACAGCATGGTCGCGGTCGCCGGTCGACCGCTACCATCTGGTCGCGGTCACCAGGTGACCACTACCACGTTCTAGTTCCTGTTTGCGTTGTTTTGACCTCCGGTCAACCCGGTTGTGACCCAGTGGTTGACTTTAGGTCTCGTGAGTGTCTCGGATACCCCGTGGAGTTCCGTGACCGTGTCTTTGGGTATCCAGAGGAGGTCCCACTTATCTCGTTTTACGTGCCCGTGCGCTTAAGGGTCCAGGTGACCTTTTAGCGTTCCGATTGTGTAAATGTGTTGGTCTCCGGCCGACCCGGTTGGGACCCAGTGGTCGACCTACGGCCTTGTGAGTATCCCGGACGTCCCATGGGTTCTGTGTCTATATTTTTGGGGTGTCGGGAGGGACCGTGTTGCCTCGATTAGTGTGCCCGTAGGTGTGGTGGGTCCGGGTGACCCCACGTGTTCCAGGCTTTCGTGTTACGCTTGACAGAGTCACCGTGTATCGGTGTGTGTGCGGTGGGGTCTCCCACGCATGTCGTGGGTTTCCTTTGGAAGGCGATTCCCATGTGGGCCATGTGCTTGGCCTTGGACTGCGAGTCCAGTTATCCGGCCTGGGGCTGGATGTTTCCCGCTTGCTACAAGATGGAAAATCGTCGTGGTGGCTTGTGTGCTGCCCTGGGAATCGTGCTTCTGTGTTTTCCGGGTGGCCCGTGTGGGTGGCCTTGGTCCCTTGCGTTCCCTTCCCGAGGGAGTGGTCTTGGCGACTCGTGAGCTGTTTTGGTACTTGTGCTACCGTGGTTTTAGACCTAGAGATTGGACTAGATTGACGGCCTTGTGCTGTTGCATACAACGGTCTTGATCCCGAGTCTTGTGACTCAAGGACCGTTGGCTGTAGTGTGTCTAGAGGACTGTCCAGAGTCCAGTGGCTTAGCGCCACTTGAGTTTTCTCGACTCTCGCGCAGGGTGTGTGCGCGGCCGTGGACTGTGAGTCCCGTTTCTTCTCCGACTGTGGTCACCGTGCGATGGGGCCGGTACGTGGGGTGGTCCCCGTACGTCGTCGGATTCGGACGTTATTTTCCGTTGACTTGAGAGTCTACTCCTTCAGTGACCCTCCACTAGTCGTACCCCACCAGTACGAGGTGCTGGTCGCACCAGGGAGTGGTGTACGGGCTTACCCTAAGAGGTGGTTTGTGGACCGGTTGCCGTCGGGCCCCACGTCTTGCAGCCAGAGTCCGGCTGAGGGGAAAACCGGTCAGAGGGCCAGACCAGGGACGCGCGGTCTGTGTGTGCACACGTGGTTGGGGACAGTGGACGCACGTCGATGGGCGTGACCCCAGCTAGTCACTTGTTTGTGGTTACTTGTACGGTGTTCGTGCCTCGGGTAGGACCTACCACGTCAGGCGGTTCACCTGCGGTGCGGTGTAAGACGTCAGGGGACGCTACCGGCTGTGCTTCTAGTGGGTGGTACTCCTGTCGAGTACGGAGTGACAGACTGTCAGTTTCCGTGACTTTGACCTTCGGGTTTTCGGTCGTGTTGACCGTTGAGTTTCGGTTGGTTCGCCGTGACGCGTGTGTTGGTTTTCGTGTCATGAGACTAGTGCTAGTGGCTTTACCAAGGTTGCGTCTTGTTGTGGGATACCCGCGATCGGATGGTCAGGGTTGCACCTTGGACAGCGTGTCCAGGTAGGCTGTGTCCGGGGGACATGCCTCTACGGCGTGGTTGCCGTGTGTTTTACTTCGGTAGGTGGTACTAGCGTTGTTCGGTAGCTTCGACTGCGTGATCGAGGTGTGCCTTCTGGTACAGTAGGAGTAGCTGTAGTGCCAAGGTTTTGACCGGCCACCGGTTTGCTGTTCTTGCTGTAGTTGTAGCTCTCCCTTCCGCTACTGCCGTTGTTTCCGGTTGGGGTTCCGCGGGATCCCTGCTGAGTCTCTGTTTTGGAGACTCATTCCCTGCTTTTCAGGTGTAGCGGTTCTTCCTCGCCGTTTGAGGGTGCGGAGCGGAGGTTCTCAGTTGCCAACTTGCCGGGCCGAGTGTTCACTTGGCATGTTGTACGTTTTACTGCTTTTGACTGTACTTTCTGTTGGACTGGACTCTGTTGTAGTTGTTTACTTATTTCTGTTAATTTTTGAATTGTCCTGCTTTATTTCCTATTTCTTTGTGCCTCCACACTCCTTTTAGCCCTTCCGAGCCCTCCCGGCTCGTGGGCGGCGGTGCGAGTCTCGGGTTATTGGGCCTTCCCGGTAATCGGATTCTCGGGTCGTTACACTGGTCGTCTGGACGCCCCAAATATGCACACTACCGTGAAGCCGTCCCCGGAGTCACGACAGCAAGGAGAAACCAACTCCCGGGAAGCTCATAATCCATGGGGCCTCGAAGAAAATCAAATGGGCCACAACTCGTGCTCACAACGGGCTCAAAACTGCCCATTTAGCCCTTCAGCGGCACGCCCCTGGAGCCCTTCAACGGCACAACCTCCAGGGTGCTCCAGCGGCACGCTCCCGTGAACCCTTCAGCGGCACAGCCCCCAGCGGCACGCCCTTCAGACGCCCCAGCGGCACGGCCATTTGGCCCTCCAGCGGCACGGCCATCCAGCCCTTCTGCTTCACGCTTCATCGCACCAAGTCTATACAGCCATCAGCCCAAGTCTGTACGTTGGCTGAATGAACAAACGAAGTCTGTACAGCCAAGCCCCAAGTCTGTACATTGGCTGAATGCACAAATAAAGTCTATACGTCCAAACTCCAAGTCTGTGCATTGGCTGGCTGTTTTGAACGCAAAGTCTATACACTTGTGTGGCAAGTTCGTACAGAGTTCTGGCAAACGCGAAGTCTATACACTGGTGAAGTCTGTACATCCACCAGTTCAATGCAAAGTATGTACATCGATGAAGTCTATACATCAGCCCCTGCAAGTCTATACGTTGCAGCTAGGTGAAGTATGTACAGCCCATGCCTTGCCGAAGTCTATACACTCACTTGCCCTGGCAACCGTCCAACGGCACCTCCCAGGTGCCCAGCGGCACACCCCCCAGGCCGTTCAGCGGCACACCCTCAACGCCCTCAGCGGCACACTCTCCTAGCCGTTCAACGGCACGCCCTTTGGGCTCTTCAACGGCACGCCCTCCTTGCCGTTCAACGGCACGCCATCTGGGCCTCCAGCGGCACGCCCATTTGGTGCTCCCGCGGCACGCTTGGCAGCCCTTTAGCGGCACACCCTTTACGACCAGGGGCTTCAGCGGCACGCCCATTTAGGGTTCCAGCGGCATGCCCATTTGGTGCTTCAGCAGCACACCTTCCTGGCCGTTCATCGGCACGCCCTTTGGGCTCTTCAGCGGCACACCTGCCGTGTCTTCCAGCGGCACGGCCTTTGGCCCTCCCAGCGGCACACTTCTTAAGCCCGCCAGCGGCACAGCGTTAAGGCATTTCAACGGCCGAACGACGTGATGCCCATGCCCTACGGATTCTTGGCGCGCAGTGGACTTGCTGAGGTGTCGCCCGGGGAGAGAGCCACGCTGCCTACTCCGCCTGCCACCCAGGACAAGGGAGTCAAATCCCATTAAATCCCCGCCGGACGCTTCCCACCTTCGGAGGCTCCCGCCGCCCGGGGTATAAAACCCCTCTTCGCTGCGAACAGAAAAAAGGGAGAGGAGGGGCATACACACACAGACAGATACACGCAGAAGAGAAGAAGAGAAGAGAAGAAGAGAAGAAGAGGAGGAGAAGAGAAGAGAAGAAGAGGGAAGAGAGGAAGAGGGGAAGAGAGGGGAGAGGCCCCGCCGCTCCAGCCACCGTCGCCGTCTGTGCGAAGAGGGAAGAGAAGAAGAGAAAGAAGAAGAGGAGGGGAGGCTCTGCCTCCCCCTCCCGCTGCTCCGTCCACCGCCGTCCGCGCGAAGAGCAGAAGAAAGAAGAAGAAGATGAAGAAGAAGAGAAGAAGGAGAGGGGAGGCTCCGGCTCTCCCGTTGCTATCCCGTCCACCACCGCCCGTGTGAAGAGAGGAAGAGAAGGAGAGTGAGTGAAGAGAGAGAGTGAAGTCCGGGAGGGGAGGAGTCCATGCCCCCCCCATTGTGTCTTCTTTCTTTCTTTCTTTGTCCCCTTGTTTTCCTTCCCGTCACCATGTATTAGCCCCCTTGGGGCACTTCTCTTGTGTGAATAAAGGTAGAGGGCTTGCAATATCTCTTCGGACGTCTTTCCGACGCATTTCTTCCGGGTTTACATCCTTCGGTGTTTCACGCCCCTTTCTTTTCTTCCCTTCCTTAGGGTTTACTTCCTGTCGAGCGTTTTCCTCTTCGTTCACCCCCAGCCGTGCCTCCCATGGCACACCCCAATTGTGCCTCCAACGGCACACCCAATTGTGCCTTCAACGGCACGCCCTGATTGTGCCTCCAATGGCATGCCCAGTCGTGCCGCCTTCAGCGGCACGCCCTCTTTGAACCCTTCGCCGGCGCGCCTGATCAGGCCTTCGCCGACATACCCCGTCGGCCCCTAGCGGCACACCCCAACTGTGCCCAGCGGCACACCCAAGCCGTGCCCCAGCGGTACGCCCCAGCCCAGCCCCAGCGGCACACCTTTGGCCTGCCTCTACTCGGCACACCTGGCCCTCTCCCTGTCAGTCAGGGTATCCTTAGGTTGCATTAGCCCCGTGTTTCCTCTCTGTCGTCCCCTCCGAGTTTTCTGAGGTTTTATTAAGGTGTTGCCGCTCTCGGGCGCCCACCTCCAGTTGTCGTGTTCCGCCACTCCATGTGGGCGCGTTCCCTGTATCTCCCTTACGCTCGGGTCAAGGGGAGATGCTGCCAAATTTTTGTTAGAAATGATAACACATTAAAAAGACAAAAGGAAGCAACAAACAAATAAAAAGATAACAATGGTAAAACGCTTTAATCAAGGCAAGGGAACCGCAATTAACTCAAAGAGAGTCGAACCGAACAACAACTAAGCAACTTAAACATCCCCTCTCGCGAGAGAAAGAATGGAAGTTAATCAAGAGAAAGAGAGAAGAAGCCCATGCAAACTTAACAAAATCAAGAGAGAAAAGAAAAGAGAAGAGATATAAGAACGGAAGAGGAGTGGGCTCCCCATGCCCTTCGCCGGCACGCCCCTTCAGCCACCTTCGTCGGTACACCCTCTAGCCACCCTTGGCCGGCACGCCCTCCGCCGGCGCGCCCTTCATGGCCCCTCGCCGACACACCTTGCCAGGCCCCTCGCCAGTACACCCTGTAGTCGCCCTCCGCCGGCACGCCCCAGCCCAGCTTCCCCGGCACGCTCCTTCCCCGGTACACCCCTTTGTGCCCCTTGGCGGTACACTCGCCGCGCCCTTCGCCGGTACACCCTGCAGCACCCTCCGCCGGCACGCTTCCTCTTCCTTCCCCGGCGCGCTTCCATGGCCTTCACCGGTACGCGCTTCCAGCCCCCTCGCCGGCACACCCGCTTGGCCCTTCGCCGACACGCCCCCGATACCCTTCGCCGGCACGCTCAACGAGCCCCTCGCCAGCACGCCCGATTGCCCTCGCCGGCACACCCATCACGGCCCCTGCGCCTCTTCGCCAGTACGCCCTTTTTGGCCCTCCAGCGGCCCACTCTCTCCCCAGAAGATATATATAATATAATAATAATAATAAATTAATACAAACTATGATGAGTAAATAAATCTCAATATATATATAAAATAAACAAAAAAAATGTGAAATAGTAATAATAATGGTTAAAAAGGGTGGGAAAATATAATAATAGTAATAAACAAAATAGAGAAATCATTCAGAATAAATACATAAAAGGGAGATAAGCAATAAATAATAAATATATATGTATAATTTAAAACCCAGATAAAAAATGGTAAAATCTACACCGCAGCCCCGTCTCCCCTGCATCCCGGTGTTGAAGGAACAACAATACCGCCCTTGCGGGCTGGGCCTGAGTCTTGGGAATTATCCCGAAATGGCCATGACCCGACCTCGCCTCGGGCTGACATTCCGATTAAACCGGACTCATTTCTCCGGCGGGATCCCTTCCGAGCCGCTACTAAAATTGTCGCACATTCGGCAGACATTTGAATGGGTTCACCTCGATTTTCGCCGCGTTTCTATTACGGACCTGCGTCCGAATGTGAAAAGGCCCGTGAGCGACCAACATGGCCGACGACTCTCGCCCTGATATGGTCATGAGCCGGCATTGTTCCGGGCCGACAGCCCGTTAAATCGGATTCATTCTAATGGGATTCGCTCATGCTCTTTCATTGAAATTGCCATAAACTCGGCATACATTTGTACGAGGTCGTTTCCACCCACGTCGCACTTTCAATATGGGCCCTTGCCCGAACATGAAAAGGTCCACAAGTGACCGACAGAATCGGAATAGAACGAGATGGCTCTCGCCACCCCTGGACTCCTTCCATGGGAATATCAATAAGACCTCCGTGGGCCACACTTAGACCTCGGGCATGTCCCGATCATGGTCATCATCTGGCTCATATCCTCGGTCTACAGCCCGCTCCTTTCGAACACATTTTCGGTTCTGGAGTCTAGTCTCGGGACTCTCCCCCGTTGCCCTCCAGCACCGGAAATATTAATGATGCCCGTGCAAGCCTCGTTTGGACCACGGGAGGCGCCCCCGGTATGGTCCTGACTCGATCTCGCATCGGGCCAATAGATTCACTGGTTTCCGACTACAATAACCGAGATTCAACCGAATGTTTTCAATGTCTCGAAATAATAAACTTGTCGTATCCCGGCATGCATATGTTCCAGGTCCTCCCGCGACGATTACAATATTCTCAAGCCGGACTCCCGTCCGAATATTAAATGGTCTCCCGAATGACCGACATGTTTCGAACGTCCACTTCTCCGGACACAGGGCTTTTCAGCCGATTCAAGGGATATTCCCTCGTCGCCCCTTGGCACCGAAAATATTAATGACGCTCATGCAAGTCTTGTTTCGACCGCGGGGGGCCCACCGCAGTATGGTCGCAGCTTGCTCTTGCACCGGGCCAACATATTTACCGGTTTCCGACCGCTCTAACCGAGGTTTAGCCAAACGTTTTCCGTTCTTCTGAACAGTAAATTGCCATATCCTGGCATACATATGCTCCGGTCTTCCCGCGATGATCGCGCTTTTCCCGATACGGACACTCGTCCGAACATTAAATGGTCAGCACATGACCGACATGATCTCGAATGGTTTTTGTAACGACCCGAGAATCTGATTACCGGGAAGACCCGATAACCCGAGACTCGCACCGCCACCCACGAGCCGGGAGGGCTCGGAAGGGCTAAAAGGAGTGTGGAGGCACAAAGAAATAGGAAATAAAGCAGGACAACCAACAACAACAAGCTGAAAGAAAGAACAACTACAGCCACAACAACGTCCAGTCCAACAGAAAGTACAGTCTAAAGTAGTAAAACGTACCACATGCCAAGTGAACACTCGGCCCGGCAAGCTGACAACTAAAAACCTCCGCTCCGCACCCTCGAACCTCGAGAAAGAACCGCCACACCTGAAAAGCAGGGAATGAGTCTCCAAAACAGAGACTCAGCAGGGATCCCGCGGAACCCCAACCGAAAACAACGGCGGTAGCGGAAAGGAGAGCTACGACTACAGCAGGAACAGCGAACCGGTGGCCGGTCAAAACTCGGCACTACAGCTACTCCTACTGCCAGAAGGCAGACCTCGACCACGCAGTCGAAGCTACCGAACCACGCTAGTACCACCTACCGAAGTAAGAACACACGGTAACCGCGTCCAAGGTGCAACCCCGACCATCCGATCGCGGGTACCGCACAACAAGACCCAACCTCGGTAAAGCCACTAGCACTAATCTCACGGCGCAAGAACCGACACACGCGCCAAGATGAAACAACCGAACTCACCGGTCAACACGACCAAAAAACCCGAAGGTCAAAGACACAGAGACTGACAGTCTGACACTCCGTACTCGACAGGAGTACCACCCACTAGAAGCACAGCCGGTAGCGTCCCCTGACGTCTTACACCGCACCGCAGGTGAACCGCCTGACGTGGTAGGTCCTACCCGAGGCGCGAACACTGTACAAGTAACCACAAACAAGTAACTAGCTGGGGTCACGCCCGTCGACGTGGGTCTAACCGCCCCCAACCACGTGTGCACACACAGACCTTGCGTCACTAGGTCTGGTCCTCTGACCGGTTTTCCCCCGTAGCCGGACTCTGGCTACCGACGAGGGGCCTACGGTAACCGGTCCACAAACCGTCTCGAAAGGTGGGTGCCCGTACACCACTCCCAGGTGAGACCAGCACCTCGTACTGGTGGGCTACGACTAGTGGAGGGTCACTGAAGGAGTAGACTCTCAACTCATCGGAAAACAACGTCCGAATCCGACGACGTACGGGGACAACCCCGCGTACCGGCCCCGTCGCACGGTGACCACAGTCGGAGAAGAAACAGGACTCACAATCCACAGCCACGCACGCACCGTGCACTAGAGTCGAGAAAACTCAAGTGGCGCTAAACCACTGGACTCTGGACAGTCCTCTAGACACACTACAGCCAACGGTCATTGAGTCACAAGACTCGGGGTCAAGACCGTTGCACGCAACAGCACAAGGCCGTCGATCTAGTCCAATCTCTAGGTCCAAAACCACGATATCACGAATACCGAGACAACACACGAGTTGCCAAGACCATTCCCTTGGTAAGGGAACGCAAGGGACAAAGGCCACTCACACGGGCCACACGGAAAACCCAGAAGCACGATTCCCAAGGCAGCACACAAGCCGCCACGACGATTTCCCATCTTGAAGCAAGCGGGAAACCTCCAGGCCCAGGCCGGACAACTGGACTCACAGTCCAAGGCCAAACACATGGCCCACACGGGAATCGCCTTCCAAAGGAACCCACGATATGCGGGGGAGACCCCACCGCACACACACCGACACACGGTGACTCGATCAAGCGTAACACAAGAGCCCGGAACACGTGGGGTCACCCGGACCCACCACACCTACGGGCACGCTAATCGAGGTAACACGGTCCCTCCTGACACCCAAAAAAAAACACAGACACAGAACCCATGGGGTGTCCAGAATACTCACAAGGCCGGAGGTCGACCACTGGGTCCCAACCGGGTCGACCGGAGACCAACACAATGCGAACAGACGCTAAAAGGTCACCCGGACCCTTAAGCGCATGGGCACGTAAAACGAGGTAAGTAGAACCTCCAGACACCCCAAAACACGGTCACGGAACTCCACTGGGTGTCCAAGGCACACACGGCCCAAGGGGAGCATGATCAGCCGCAGACCGCCCGTCCCGGGCAGCCCGGCTGGTCCCTCCAAGAACGCGCTGTAGGTCCATAGCGCGTTCAAGCAGAACGAGTTATGCACCTATAGCGCGACACGACAGATCGCGCTATAGCCCTATAGCGCGACTGCACAGATCGCGCTAGGATCACCTAGCGTGACAAGGCAGAACGCGCTAGGGACCCCTAGCGCGACAGGGCAGAACGCGCTAGAAACCCATAGCGCGACAAGAACCGCCTTACTGTTCATCTTCTCCGATGAACACGCCCTATCGGGGCAGCGCGACGAACAAGAACGTGCTACTGGAGTATAGCGCGTTCTCAGTCCGCGGCGGAAGATGGTATAAACCGCGGGAAAAGCCATGCCACGCCCCGTTCACCCCCAGGTGAAGGGGAAACAAAAGGGGAAACCTTCCCCAAGCCCCTAGGCATGCATCTAAACCCCTGGATCGCCCAAAAATACCATAGAACGGGAGATCCGGCTCACACCCCAAAATCATGCATTTTGCCCAAAACGCCCCGTTTAGCCCGCTCGGCTCACCACGGCCTACGAAACTCGCGGGAAAGGAAGTACACGGGCTGAGGGTCCATCACCCTACCTCCACCGAAGATTACGCGCACCGTGGACGCCGATCCACGAAGAAAACGTCGTTGAAGCCTCGCCGTTCCACGAACTCACGGCCGAGCTTCCACGCGCCTCCACCGCCTCGATCCTCATCCATCCTCGCCCGTGCCTCACCCGCGCCGTCCCCACCTCTCCCGTACTCCGCCCCGTCGGCCGCCGGAGAGAGAGGGAGAGAGGAGAGAGCGTGAGAAGAGAGAGGGAGAGAAATGAGAAATGAGAGGGGGAGAGAGAAAAGGCTTATATATAGGAAAATCCGGAAATTCAGAAAAATCCAGAAAAATAGAAAATTACACCCTCGCGATCCTCGGAGCGCACCGATCGCAACGGTACCACTCGCGTCCTGGTGAACGGCCCGGTTCACCCGCAACGAGGTTCCGAAGGGAAAGCCGAAACCCACGCCGGGAATCGGAAAACACACGCGGAAAAAGCCGCGGAACGCCTCCGGGCCTCCGAAACGACTCCGGATCGCGCCGATCCGAACGCGAAAGATGTCCGAAACGAAATTTCAGACACAACGGAGCTGGACACTCTGAGAAACCAGGTCCGGGACCCACGAACGAGGATCCGAAAAATCCGGGGCATTACAGTTTTCTTCCCGCCTTCGTGCGAGGATTTCAATACCTTCTAATAGACCTTTCATGCAATTAATTTCTTGGCCATGAGGCCCTGAATCCCGGCGATTAACCAAGGGTGTTCCCTCTTACGGGGGATGTAAATGACGCCGTGACCTTTATAGCGCGGCGGGTTTTGGTCCCGACACGAACCAGACAATCGTCTGACCGAGTCAGATCGAGCGCACCATGGGCTCTTCGGAGCCCGAATAAATTGTCACTTTGTGACTGGCGCGCCCACACACTTAATAGACGAACCAACCATTCCCGAACAGACGAGCATAATAGACGAACGAAAAGTGCGTCCACACCCCCCATTGCGGTGGTGTGAGGGAGCAGGGGGAGGATAGGGAGAGGATGGGGCGGCGATGGTTGGGGGGTAGCGGCGGTGGGCTACGTGAGGGAGGGGGGCAACCTAGTAGGGTTGAGCCAGCGACAGCGGCAGGGGGAGCAACGTTGGTGGGTAGAGCGAGAGAGGGGGGCAACGTCTCGGCAAGGGGTTCGTTGGGGGGCTGGACGGCGATGGTTGGGGGGTACTGGCAGTGGGCGGCACGAGGGAGGGGGGAGGAGCCAAGTTGGCAGCTGAGCGGCAATGCTTGGGGGAGCAGAGGCGATGGGCAGAGCGAGAGAGGGGAGTAGTGCCCGGGGGGTGGACGACGATGGTTGGGGGGGTAGCTTGGCAGGGAGTTGAGCGGTAGTGGTGGGTGGCGACAATGCTTGGGGGAGCAACAATGGTGGGCAGAGCGCGAGAGGAGGGCATGACCCGACAGGGGATTCACTGGGTGGGGTGGGCGGAGAGAGAGAGAGTGCTACAGATCGCTGGCGTCCGCCACGCGGCCGCTGCCCCTTTCCACGGCGTCGCCACCATCCTCTTAGGATATGGAAAATCCATCAAGGAGAGGGGGAAGAAGATGACCCTTCAAACGTGTTTCAACCCTAAAATTTATTTATTCATTTATATATTCCTATTACATGCATTATTTCTATTTTAAAATTTTATTTAGGATTTTTTTTAAAATAACCCGAATCCTAAGAGATATAACGGTGGTTCTATATCTAATTTGGCCTATTTATGGTTAAGTTGACGGGTGGTGACGGGGGGTTACGGTGATAATATATCTGAAAGTTTTTTAAAATAGTGATGATATACATGTTAATACGTTTTGAGGAACGATATACCTGTAATCTTACCTATAACAATAGTTTATTTGTAAAAAAACCCTTATAATTATAATCACTATAGTATGCTTTAGTTCAGTTTTAAAGGTTGTATGACTTACCTTGGGTTTGTTTGGGAGCTTATTTCTTCATAACTGAATCAAACCATTACTGCCATGATTGACTGTCTCTGTCTAGGTCAACCTTGATATGCCCATATTGATCTGGTCTCAGCAAAATTGATTTCTAGAGCCCTTCGGTCATAGATGGTGTTTCAAGTTTGAAGAAATGGTGTAGCGTTTGGAAACGTCGACATATGGAGAACAATCTTTACTTGATGTATAAGAAAAGGTACTTCAAAACGATGGAGGAGGCACTTGATGTGGACCTCAATTGGGCAGGCCCCTACCTGTTGCTGTAGATCACTCTCGGTTTTACGTGCAGGTGTTTTGAGTGAACTCTTCGATGAAAAAAAGATACAAAGTCCCTTCTCTTGGGCCATGTTTAAAATTCACCTTGAGATGAGAGAGAAATGTGGGCCCCACGTGCACTTCTCGCGCATAAAAGTGTTAACTCGAAGTTGGGTAACGGATTCCCATCCAAGAGATCGAATACGCTACTCTAATCCGTTTTTAAAATTACCCTTGCATAACTTATTTTTGGTCGGATTTTAAAAAAAAAAATCCAACCGAATCTCTTTTGTGTTCTCTTCCCTTCCCCATCAACCTGACAACCATAACTCCAAGAATCTACATTCATTTAGGAATAATGCAATCATGTTTAAGATTCTGATGATTAAAATCCCTTGGAGATACTTTCAAACAATTCTTAAGACGCGTTTGGTAAGAATTCTCTTTACAAACAACTACGGGAAATCCACACTATGACATATCCTCCCACATCCATGTGCTTTTGCAACGATAACATGTATAATTGTAATTTTATTTGGAACAACAAGATGCTTTAAAGGGTTGCTTGTGGAATAAAATTATGCAAATACCCTAACATACTTTCCTTTCCCCTTATGTGAGGGTTGAATATGATTTGTGGCTCTCATCAGTTGTCTTCTTGATCTTGCACCCAAGATATCTATGATATTTTTGGTCAGATTTTAGAAAAATCTAGCCGCTTCTTTTTTATGCTCTCTTCCTCTCCCCATCACCCTGACAACCAGATCATTTAGATAGAAAGTCCAATAATCTACATTCATTTAGAAATAATGCAATCTTGTTTAAGATTTTGATGATTAAAATCTCTTGGAGATACTTTCAAACAATTCTTAAGATGCGTTTGGTAAGAATTCTCTTTACAAACAACTATAGGGAAATCCACACTTTGACATATCCTCCCACATCCATGTGCTTTTGCAATGATAACATGTATAATTTTAATTTTGTTTGGAACAGTAAAATGCATAAAGGTTTACTTGTGGAATAAAATTATGCAAATGCCCTAACATACTTTCCTTTCCCCTTATGTGAGGGTTGAATATGATTTGTGGCTCTCATCAGTTGCCTTCTTGGTCTTTCACCCAAGAAATCTATGGTATTTTTTATCAGATTTTAGAAAAAAATCTAGTCGCTTCTCTTTTATGTTCTCTTCCCCTCTCCATCAGCCTGACAACCAGATCATTTAGATAGAAAGTCCAAGAATCTACATTTATTTATAAATAATGCAATCTTGTTTAAGATTCAGATGATTAAAATCTCTTGGAGATACTTTCAAACAATTCCTAAGATGCGTTTGGTAAGAATTCTCTTTACAAACAACTATAGAGAAATCCACTCTTGACATACCCTCCCACATCCATGTGCTTTTGCAAAGATAACATGTAGAATTGTAATTTTGTTTGGAACATCAAAATGCATGAAGTGTTGCTTGTGGAATATAATTATGCAAATGCCCTAACATACTTTCCTTTCCCCTTCTTGACATACCCTCCCACATCCCTGTGCTTTTGCAAAGATAACATGTACAATTGTAATTTTGTTTGGAACATCAAAATGCATGAAGTGTTGCTTGTGGAATAAAATTATGCAAATGCCCTAACATACTTTCCTTTCCCCTTCTGTGAGGGTTTGGATATGATTTGTGGCTCTCATCAATTGCCTTCTTGGTATTTCACCCAATAAATCTATGATATTTTTGGTCCGATTTTAGAAAAAAATCTAGCCTCTTCTCTTTTATGTTCTCTTCCCTAACAACCATATCACTTAGATAGAAAGGCCAAGAATCTACATTCATTTAGAAATAATGCAATCTTGTTTAAGTTTCTGATGATTAAAATCTCTTGGAGATACTTTCAAACAATGCCTAGGATGCGCTTGGTAAGAATTCTCTTTACAAACAACTATAGGGAAATCCACACTTTGACATATCCTCCCACATCCATGTGCTTTTGCAATGATAACATGTATAATTTTAATTTTGTTTGGAACAGTAAAATGCATAAAGGTTTACTTGTGGAATAAAATTATGCAAATGCCCTAATATACTTTCCTTTCCCCTTATGTGAGGGTTGAATATGATTTGTGGCTCTCATCAGTTGCCTTCTTGGTCTTTCACCCAAGAAATCTATGATATTTTTGGTCAGATTTTAGAAAAAAATCTAGCTGCTTCTCTTTTATGTTCTCTTTCTCCTCCCTATCAGCCTGACAACCAGATCATTTAGATAGAAAGTCCATGAATCTACATTCATTTAGAAATAATGTAATCTTGTTTAAGATTTTGATGATTAAAATCTCTTGGAGATACTTTCAAAAATTCTTAGGATGCATTTGGTAAGAATTCTCTTTACAAACAACTATAGGGAAATCCATAGTCTGACATACCCCCCCACGTCCATGTGCTTTTGCAATGATAACATGTATAATTGTAAAATTGTTTAGAACATCAAAATGCACGAAGGGTTGCTTGTGGGATAAAATTATGCAAGTGCCCTAACATACTTTCCTTTCCCCTTCTGTGAGGGTTGAATATGATTTGTGGCTCTCATCAGTTGCCTTCTTAGTCTTTCACCCAAGAAATCTATGGCAGCCAATGGGAAGCAGGCCTTGCCCCACTTCTCGCGATTTCGACCAACTCGTTCAATTTTCTCTATCCCTCTCCTCTAGAATCTAAGTGGTGTGGAAGTCAATGCATAACTTGGATGCATTTAGATCTGATCAAATAATGGGAGGTTTAGAATGCTGGAATCCCACCCCATTGTGATACCAAGTCCGAAGAAATTTTAAGACATAGCCTCTAATAAGTTGAGTAATGTCTTGTACACCGAATCTGGTGTACAAAGTCAACTCAAATTGTAACTTATCTTCTCATTGCTCAAAAAAAAGTGAAATGACCATTTTCGTACATGAAAGGACGTCCCATGCCATATCTGTACGGCCCACTTTTTACGTATTAAATATAGAGGATACTCGATGGGATTGAAATATTTTATAGTATTGAAATATTTTGTTATATGAATGAAATATTTTATTTCACTATAGAAATGAACCAACGAAATATTTGTTACATAAACTAAATATTTTGTTACATAAATAAAATATTTGTTATAAAGATAAAATAATATAAAAATAATTTTATTATAAAAAGTAAACTTAAAAATTATTTCAATTCTATACCAAATATTTCATTCATATAGTAAATTATTTCTGTCTTACAAAATATTTCAATCTTTTATTTTCTACGGGTCTAACGCGAGGTGCCATTTTTTACGCGAAAATAGTCATTTCAATTTTTTTTGAACCAATAAGAGAGTCGGTTGTAATTTGAGCTGACTTTGTATACCAGATTCGATGCACAAAATATTATTCTATAAATTTATGGAACTAATCAAGAGATCAATTGGTTTGTCTTTAGAGTAGTAAAAAAGTAGATTTTGAAATCACCATTTTAAAAAAAATCGTGAAAAATAAAATTCCTTGTGTTTAAAATCACTGGTTTTGATTTTTAGTAGTGGATTGAAAATCAAAATTAGATTAAAAAAATGTGCCGCACATGATTTTTGCAACTTTACCAGCCATGACATTTCAAAACGTATGAAAAGCATGGTAAAGTAACTTAATGAGGAATTAAAGGGCTTGGTTGTTAATGCTTATAGCAAAGCATGGTAAAGTAACTCAATGAGGAATTAAATGACTTGTGAGTCAATGCTTATAACAAGGAGACTTTTGAGATGTGAAGGCTCTTGGTTAATATAATATAGGGGGTTAAAAATCTCTTGGTTAATATAATCTAGGGGGTTAAAAAATCTCTTTTGTAACCCCTTAAGAGTGAGTAGGAATCAAAGAATATGTGATTGTTGGGGATGAAGTTTAAATTTCAACATTGAGTAGAGAGTTCATCACTCATATCTAACCAATCACCCACATAAACACAAAGAACAACAAATGAGAAAAAAGAATTTAAACTAAAAAATTGAATCAATAGAATGGGTCAATCCAACTAGAAAGAACAAGAATCTGAAAAGAATGGGCAATGTGCCTAAAAAATAAATCCCCCTTTTTTTCCCCAATGAAATTTACATCCTCTACTTATTGTTATTATTATTATTATTATCCCCTCCCAAATCCCTAGTTTTGGTTACATATTGGAGCTGTGCCTATGTCCTCCCCTTCTATGTACAGTGCCACTGCGAATTTTGCTGCCATGGCTGTTCATCTCTTGGAGAGCCGATCCACCAGTCTCTCCAGGGCCGTCCTCATCCACAGCTGCTGGCAGGACTCCCTTGCTTCCGCCACCGTCACCTGCAAGCCCACAACAGTCGAGGAATGAGGAATCCATGCCCGAACACCGAGTGCAGGAGCCAAAGATCACTCTTTTTTAACTTCCCAAGAATTCTGGGGTGGTCGACATACCCATCTGCGCTTGCGGTTGCTCATCTCCGGCCAGTGGAGGAGCTCCTCCGTCACGTTCAAGGGGAACATGATGCCCACCTTGCTCGAGTCCTGCGTCTTGCTCTGGTACCACCACTTGCCCAGTTCTTCCTGCAAGGCGATTCCTTTTCTTGTGAGATGCTGCGGCCATTTGAGGCAGAAGAGAACCAGGAGAGAGAGATAGATAGATAGATAGATAGAGAGAGAGAGAGAGAGAGAGAGACCTCGACGTTCCCCTGGACGCCCGCTTCCTCCATGGCCTCCCGGGAAGCCGCTTCTTCTATGGATTCGTCGCTCTCCCAACCTCCCTGTAAACAAGACACTGAGATCAACATGGATTGGAGAGGACGCCAGAGATTTGACCGTATGAACTTTACAAAAAAAATTGAGAAACCAAAATCCAACTTGTAGGAGGATGCTGGCACGCCACACTCAAAGCATCACATTTTAGTTTTGTTGTTCTTCGGGTATTGTGTTATTCAGATGTGGGGCATGCTGACATGCTTCTTAATTTATGAAATTTCTTGCAAATTGTCTCGAAAATCCCTCTTTTCGTACTGAAGTTAGATCACTATACCATTCATCTTCATGAGCGCTGACTCGAAGACTCGAAAAGTTTGAAAATTTGACTCAGACAAGTCCAACAGAGTGGGCAAAACCATTTAAGAAAGAAAAGGAAAAACCAGATTTTGCATTTGGGATATCTTACCTTCGGGAACAGAGTTTCCTGGCCCTTTTGAGAGCTGATGACGAGGACTTCCAGCGCCTGGTCGATGGCGATGGCGTCCTTACTGGGCTCATCATCCTTAAACTTGTAGGGAATGCATCTGCAGGAAGCGAAAAACAAAGAGAATTCTCATCGTCATAAGCAGCAATGC
This sequence comes from Amorphophallus konjac, assembly GCA_022559845.1. NCBI lineage: Eukaryota > Viridiplantae > Streptophyta > Magnoliopsida > Alismatales > Araceae > Amorphophallus > Amorphophallus konjac. Next base: position 14,723,071 of record CM040122.1, on the reverse strand, counting down.
GGAAGCAATTCCGGTAGAACCGGAGATACGATTAAGGGAATTCACAATGGAACACCCTTCTAGGGTTTGAAGAGATCAAACACCGCATCCCCATCTCGTCAAATCCAAATCGGTGGATTCCACCACAGAAGATAAAAGAGAATGGGATCCCAAATCTACCCAGAAAGGTCAGGTAATTAAGGGACGAACCCGACGACGAGGCGGTGGCCGCCGCTGGTGTAGCGCTGCAGCTGCCTGCCCTGGCGAGCGACGAGGGAGACCATTTCGCACAATCGCGTGGAACCCACGATGGATTCCTTCTGAAAAACCCTCCCCTTCGACCTACACCGGCTCCGGCCACCGTCGCCCTCCTCCCCTAACCTTCCTCCCCAGACGTGAGATGCCAGCGGCGGGGCCAGCCCTCAGAAGGGATGCCAGAGAGAGAGAGAGAGAGAGAGAGAGAGAGAGGACGCCGATTGCGCAAAACCCAGCCTTTTTCGGGCGAGTTCGGTTTCGTTTTGGGGTGGTCTTGGGTTCTGCGGACTGCAGACAGGAGAGAGTTCGCAGGCTGTCATGGGGTGTGTGCGTGTGTGTATTTATAGATATGGAGGGGGTTGGGGTTTCTTCTGGGGGGGCAATAACACGGGACCCCCACAGAACAGAGAGGGAAGTATCGGGAGGATGAAGAAGAAGGATGATGAGATGAGATGAGACGTGAAGGGCGCGTGGGCAGGCGCGTCTCTTCCCTCTCTTTCTCTCTCTGTTCCTTCATTCACAGGTTTTCTCCCACACCTCCAAAAGTCAAAACAACCCCCAAGTTAAGTTGTTTATTTAAATGTCAACCTTGTCTTTTATTTAAATGTCAACCTTGTCTTGTACGAATGAAGAAGGTTTTCGGATTAAACATTGCAGTTTGATTACGTGAAGAACAAACTCAGATGGATGAATATTTAGCCCGCGTTTGAGAAAGTACTCAGCTTATTTCTTCTCGTAAAAATCTTCCAACCATACAACTGTACGTCTCTTTCAAGGTTTGTAACGATTAAAAATTCGTAAAATCCTCTTGTCATTTGTTTAGGAGGATTCTCCGATGAAATCACATTTTGTATCTATAATATCTTCTCTTAGATTTTTTGTCCGTGCTCAAAAACTCGTACACATTTGGATGTTTGATAAAAATTAAAATTTGTGAGAGAATTCTGACTCGCAAATCGTTGCATGGTGCATTCTCAAACACACCCTTAGTCTTGAAAATCGATTAATTTATCACAAACTTTCCCTGCAGGTTAGAAAACTCCGAGTTAACTCGCTTTTAATTGGGTTACAGAATCTAACGAATCAACTCCACGGAAGAGATAATCTAGAGTAAGGGTCGCATTTGGTAACAATTCTTGGGAGAGGCCCAAGGTGGAAATCCTCCTCACAATACTGCTGTATTGTCGGAGATTTGGGCGACGTATGCATTTCAAATTTCGAATCTCACTTGGGATGGCATGGTGGGTGCACAGATCATGAAGTGCTCAAAACATTAGAAAGATAAAAATTACCCTTATTTTATTGGTTAAAAATGGGAAAGAATACAGATGGACGGGGTATTTTGGTAAATGACTATCTCAAAATTCCCAAACGTCCAAAGAAGGAGCCCCCCCTCGACCTGTTTTTGGGGATTTCAAGTTAGAGGGTGTTCTTGTGTCTATATTATCTCTCTAAAGAGCTTTTAAGACGCACATAAATCGAGATAAATTGGATGCATTTGACGTAGGGTTTGCCGACCCGGTGCGTCTCGCACCGACTCGCACGACCCGACCCGACCCAGGCCGGGACCGGGTCGATCGGGCTGTGGGTCTATTATTTTAATATTATATTATATTATATTTTATATATAATGTGTGTTTTTTTATTTTATTATATTATTTTATATTTTATATATATATATATATAAAGTGGTGTTTTAGAACGGGACGGATCGGGTCGTACCGAGACTGGAGCGACCCGACCCGACCCAAGCCGAGACCGGGTCGGCCGGGCCGACAAACCCTGATTTGACGACACTCATTTCTTGTCATGGATTACAATGATCGGAATCCCCCTAATAATTATTACAAAAAAGTTGACTAAGAGTGAGTTAACCACTGGATAACTCCCAACTAAAATTGGGCTTAGTTTAACATGGAGTCACTTAAACCCAATTTTGATTCGATTTGTGAATCATTGAGAAAGTTAATTCAACGAGTTTCACATTCCATGGATCGTGGTAGAATACCAAATATACCCTATTCTTAACCCCGTTAGTTAAAATGTAGATCTTATTTTATGTAATGGTTTATTTAGGCTCGAATGCTATGATTTTATTGCTGTAAACAAAAAAAAAACTCACACCCGTCAATATGTGAAGAGTGAGAGTTTCCCGATCATGTATTTTGGAAGTTTTTAAAAACCCTTTTTAATATTTTTTCTGAAAAGATTTTACACGGTCCAAGATGATTAAAATTTTATTATAAAAACAATATTTTGCAGTGTATCAAACAAACTTCAGGATGTGGGAAACGGCGTGAGAAAATAACAAGATTTTTAAATTTTAGGAGAGGGATTTTTTTTCAAAAAGCACGGCTCGCACGCCGTTCCAGTGCGAGCCCCGCAAGAAGGGGGTGACGGCACCGCCTTTCGTCAGACCCACGCGTCCGTCGGCGGTCTGACTTCCGACAAATGTCAAAGTTCATTTTTGATGGCGGGTAATCTCACGGCCGCACTTCCGCGTATCACCCGACAAGGGGTCAGCTCGGACGTCAAACGCCGTCATTAAGAACCGGCGCCATTTAAGTGTTTCTACTTATCCACACAAGTTTAAATTTTTATAGTTACTTATAAAAATAAGAGTAATAGTTTATGTAATACCTCGGTTAATTATATCTTAAGATGTTGCACAAGTTATACACACTATTTTTGTTTCTAATTTTTTTTCAGTGACTCACATGTCTAATTCGATTGGTGTGTCGGTCACGTCACCAGATGATGTGACGTGAAAGTCAATTAAATAAAAATTTATCCCTATGTGAATAGTAAAATTGAGTCAATTTTATTACTCACAGAGTTAAAGTTTTTGATTTAATTGGCTCCCACGTCACGTCATTTAGTGACGTGATCGACATACCAACTTAATTAGATACGAGAGTCACTCAAAAAAAATTAGAAAAAAAAATTAATGTGTATAACTTGTGCAACATCGCAAGATGTAATTAGTCGAGATGTTACATAAAACATTACTCTAAAAATAAAGACCAGGTGATATAGATAAGCCATCGTACTTATATCCTGAATTGGATTCTCTATTCTCTTGTCCTTAGAACCAATAACGAAGGGAGTTTTTACATATAAATTGTTGTTAAAATAAAAAATACATATTCATCATTCTTATATTTGTATTTTACGTAAAAAGATTATTTTACATACTATTAACATTTGTTAATGATACGTGTGTGTAAATAACTAAATACAAATGTATCAATGATAACCCCAAAATGTTAGTTCTTTTTTCAAAAGATGGTTTTTTATATGAAAAATAATCTCAGAAATTTTTTTTAGAATATGGTAATAAGGAAAGCTTACCCTGTCCTACGAAACTGGAATCATCTGAATGCAAGTTGCAGTCTTTGGGACTTTTTTTTTATTAGCCAATTCCACCGACCACTGTGCTGACCTCACATTTGTTGCTGACGTCAACTCCATTTACCCAAGCAATGAGGACACTTTTGGAGAAGACCGCGAGGACAATGAGGACACTATGTTTAGTGTCGTTATATTTAAATGTGATATATATATATATATATATCTCATAAAATTTAATTTTTTAAAATATATTTCTCATCCGAGTATATTATCATGAATATCTTTTATTTAGAAGAAATGTTACAATTATATCTTTTAATTTACTGTCATCAACGAGAGGAGAATATTTCGTAAAATATGTCATCTACAATCGTTAGATTTAGAGTATATTTGATAAAATTAAATTTTATAGAGATATATATATATATATAAATCTTACTCTCTAACTCACACTTAACTCAGGTTAAACACACGGGAGATACAACGAGATCATAATTATGACATTATCTATATCTCAAAGATATTCATGATAATATGTTCAGACGAGGGACATATTTGACAAAATTAAATTTTATAAGAGTATATATGTAAAATTCTGATTTAAATTCAAATATCTCTCGTTCTATATAGACTCAAGTACAATTATGTTAAATTTTTTATCATAAAAAAAGAAAATTTTCGATGACCCACAATTAAAGACGTCATTTAATTCGCGACCGAAGAAACTTGACCGTTACTCTAATATAAAGGCATGATCACTTAAAACCGGTGCTTGAATCTAATTATTTTATTTGATAAAATAAAACTTTACATATGTGTATACATTCACTATATTTATATTCATTTTTTTATCAGAAGAATTGTTGTGACATGTGTGCATCCCATGTTGAGTGATGATCTTAATTAAGTTTAAATCTCAAAAGTTTCATATGGCATTTTCTAAGAAAAAAAATATAGTTGACTTTGAATCGGACAATTTTCCGTAGAAACTAGATTGAAACAGTCAAGTTCTTATTGGTTGACAGTGGGGTTTTTGAAAAATTTTGACTTTCTAACGAATTGGATTGAAATGGTCGGCTGTTTCGAATTTTTCTTGGATCCGCCCGCCTCCGCCTCGAAAACCCGGGACGAAGTGGTCGCGACTGCAGACCGCGGGCTGCTGCCGCAGGAATCGCGGCGCGGCTTCCTGAAGCGGACGCTTCCAAGCAACTGGTTCGGATCTTTCCCGGAACCGGGTGGAGCTGACCGAGAACTTAAAATATTTAACGGTTCGCCGGGTTGTTGGTGCGGTGTTTCCGGACTGATCCCGTAACGGGACTCCTGAGTACCGGGGATGCTCTGTTTCGTTGCCTCCTTCGTGGACAGGAAGAGCTATGGAACTTTGTGACGAGGAAGAGGATGCCATTGCTTGCCACTTGGATTAATAAATGTGATTCTTTAAGCAGATCCACTACCTACCACCGTTGAGAGGTTTGGTGTAGAACTACAAATTGAAACTCGATTCTATTTACATCCCTACCCGCATATAAGAAGTTACAAATTGAAACTTGTCAAAAAATAATCTCAGAACTACATAAATAACTTAACCCTACTTTATCTCGAGGACATGTTGTGTAACACTTGAATTTATAAGTCGAGATCGAGTTAAGAGAGCGAGAGCAATAGTGAACAAAATCTTCGATAGACGAGTCGAGCATCGAGATCGAGTGTTGCAGAGTTTCCTCTTGCATCGGGGGTGGAGTGCCGACCTACTGGTGCTGAGTTTTCTTGAGATGGGCGGCGGAGATGACGATGGGAAGAGACTTCAAGAAGGGAGTTGAGTGTCGGTGATCAAACGTTTCATGCACAGCGTAAGAAGTTCTCCGTGGAGGTAAGTATCTTGAGGGCACCTTTGTTTCCGAGTTATCACTGCGCTAATAATAAATTGATGTGAGAGAAAATTGAGTCTCATAATTTTCCCTCACACTCATCCCTCTTTAACGGGGATGAGGTGATTTATTAGGGGATGCAAATAATTCAGCCCAACCGATTTTCAGACTGATCTTGAGAGAACATTTCGATACTTAAATCATCACAAAGTATAGATTTTTGAGAGACAGAGGTCAAGGATGTTGAGAGTAGGATTTTGTGTACCTTGCGAAGGTCGTTTCTACGTATTTTTATAGACCTCAAGATATGTGTCATTGATGATGTTCTTACTGTTGGGACGTGCGGGCTTACGGAGGTCATGCTGTGTCCCCCACGCCATGACATACGGTATGTGATATTGATAGTCTATTGGGCAACGTGTTGGAGACAAATGTAAGATGACGTGCGTGGGTCGTACGACGTGCGAAGGAGGCCATGGCAGGGCGATTAATGCAGTTTGAATTAATTAGGTTTATTTATAGAGAGACAGCTTAATGATTCCCGGACAAGTAGCTAGCTTTTTAATTTGATGACCAGTGGGTTAAACTAACCCACTTTTTTACGCATTCCACTGGACAGCGTGGGTTAGAAAACTCCAGGATTACCTGTTTTAACCTGATTTTAATCAGTCGGGATTATTAATCGATCCCATGTATTGTCAAAGGAAGAAAGTAGTTAATTAAAAGTGGGTTAACCCAAGTTATCCTGGAGATAACCCCAAACAAAGTGGGGTCTAAAAATTACACCGTCCCACCAAGTTAATTAACCGGTTAAAATTTATATTAAAAAAAAGTCTAAAAATACTATAAAACAATGAATTCCAAATATCTAATCAATGTCCTGTACTATCAAAACAAATGAACTAGATGTTGCGACGAAAATTCCAATTGGATGCCGCATCTGATTAAAAGCTGCTCCCAACGGTTTCTGAAACTTCGTAAACCTACAGCTGTTCCCCGCCGACCACTTCTCTTCCCTCACGTCCAACTTCTGTGAATCCTTGGCGGTGTGGGCTTATTCTGAACTTATCCAGTACTCCTCTCTATCTCTCCCCTCTAAATCCTTCCGGCCCACAGCACCGAACTTTCCCCTCGTTGAACCATATCCAGTCATCTCGATCTCTCTGGTTTCTTGGTCAGAGTTGAAGTCTTTTCTTCTTCTTCACCTACTGCAACTAGTATAGTAATTGGGACATGATGAGTTTGGATGGAAGGGGGGTTGTTGGCTGTTGTACGTGGTCGGTATTGCATGTGTTTCAATTAGGTCAAGATATATGTCCGTCCTTAGCTAGTCTCTTCTTTGTGTGCATGCTGCCTTTGGTGCCCTTGAATTCTCCTCCCTTCTCTTTCCCTGCCAATGTGGGGTGCCTCGCATTCTTCCCACTGTGATGAGGCAAAGTCGCATGCATGGCCTGTTTTAAACCCTAACCCACTCCTACATATACATTTCTAGTTCCAATATATATATAGAGCCCACTGTTTGTACGTAGACACATTTATATATATAGGTTGCTTGATCCGTGTCAAGTCCAATCCCCCCTTCTCACAGAGGACTACTCTGTTATAGCAAAGTGTCTCAAGTTGTTTGTTCATCTCTAAGGACTAGAGTGGTTTAAACTTTTGAGACGCCTTTGCTAATCGGATGCGATTAGTGTGCTCGACCCCGGGGGGTCGAACAAGTTAACCGACCCCGGTTAACGTGATTGAGTGTGAGGAGATAACGGGGCCCACCGTTCTCTCTCTTATCCGACACGTTACCCTAATCAAATGTCAAAGACGCCCTTGATGTCTTGTCTATAAGCGCTCTCTATCTTACCCGTTTCTTAACGGAAACAATGCTGCATAAAAAGGTATCTTTTAAAAAAATTTACTATGTACCAATTTTCTATCCGAAGGTTTTCATTAGACTCCTCGTTGCAATTATACGGAACCCTTCAGCAACTTCGTGTAATTTAACTTCTCTCCTGCTAGACAACATTCCACCGGTGTGCCATGAAGAATCTTCTTCACACGTACATGAAGATGTAATTTAACTTCTCTCCTGCTAGACAACATTCCACTGGTGTGCCATGAAGAATCTTCTTCACACGTACATGAAGAATCTCTCTCTCTCTCTCTCTCTCTCTCTCTCTCTCTCTCTCTATATATATATATATATATATACATCATTATTATCAGAATTGGATCGGACCAGTCGGTCAGACCGATTAAATCATGAATCGGTCTAAGAACCGATCCGATTAAGATCGATCCGATCTAATGTTAAAGAATCGAACGAACCGGACGAACCGCAGTTCGACCGGTGAACCAATCTGACCCTATTCACTTTTTAAAATAAAAAGAAATAAACATAAAAATATAAAAATATTTAAAATAATATTTATGTGTGAATAAAATTATCTTATTATTATTAATTTATTATTATTTATCATTTTATTTTAGATATATTTGAAGTTTAAAAATTTAAAGAAACTTAGATGTCAATCGTACTATTTTAAATAAGATTTACATTCATCTTTTAGGTAACACCGGTCTATTCTAATATATATGTGCACTCACATATACGCAGATTTAAATTAGAGATTTTTGCAAACAAAGTACGTACTGTCGTTATAACCATCAACTTTTGTACGCATTAGTTGGCCGTCCCCATCAGCTTGTTTCTGATCAGACCTTGGAATTAATGCTCTCATCACATTAATATCATTCACTGTGCATAATTAATTAATTAAGCGGCCGCGGTTAGGGGGTGCATGTGTATAGATGTTCGCCGAGACCTCCATGCATATGTTGTACCCTACGTGCATGCGCGCGCCGTGCAGCTTCCTTAATTTGCCTGGTCCATGCAGCTGCGGAGGCGTTTGTCGAAGGCAAGGGAAGACGACCACCACAGGCACAGGTCCACGGGGAAATTTACGCTGCTTTTGACATTCAAATAAGAGGTGGATTATGATCTTTAAATCTTCACCTTTTAAAAATATCATCAAATATATTATTGTCGTATCGAATTATTCAAAAGTCATAATCTAATTTTTTAGAGAGAGATAAGGTGAAAAGTCTCCACTTTTCGTAATCAGCTAAAATCTCATTTTCATTAGATTATTCTCGCTCTAAAAGATTATGAAAAAAATCATAATCTCGTTGGGTTCTCGAACGATACCTTAACCCCTTATGACAGACGATGCTGAGCTACAGAAGAAGCCTGGGAACATTCTAGAAGCTTCAATATTCAACTGCACGTGATATTCCAAGTGCATGCTCGTGACATTCCCCTCCGTGTTAATTAATTAGTAGCAAGGGCTGTGTGATCCGTCGGGATAAATTTAATTTGTTTGGGCTCAACAGAGGTTAAAAAATATTATCTTCACCTCGTACTATACCTTTGAGATTTCTTGATAGAGGAAGAGCGTTTAACTATCCCGAGGAAACATGCAAACACTAAATATCAAGTTATAAAGAGTCTTGGATGTGATCCCACGAGATAACCCTCCGGTGTTTAAGTCAGAGATGTATATAAAAGTAAAATGAGAGAGCATGGAGTGGGACTCGAGAGTTATAAAGATGGAGAGGGTGCTTGGTAGGACACGGAATGATCGGCCAGAGATGAGGCTAGAGACTGGAGGCAGTGGTGTTCCCTTTGTTTCTCTCTGGAGACAAGAATGTGATAGGGTGTCTGTGTGTGGGTGGGTCTCTGTGTATCAAAATGTGAGCATGTAATAGAGTCCGTTCTTTTCTAGGCTCGTTTGGGACCTATTGATATCAGTCGCCGTGGTGTTATTTCTTTCCTTATTTAGCGACAGCGTGATTAGTGGAGCGATGATCTGCTCGATCGTGAGGATCGTCTTTTGCCCACTTACCCGTTCTTTGAGGAAGGATATTGTGACAGACATCTCGACGATGTGACCATGATTCGGCCCTTGTCGGGGTAAGCCCCCTAACTCAAGCCTCAATGCTCACCCATTAGCGGATCTCGCGGCGTTCGAGACCCACGTTCGTGGGGATGGAGCTCGTGGACTTGCCAGTCCCGAGTGGACATCAACTGGGTGACGTTCCTAGACTGTGGATCGCACCGGACATCAGCGAGGGCCGCGTTGGGCCTGACCATAGTGGATCGCACCGGACCTGGCGATACTGGGCCGCGCTGGGCCTGACGATTTTCCCTCTCCCTGGACGCTATAATATCGGGTATGAGCAGATCCGATTATCCATTAATTAGTACATCATTTTAAGTTCAAATCTACGTACGTGATCATAAAGCAGATCCTAAACCTAGCTAACCTATTTATATATTTACTCAGAAAAATGCAGGGTCTAATAACATCCGAATATATATATATATATATATATATATATATATATATATAGATACATTTCGGATATGTAATATTACACGATGGGGTGCAACTCTCTCAGTTCTTAATCATACACCTCGATTCATTTGCCAGCACTTGCAAAGGCCAAGTGACAATATATGTATGTTTAATAGTGGCCTTGTTAGGAAGTATCAGATGATGTGGGGGTGCCAAAGTGTCCAGAGTCGAGTTTTAAATTAACTTTGTCAGAACTTGGGTGATCATAAACGGAAAGAAAAACATGATCAACGTTTTGTTTAAAGTGTCCTTTTTCTCACTCGTTTCGGGCGCTTTGAATTGACGACTGGCCTATGACCGACCCATTGAACTGACCCCATGTCCAGCTGTCAAACTCCAAAACTCCGCTTCCACGAGCTTGCGGTTGACCTTAATGGGAAGTACAGATTAACAAGGTCGTGGAGGTCAACTCTTTTGACTGTTGGCCTCACGCAGCAGGGATATCCGATATTGGTGGTGATGCTAATTTGGTCATTTCAAGACGCGAGTTGACATGGAAGGAGGCATATTTGTTAATTCGATGGCCATAGGGACGTACCGTAGGGATCTAACTCAGGAAGTGGAGAGATCTTATCAAGTTCTTCAGTCAACACGAACGAAGAACTGGTAAGTGACACCCTCAATGTATATATATCCAGGTCCCCATCTTAGCAAGAACTCCGTGCCCACCACATGCTCGTGGAAATTCCGACACCACGATCTTGCTCGCCTTGTTCCCACGGCGATCGCGGAAACTGGAAAAATGTCATGAAGGTACGGCGTCAAGGATCCAACACCGTTCGACCTGCACATGCCCACTGTAACTTTTGCCAAGGATGCGAACCCGTGGGTATATTGTCTTTGGTCTGGAAGGGAGTCAGGTTGCTCGTCTCATAATCTCGATCTCTCTGCTGCCCCACACCCACTCTATCACATCCGAGGGGACCAGATTAACTGACTTTCCAAGAAGAGGACGCTCAATCTGGATGCCTCCTTTCCTTAAAACCATCCGATCTCAATCTTTATGTGACTGCCACTTCTCGTCTCACACACATGAGCATTATCCGACCTCAGGTAAGGTATTCGACCCTTTCTGGGGTCGAATACCTTAACCTTACTCGTTCTTCAAAGCGGCCCTATAATAAAATCAAACCCGGTTAGATCGAAAAATTGAGTTAAAGTTTGTCGAGTCCAAGGTTTGCGGTGCCGTCCGACTCAGACTTAACCGATTTTACAATGGTACAATATGATACGACCCGTGCCGTTGTTGTGCCGCTGTTGCCGCCGGAGGATCTCGGCCTACCACCATTGAAGTTCACCCTCTGATCCTAGATCATGTGTGTGCCACGGATCGATCGTGTTAGTATTTGTTAGATACAATCTGATATGACCTGTACCACACATGTACCGTATTGATCTGACAAACCTTGGTCAAATATGTTAGTAACGAGAATGAAGCTTCATATGAGTAGAAGCATTAACCCATCACTAATAAACACAATTGTCAGGGTAGTCACAAGGCAACCGGGTGCCATCACAAGGGCAAGACACCATTTCGCTTTTCTACCTCCTAAATAGGCTAGCAAGGTATCTATCCAGACGACAAGACCCCACCTAGACAAGCTAAGCGGGCCAAAATAGCCTCCCCAAGTGTCTTGGGCTCTGCCCCCTCGCAACCCCTTGGCAAGGGTGGGTGCTCCCCCACCCCGACCTAATTACGAAAGTTGATCTATGATATAAGATCGAGTCATAGATAAATCAGGCTTCTCACACTCCTCTCTCTCTATTCCTCTCCCTCTCCCGTCATAATCTTTAATATTAAAATCTAAATTTTTATATATATTATTTATAATTTATATATTAGATATATATATATTTTTTAAATGGTTAAAGAGATGCCAAGATGCATCTTAGGCATCGTTTAAACAAACGTCTTATCAACAACAGAACAGAACGACAGAAGCCATCCGGCAAAGCTCGTGGTCGACCTTGACAGGTTTGGTTTCCATCTTCCTCGATGCGGGGACTACGAGAGGTCTTTGCATCAAAACCGTCCCTTTGCTCTCCACCGTTCCGAATTCTTGCCGTGGTTGCTCGGCAATGCTAGCTGCTGCGAAGGGGAGATGCGCTGTGTACTATCGGAGAGCTCGGAAGCCTCTCCGGTAATCGCTCCAGGGGCGGTTGCCCTCATTATATCCAGAGCTGCTGGCAAAGTTCCCCTCGCTTCCGCCACCGTCACCTTCAACAAGTGATCAGAAGAGGGGCTCCAGGAAATCAGAATCCCATGCGCTTGCGGGCGCCCATCTCCGGCCTGTGGAGCAGCTCCCCTCGGCCACGTTCAAGGGGAACATGGTGCCCACCCACCTTGAGCGCGTCGTGCGACTTGCTCTCTCGTATACATACATACGACCATTTGCCCAGTTCTTAAATCCGCCATGGCCTCCCGGGAAGCAACTTCTCCCTGTGCACAAAGTCATGGAAACAGGGTTCATTTCCCCGGCTCGAGATTAACATCATGGGTTCCAATCTCTAAGCTTACCTAACCTAGATTCTCTGATGGTGATGGCGATGGCCTAGACGAGGATGGGTTGAGCAGACAGATGGGGCCCACCTAGATTCTTGACCCACGAATTGGATTCATAAATAAAACTCTTACTTAACTGACTCAAGAATTTATTCCATAAATAAAGAAATTCAAACAAAGTCTGATAAAATACATTCACAATTTAAAATACAATTTATAAACCGAATTCAAGATTTTGACTATTGGAGGCTGTTTAGATGCAACTTATGATATGCCAGGAGGCTGCAGAGATCAAGATCTCATAAATGCTCCAGACAGTCGAATGGTCCGATCATTTGTGATGATCGGAACCGATCCTTGCTTACCCACCTCACTAGCTGCCAACCTCGGGGTTGGGGGTGAAAAAGAAGACTAATGGGGGAGAGATTCTTGGGGAAAATATTTTTTTGGCAAAGATGTCTTACATATATTGTTGATGGCTGTCGGTGGAGCTCCGTGGGTACTTTGAACTGTCAGGATTGGGGTGACAGAAGCTTGGTGGCTTGATGATGCAAGGAGAAACTCTCTCCCCTTGGGTAGCTTTTGTGGGCTCGACTCTTCATGCCCTTGGTCACCTTGCTGGAGTTGGTCGTCGAGAGCTGGTGTGCCCGGCAGGCTTGCCCTTCTGGTCTCTTATGAGGGAAGACCTCTAGGCGATGGCAATGGTGGCAAGAGGGCAATGGAGGGTAGCTTGGTTGGCGTTGGTTTTGCTTAGGAACTTGTGGTCGCGGCCTCATTCCTGGTTGTTCAGGAGGCAGAAGGAGTGGCAGGAGGCCGGGGTGTTTCATTTCTGGTGCCGTTGGGTGACTGAGGTGAGCAAGAGCTGAGAATCAAGCAAGTCTGAGAGGAAATGTGTAAGAACTTTTAGACAGGGTCCTAAGAGGACCTTGCCAGATTTCTTCAATGGACCATTCGAGGTGGCACTGTTGCTGAGAGAATCTCCCCGACTCCTTCCTGTAGAGAAAATTCTCACCAAAGTGGATGTTCCCCGGAGAACTCTCCAACGCTTAAGTTAGTAGGCATTTTGGTGGAAGGAGACAAGACTCTTAGGAATAGTGTGCATCCATAGTATGCGGGAGTAGCCTGGTGGAGATGAGGGAGAAGATCGAGGAGGAGTTTTCGCCAGAGTGGTTTTGCTACCGAGAAGGTTTGCAAATTTGGCGGAGGCCGTGGAAACCTATTTATATAGGCATTTGGCGTGTTGGTACCGAGAAGGTTTACAAACCTTGACAGGGCTGCCCAGAGTGACTCACATTCTGGAGTGGCATGTGTTATGGGATAAGCGATGTGTTACGACCTCGAAAAAGGATTGCAGACCTTGACAGGGCTACACAAAATGGCTCACCTTATGGAGTGGCATCTGTTACGGGATAAGCGGCGCGTTACGACCTCGAAAAGGCACGAAGGTCCATTGGTGTTGGCAGGTCATAATGATATCTTGACTCCTCAGAACCTGTAGACATAACAAAATTGACATTATCTTGAGTACATCTCCTATCGCATCATAATGTCCCAAATTGACCCTCAAATCGACTTATTTGAGTCATGGTTTGCCGATCCGCCCCGCCCCGACCCGCACGACCTGACCCGACCCAGGCGGGCGACGGGTCGCACGGGTTGGGGGTCGTGGCTGAGACGCACTGGACCGCATGGTCTCGTGCGTCCCGCCGCGTACCGGACCGGTCCGAGGCGGGCCGAGTCTGGTACGTGCGGGTCGGTTCGCCCATTTAACGGGCCGGTCGGGTCGGTTCTACCTCCATCCCTCCCACCGGCGAGCAACGGTGCAGCGGTGTTGGACGGCGGTCAGAGCGGTGGACAGCGGTTGACGGCGGTCAGAGCGGTGGCACCGGAGGTGGGGGAGGGATGGGGGGCCGTCTGGGCCAGTGGGGGGCCGCCGGAGGTGGGGAAGGGAGGGGGGCCGTCTGGGCCGTAGGGTGGGCGCCCGAGGTGGGGGAGGAAGGGGGGGCCGTCTGGGCTAGTGGGGGGCCGCCGGAGGTGGGGGAGGGAAGGGGGGCCGTCTTGGCCGGTGGGGGGCTGCCGGAGGTGGGGGAGGGAGGGGAGGGCGTCTGCTGCCACCGGAGGTGGGGGAAGGGGGGGGCTCTCTGGGCGTCTGATGCCGGTGGGGGGGCCACCGCTGCAGCCGGTGGGGGAGGGGGGATTAAAAATTTTGAATTAAAATTTTTATTTAAATAAATTGAATTTTATTATTTGAAAAAATTTATATTTTGTTAGTTTTTTAGATTTATTTTTGATGTATTATGTAATTAATTTAATTGTAGAAATTTTAAATTTAAATTTAGTGATAAATATATTAAAAATAATTTTAATTTGTATTAGATGATTCTATATAAAATTTAATTTTTAAAAAAATTTAAGATTTAATTTAGATATATTAAATAATGTATTCATTTTTACATGTATAATTAAATTTATTGTTTAAATTAAAATTTAGTTATAACAAAATTTGTAGATGTAAATTGAAATTACTATGTATTAAATAATGATTTTAATTTAACATGTAGAAAAAAAATAAGATTTTTTAACATATAGTTTTGCATGTTGTAGAAATAATGATATTATTTTTATTAAATACTATTTTGTAAAAATATTGTACATTGAATTTACATTTAATCTTATAAATAAAATTAAATTTATATAACATCGTAGAAACAAATTACATTTTCATTCTAATATTATTAAATATATATAACATTTAATCTTTAAATAAAATTTTATTACAATTTTATTTTTTAAAAACTAAATTTAAAAAATTAAAAAATCACGTGACTGGCCGAGAGAGCGAACCGGGTCGCTAGGCCACCCACCCGACCCGACCCGTCCCACGCCGAGACCGAGTCGACCGGGTCGGCAAACCCTGATTTGAGTGATTTTTTTCATTTTTCTTGGCTATTCAACTTTCTCATATTTTTTCTATTTTTTATGATTTTTAAAGATATTTTTCTAATTTTTCAAGACCTTTTTGAATTAGAGTCAAACTCAGTAGACGCCAATTCTTTAAATACACCCCTTCTCAGTTGACGCGCGTCAATTCTTCCATTTTTAAAATTTATTTAAATTAAAATTTGTGTCGTCAAACTGGACGCCAATTCCTGAATCAACGCCTTTGCAGAAGGGCGCTAATTAATTAACGACAGCCCTCATTACGTTATTCCTTTCTCATTTTTCGAGATTTATTCCAATTAAAAGTTGCATCCTTGTCTAAGACGCTAATTCTTTGAGCTGGCGCCTTTGCAGAAAGTGTTAATTAAGTAGCGTCTGCCCCCTGACACATATTCTTTCGTTTTTGGAGTTTTTAATTCAATTAAAAATTCATAATTTTAAGAAATTTACGTCTCTTTACAGAGTCACACATTCATTAACATCAATGTCATGGATGCCAACTTCCTTGCTATTTTAGATTTTTCTTGAATTAAAAATTCATATATCAGGAATCCACGTCTTTCTGGAAAGAAGCTAATTCTTAAATTAACATCCTGACCTTGGACGCTAATTTCTTTTGCTATTTTTGAGCTTTTAAATCCTACCAAAATTCATATAAATTCGTAATTCACGTTAGTCTCTGTGGACGTGAATTTTCTTCCAATTTTGATAACTTTTAAAACTTTTCATATTTAAATTTGAATTGACGTCTTCTCTGCTAACGTGAATTAATTGGCGGCCACTGTGTCAGACGTGAATTCTTACAGAATTTCATTTTCGAAGCTAGCTCTTCCCATCCTCATTTTATTCTCCTTTTCCACTTGAGAAAGGGTTCCTATGACTTTTTAAAGTTGTGAGAACATATGGCACATGGATTTCTCTCTCCAAATCCCATTAGAACACCATTTTATAATTTTAAGGGAATTAAACCTACGAATTTTCACTCTATAAATAGGACCCCCCCCCCTCTCCTATGAGTTTAAGGCTGAATTCTTTGATTGGTGGGAAAGCTATGTTGGAAGGAGGAGCAAAGAGAGGAGAAGGAGTCTCCCCTATGCTCAAGGCCACACCCAATTGGGGCTTCTTCATCCTTTGAAGAACAATGGAAGATCTTATAACCCTCCTTGAAGAAAAATAATAAGCTTTCCTCCTCCTTATCTCTTTTATTTTCATTAGCAATTCATGCATCATTCTCCCTATTCCTTTTATTTCTTTTCATCTCAATCATTTTAAGATTCTCCTATTGTGCAACACTTGCACCCTCTATATCATATCATCATATTTTCCTTGCCCTTTGCATAGGTATTTAAAGGCCAAACACTAACAATGTGTGTTTTATTCTATGTTTCATTGTTTATTTACATTGAGAATTTGATGCTACACACCTTGATTTCTAATCCATATTCTCCCTGTTGATTGTTCTTTATTTTGCTAGGGTAATCATAAAGAAGATGTCTCTTCAACGGTCGACCGATTGAAAGAGAAGGTAGCACCCACAATTTCACTCGCATTTCAAAGATATTTATATCGCGATCACCTCCTTTTTATTTATTGTTATATTCTTTTGAGGCTCCCGAGTCTATGGCGATCACACTCCTCTATATCATTCACACTACTCCACTTAATCCTTCTTAATTTTTCTTTTAAGAATCTTGTGGGTTTTTCACAATCTACAGAACCCAGCAACTTGGACTAGGTTTTACAGAATAAGGGTTGCATGGCTGATTTTGGGGCCTTGTCTATGTTTCCATGTGTCTCATTTGGTGGGCAAGGTGGTAGTTGCTTTTCTCTAGAGATACACGTATGACTTCGCTCCTGCTTTGAGATTCTTTGATCTAACTAATGGGACGTGACTTGACACTTCAAAGCTTCTGCTATGACCACCATGCAGGATCTAAACTATCTAGTGAGGTGCCCTGGGCTAATGTCTTCGTGCTGGAGTGGTGCCAAGATTTGGGTTGGTAGACCTTCGAGAGGGTCTAGCCGAACTAGAGCTTTCCCTTGTCTCTGAAGCCAAGTTTGCTTGATGGTTGGGCGTCCGGGCCAGGTTCTTCAGTGCCTGGGATTGGGCCAAGGCTCTTTAGCATTTGGATCAGGTGATCAAACTTGGACTTTTCAATGGCTCAAGATTGGGCCGCGTAGGTGATTAAGGTCCTCCATTAGCTCGGGTATCAAGCCAAGGCCCTTCGACAACTTGCCGGGCCCGAGGCCCTCTCTTGCCTCGATGTTGTTCAGGAGTAAGTTGAGGCTTGCCCTTGCCTTTATGACCGAGCTAAGATTGTCATCGGGATTCGAGTTAATACTCTATCTCCATGATGGCTCGGGATCGAGCTATTCTGGGTATCGAGATAGGCGGTCGAGCGGGTGCTATCCCATTGCTCAAGATCGACCAAGGGTCAAGAATGCGCCAAGGTTCAGGGCAGAGTCAATACTCAATCTTTCTTTGGTGCTCGGGAATCGACCTTATTGCGTGATCTTGTTCGAGGCTCAGGGCCGACTCAACACGATAAGCCTCTGATGATGGCCCGAGGGCCGTGGTGACTTTATGGGGCTTTTCTCTCGGCTTGACATTTGGCAGAAGGGCCCGTCCACTTCGTGGGACATGTTGGGCTTGGCAACATCTATGGAGCCCTTAGGTGCTCTGGGTGAGTCAGGCGGTCTTAGGAGGCCACTTGAATGGGGTGGCCTTAATGCGCTAACATTTAGACTTTTGGGCCAAGTCATGTCATTAGGCCTCATTCTGGAAGGAGAAATCTCTCTAGAGAGGCATAGATTTTGTACCTTGGTTTATCGTAAACCTATTTTTTATAAGTTTCCATTGGTTGTTTGATTAAAAAATAGTAAATATAAGTGAGTGAGTAATGATGTGACAAACACGAGTGACGTCATGATAAACTCATTCAATACCAGTGCAGCATGAATCTACTCCATATTCGTCCACAAATAACACACAACAACACTTCTAATATATGATAAACTCGAATAAGTTTGCATTGAATTGAAATTGTTCAGAAACTCTTAACTTTTGTTACCACTTAAAATTAATTATAACTATTACACCCCCCATATTGTTTCTAGGTTCAACTCAAGCAAAGTTTTGATGAGTTAGATTATGAAAGGAGTAATACTTTGTGCACTGAATCTAATGTACAAAGTCATGTCAGAATGTAATATTTGTTCTCATTGGTTCAAGAAAAGGTGAAATGACTCTTTCTACACAAAAAAGGACGTCATGTGTCATACTTGTACGGCGCATATTTTTGCACATTAAATACGGAGCGCACTCGGCGAGAAAATACAAGAATGAATTATTTTGTGGAAGGATTAAATATTTTATTACATAAATAGAAGATTTAGTATATAATTAAAATATTTTGTTAGGTTTCCTCCTTATAACAAAATATTTTATGCCTATAATATTTTATCTATATAACAAATATTTCGTTCACGTAACAAAATATTTCATTAATTTATTTCTGAAGTCTAACAAAATATTGTATTCCTATAATAAAATGTTCCGTTCCTGTGTAAAATATTTCAATCTTACAAAATATTTTATTTACGTATTTTCTCACAGAGTGCGTTCCGTATATAATAAGCGAAAAAGTGTACAATACAATTATGACGCAGGTTGTCATTCTCCGCACAGAGAGAGTCTTTTCACATTTTTTTAAGTCAATAAAAATAAAAAAATATATCTTAACATAATTTTATACACTAAATTCGATGCGTGTAATATTACTCTTCCGAAAGATTGGATTGGATTTGGTGACATCATGCATGGTTGAACTCATGGCCACGTTTGACATTGGAATAGCGAAATTGACAATAAGCATGATTTACCCTGACAGATAATCCATCCAGCACTGGTTTGCATGCAGAGAGTAGGCATAGTTTATCTCAAATTATTCCGATTTTCTATTTTCATTGGTCGGCCACCAAATGCGGGGGAAGTGGTTGCGCCTGCGCACCGCGGACTGGACGCGGTGCGTGGAGCCGAGCCTTCCGAGCAACTTGTTCGGATCCTTCCCGGAACTGGGTGCAGCTGACCGAGAAATAAAATATATCTCTTAACGGGTTCTGCGGGTTGTCGGTGCGGCAACTCCAGATTGACCGGGTAACGGGATTC
Source organism: Amorphophallus konjac (assembly GCA_022559845.1). Taxonomy (NCBI): domain Eukaryota; kingdom Viridiplantae; phylum Streptophyta; class Magnoliopsida; order Alismatales; family Araceae; genus Amorphophallus; species Amorphophallus konjac. Next base: position 14,703,598 of record CM040122.1, on the reverse strand, counting down.
CTGGGCGCGGAGATGCCCCGTTTAAGTGCCATCTTCGTGGGCAAGAAAAGCCACGGAACTTAATTTATGAAGAGGTTGACGAAAACATTACACCACTTGGATTATTAAAAGAGATTCCGGATCCAGTTGGTGGGGGCCGACCCGTCTGCCCGTCGTTGCGAGGAATCCGTAGCGTTTGGGGGAGGCCTCTGTGTTGGAACAGAGTCAGGTCAACTCATGACTCCTATCCAAAGATGCTCTATATAGAGTAAAATGGCGTCTCTTTTTTTAAATGATAAAAAATTTAACACAGTAATACTCAGTTTATACGTAATGCGAGAGATTGAAGTTCAAATCTAACAACGTATCGACTCATGTAACATGAGAGATCTAGATTCAAATATAATAACGTCTCGACTCGTGTATCTCATTTTTTTAAGACTAATTGTAGAGATACGAGAATGATCCCTAGTCATCGTATGACACTTTTAAAATTTGTTTGTTAGAGAAAGTCGTCTAGTTATCTGTGGAAGCCTGCAAGTACTAAAAAAATGGCTTCAGAAGGAGACTCAGGCGCAGTTAGGATCACACTGAGGGGAAAAATAGTAAGAAGGAGAGAGAGAGAGAGAGAGAGAGAGAGAGAGACGAATGGACGAGTCTAGGCACGAGGATCGGGTCCTCGGAGGTGCTCGTCACGTATAGTGAGTGCTCGCTCGCTGGGCACAGGGTGTGCTCGGAGAGTCGCGTGGATGCTTAGAATGACGGGACTAGCTTCTCTACGTGAGCTTCTACTTTAGTCTATCTGTCTCTCTCCTTTTTCTCTGCATGCATCTGGGTCTCTTTTTTCTTGTGTCCTGATATATGATCGGAGGCCTATTTACATAGGTCACCCTGACGGTCGAGGTCCGTTCCTCAACAGAGAAAGACATAGGTCATGGAGTAACGTCTCCTTAAATGTGGGGGGAGTTTCCTGTTGTGCGCATGTTTATTCAGAAAGAACGGCCTCGGGGCGAGGATCTTGGCACTGTGGGCGCGACCTCGTCCCTGTCGGAGAAGGGGCCTATAAAGGCAGGAGCAACATTCGATTGATGGAGAGTTTCCCGGCATCCCAGATGCCTGCATCGATGCCTCCCGTGGGCTCACGAATCTTTTGTGGGTCTCTGTTGGGCCGCCTGGTCTAGGTCGCAGGCCATCGGGCGGCCTGCTTAATTTGAGCCTGATTGGGCCGGGCCGTCGCGGACCTGATGTTAGCAGGCTGCAGTGGACCCGACGGACTTTACCCTCCTCACCGCTAACAAATCCCATAAAATTGAGACCTCTTTATAATCACCAGGCAGGGTGAAACATAGACATCTCTTGCAAGGATTAGATTATCACACATCCACAAGCAAGAAAGAGGAAGACATACCGTGTACGCAACAGAAAGCTTACACAGCTAAGTGGCATTGGGGGGGGGGGGGGGGGGGGGGGGGGGAATGAACATCTATCTCGGAAGATCTCATTATTTTCTTATTTCTCGATGCGTGGTCGGCATTTCATGTGTTTCATGATTAGGTCAAGATTTTGTGGGTCGCTTAAATGTGACACCACATGATGTCTCTAGTTACCAAGTCTTTAAATATGGTTTTTAAGTACAGATGTGGGTCGCTTAAATCTCCATCTAAGCTTCTGTTTTCCAGCGGCCGGCCATGCCATCGTCAGTAGCAGTTTTATTTTCAAGCAGATCGTGGGCCACAACCCACAGAAATTAATGCCCACCGGACGTTTGTCAAAGTGGTACTGCAGAGCACACCCTTCTCCTCCTCCTCCTGCTCTTCTTCTTCGTCGATCCTGCCGCGGGATCGAAGAGCTGGTGTCCCAGGCCATGGAAAGTTCTACTCCTCCTGACAATCCTTAATTATTAGGTGGGGGCCGGCCGGATTATTTGACGTTCTATGTTATGTCGGCATGCATGCATGATAAGTCTTTAACTTGATCTTTCGCTCATTTATGTGTGTAGGCGAAGGAATTATATACGTCTCTTCCTCCCTCTTCTTTCTTTCGTCCTGCTAAGCAGGCACTCTCCCACTCCCTTCTACCCAGTCTTGATTTCCATGCTTTGGCATGCATCCTTTCGACACGCACCAGCTAGCGAGTGACGCGAAGGGTGATCACTCCGACGCAGGCCGCCTCTATGAGGACCCAATTAAGTTGGGCAAATGATCAGTGAGAGCGGCAGGGAAAGATCAGAGAGAGAGAGAGAGGACTCGTTTGTTCGTCTATGTGGAGGAGGATAACTAGATAAGGCTGGGTGTCATGAACCGTCCCACGCACTTCTACAAGACGTGGGTGAATCTGACGTGTGAATTTATTTATGTTGAGCACACAGTTTCGTAGAACCCCATAAGCATATCGGATGTGGACGTCGAGAAGACGGCCATGTCGAGTTTTTGAACTCGGGCCCTCCCTGTCACACGCAGCCGTCGCTGTCATCAACCCGTTTCTCCTGTCAAAGTGTTCTGTGATTTGATGGGTGATGAGCTTCCCTGCATGCGCCGTGCAGCTGTCGCCTTGGCGTTGGATGCCGCCGTCGGGGGAGGGTTGAGAGATGAGGGCGCCTCCAACATGCTTCCCGTCTCCAACAGGATCGAGTTACCACCATCACCAGAAGAACTTTTAGATGTGCCAAGCCGTTTGTATGGAGGAGCTCGAGCTGGCGAATCCTAGTTGAAATCACTTGTGTTTTTACAAATTTTTAGTTCAATTACTTTGAGGGGAAGAGAGTAGAGTTTGAAAGACTGCAATCTGGGGTTGCTTTGGACTTCCACTCAAAAGTTAGTCATAACAATTCTCAATTTACATTTTTCATGTTAACAATTTAGAGTTGGGATAGTATTAATATAATAATAATGCCTTAATGCAGTAAAACACATAGTAATATATTAGCATTTTACAACGATTAAGTGGGCACTTTTGGCCAAAAGAGACGGCTACATGGGTGCCTCTGTTGATGTTAAAAAAAAGGAGCAATTTCATTACAAAAAGATGTGTCAGTACATTGGAAATTACATATGGTACAAGTTTGGATTTGGATCATTCTAATCTTCTGAGCTTCCTCAAAACTTCCCAGTGCCATACATGGGGAGCCCAATCTCCACAAGGATGATAGATCAATTGCCCAAGGACTCTGGGGAAGATGAGATGGAGATTGGCATCAGCTCATGCGTAGGTCGATGAAGCTCATTGCAGAAATCTCTAGCACTTGTTTCCAACCAAATGGCTTCGGGCGCAAGGGGCTTTGAGTGCCCAAGTTTCAACTCTTTTTAACTGCAAGCACAGTCTGACAACTCTGACCTTGTCGTGCTTGATGCGATCAATGACAAAATCCATCCAGCAAGCCACCCAGTACGCTTGTCGGAATTGGGTTCCATATCTATCCCTCGAGCTGGACTCTGCAGCTCTTCCTTCTTCTCTCTTCCTTCCCAAATTCTTGTCATGATTGTTCAACAATGTTGTGTCCAGGACTTCCCCATCAACAACGAGGCTAGAGATTTTGACTCCTCAGAGAACAAATACCAGGTGGTTCTTGGCGATCCTAAAATCACTGTATACCAAAATGAAGCTTGCCATCAGCTGGTATGTTGGTCTGACAAAATCTAGGCATACCATGATGTAAGACCTCCAGTACCATTCAGCAACATCTCCAAGGTGCTTGTTGTGATCAAGAACAGAATCCATTCAGAGAAGGTCATGGGCGACTTGATGAACTTGGGCTGCTTCTTCCTCCACACTGGACTGTGAAGGTCCTCTGTGCACACTGCCCTCCTCCTCTTCACCTTTCGGAGTTCTTGCCGCCTTGGCTGCTCGCCGATCCTGCGAAGGGGAGGTGCAGTGTGTAAACTTGGGACGCTGGAGAGCCTGTCCACTAACATCACCAGGGCTTCCCTCATCCACAGCTGCTGGCAGGTTTCCCTGGCTTCTGCCACCGTCACCTGCAAACCCAGAAGAATCTCCAGGAGATCAGAAATCCGCGGCGGAATCCAGCTACAGACGCATGGATCTCCGAGAAGTCTGGGGGTTTCAACATACCCATTTCCGGTTGCGGTTGCCCATCTCCGGCCACTGGAGCAGCTCCTCCGTGACGTTAAAGGGGAACATGATGCCCACCTTGCGCGAGTCGTGCGATTTGCTCTGGTACGACCACCTGCCCAGTTCTTCCTGCAAGGCGATTCCTTTTTCTTGTCAGATGGTGCGGTCCTTTTAGGACAGAAGAAGGGTATCCGACAAGAGAAAGAGAGAGAGAGAGAGAGAGAGAGAGAGGGGTGCACACCGACCTCGACGTTTCCCAACACGCCGGCTTCCTCCATGGCCTCCCTGGAAGTAGCTTGTTCTATGGATTCGTCGCTTTCCCAACCTCCCTGTAAGCAAATCATGAAGTCAGGATTCATCCGCCCAGTTCGAGATCAAGATGTGTTGGAAATTGGAATCTCTAATTTATAAAAAGGAAAAAAAAGAGAACCTAAATTCTACGTTGGTTGGTATTATCTTACCCTTGGGAACAACATTTCCCGCCCCTTTTGAGCGCTGATGACGAGGACTTGCAGCGCCTGGTCGATGCCGACGGCGTCCTGACCGGTCTTATTAGCCCACTCAAATTTGTAAGGAATGCATCTGTTGGAATAAAAGCAAACAAGAATTGTTACTAGAAGGGTTGGGGGAACGAATTCTGATAAAAATGGAGATACAATTTGGGGGTTTTTTATCCACAATGGAATCCCAACAAAAGGTTTGAAGAAATCAAGATCTCCCGATCCCAATCCACCTTAGAAGATGGGGGGAAAGAGGAGGAACCCATCACAGATAATGGGGGATCCAAACCTGCCCAGAAGGGTAAGAAGAAGAAGGGTGAGGGGAGGGGAGGACGAACCCGACGACGAGGCGGTGGCCCTCTTGGGTGTAGCGCTGCAGCTCCCTGCCCTGGCGAGCGACGAGGGTAACCATTTCGCCCAATCGACTGGGAACCCACAACCCCAAGCACCCTCCACACACGTTTCCCCTTCGTCCTGCGCCCTGCCCCTTCCCTATTTGCGCCCCTGCTCCACCTTTATACCTTGCGTTGCAGATGGGGCGATATAGAGAGAGAAAGAAAGAGAGAGAGGGGGGGGAGGGAGAGAGAGAGCGCCACCAATTCCGCAAAAGCCGATCTTTTTTTTAGGTTGGGATCGATCTCCTGTTGGGTTTATGGTTCTGGTGGCCGCTGCCCGCAGACATGGAGATGGATCTGCCAGTTGCAGGGCTCTGTAGGTTTTATAGACAGAGAAGGGGAAGCGGGGGAACTCTTGGTCGAGAGGGAGAGCTGAGGTGAGAGTGGCGTGCGGAGCGCGTGGAGGGGAGGAAGGGCGAGAAGCGCGTTTGTTCTCTTTCCTGGTACTCTCCTCCTCCTCCTCCTCTGGAGACGAACGCCTTATCCGGATTTCTCAGCTTTTCGACATTTCACTTGTTAAAAAAGTAAAATTACGTTAGAACCTATTGCATATTTTTATTTATACGCATAACCTCATGCTTGAAACCCCTTTGTGACATGAGATTCTAACGATTTTATTAAAGAAAAATGACCGTCAAAACGTCCCTGAAATGTGAAGTCCATGTACGAGGAGTACAAATGCAAATATAAATATGAGATAGATTTTATCATAATTTTTTCTTAATAAGGATTTATTTTAAAAAACATATTTTCACTTTGGGGTTTTTTTAAGAGAGAGGATATTAATACTATAAGGCTAACAGATACGTGAGAATAAGGTTTGCAGATTCGTTTCGGGACGGGTCGAATCGTCCGTCTCGGACAGTCCCAGTAACGGATCGAGACGATCGATCTATGGGACGCAATCGAAACACTTTATATATTTAATATTTTATGTTAAATATGAAATATTTTATAGGTAAGTTAGTTAAACTTCTTTGTTTGTTCGGCGGTGATTTGGGTTTGAAACTCACCGATTACATATGGTTTTTTTTTTAAATTTTTAATCAAAAAAACTTAAAAATCTATCGACGTTTCACAAGATTCGACGTGAGTCGGCCCTATGAAAGGTAAAAATCGTCTAACCAACTAACCTACGATTTTTTTTTGTATTATTTTACGTAGACTATATATATCAAGGTTCTTCGCACCTTACGGTACGGAGCGTGATACTACTGTACTGTCTCGTCCGGACAAAAAATCGGGACGGACGGTAAGAGCGATCCGACAAACTTTGTGTGAGAATTAAAATTTTACAATTGTGCATGTAATAAAGTTATTTATGTAATTGACCCAAGATACAATAATATATTTATAATATTGAAAAAATCATCTCTCTCTCTCAGATACAATAATATATTTATAATGTTAAAAAAATCATCTCTCTCTCTCTCTCTCTCTCTCTCTCTCTCTCTCTCTCTCTCTCTCTCTCTCTCTCTCTCTCTCTCTCTCTCTCTCTCTCTCTCTCTCTCTCTCTCTACAAAAATTTTCCTCTTCGTGTGTATGCTTGATTGCCAGGATCTCCTTGTTCCCATGTTGGCACTTCTGTCTCTCTCTCTCTCTCTCGATCGATCGAACCCAACATCCCCTGATCTGGTCAGAACTGAGTTCTTCCTCTCCGACCAAAGGGGACGAGGTCTGAAAAGGCGACAAATTCATGGCCGCTTCTTCTTCTACCAATCTTTGATCATGCCCATGAGAGTGGGGTTGGGTGATTGAGGTCGGTTTGCATGCGACTTTGATCGGGTCTCGACGGTGCAGGTTCAACCCACCCTCAACTAAAAATTAAAGACCAAGTTGTACATGTTGCTTGTTCTTTCCAGCTATATATATATATATATATATATATATATATATATATATATATATATATATATATATATATGTCAATATCCGTTGGATCATCTTTTCGTTGAATGCCCCTACTCTCGTGAGGTGTGGACGGAGATTGTTCGGAGGAGTGGCTGCGTCATCATCTTGCAGAGCGAGATTTGTGACTTGCTGCGAGAATGGGACGTGCCGTGGCACCTCGAGATGGATAGGAAGGTGTGGTGATTTATCCTCCGTACTATTTTATGGACACTTTGGGGTGAACGGAATCTACGTATCTTCACAACGGAGTCGCGTGTCGAGGGATGCGATTGTGAACTTTGTTCGGACCAGAGTGAAGGAATGGGTGTTTTCCTTTTTCTAATATAACTTCGGGTGGCTCCTCTCTTCTTGGGGGCATTTTGGGGGTCCGGCCTTCCTCTCCGTTTTGATGTGAGTTTTTTTGTTGCTGTACAAGTTTTTTTGGAGGCTTGTTTGTTGGGATTTTGATCCGTCTATGCATGTACATTTCTCTATTCTCTTTCATTTATATATTTTAGTGATACTATTCTCTTTTAAAATATATATATACCGTTAATTAACGATCTTTGGAAATTAATGAATTAATTAATCCCCAAGCGGCCTCCAGAAGCACATACCTACAAGAACGTACGTACACATGAGCCACGTATATATCGATGCATTTGATCAGTCTCCGACAGGGAATATTTTTTAGGGATAAAATATATTTCACAATTAGGAATGACATTAATTTGGGAAGTTCTATAAACAGTACTTAATTATCTGAAGAAATAATAATTACGAAAAATGATACGAAATGGATAAGAGTGTGAAAGTGAGGGTTGACATCATATCATATCATCCCTCCCTCTCTCTCTCTCTCTCTCTCTCTCTCTCTCTCTCTCTCTGCGGGGTCTCAATGTTGGGTCCGTGTCATCGCAGTGATTAATGTAACGACGTTGTCAAGGGAGACACGGACGCCATCCGCCACGTGTTTGTCGAAATTCCGAAAGGTGCACCTCTCCCTTAATTTGTCTCTCGCCCGCACAGGCACACAGGCGACGACAGGCGATAGGTCCACAGCGGTACGGCACGGAGCCGCCGCGGAGCTCCAGCCTCCACGTACGGCCGCCCACTGCATGCGCGCGGTCGTCCCACTCGTTTTCTTCCCGCGCTGCCGGGGGGAGACGAGCTGCAGGGCGAGCGCCAGCTGTGCCAGTAGACGCCCCCCGATCGAGAGTCTGCATGTGGTGGCGCCGGTTCGATCCGAAGCTCAGAAGCATCCGTGGAGACCGGAGAAGACGACCACCCCTTAAACTAACCCTCCCGTGTTCTATAGCTCGTCTTATATATCTTTCCCCAAAACTTTGATATTGAGGTCCCGTGTTCTATAGCTAATTTTATAAGAACCATTTATCTTTTTTCAAAACTTAGGCATCGAGGTGAGAGATTATTTTTCTTATAAGTCGATTGGTCATGTAGGACTAAAGTCAATGATAACTATAATTAGACGAGGGAGTCCCTCCGAGTGCAAGTCACTTGCAACTCTAACTCTAGATGATCGACGGACTCACATTCCCTCCGAGTGCAAGTCACTGGCAACTCTAATTAACTGAGAGACTCACATTCAATATCTCACACGATATTTCACGTCACTCATCCGTAACAATATCTCTCTTTTTATAATATAAAGCTGACGCTTTCGTTGATAGATGTCGATCGAAGTTACGTCTGTTCATGTGCAGCAAAAGTTAAGGTCGTTCATGTGCAGTAGGTAAATGCTGTATCGATACGTCACATCTAATCGACAAAGATTAAGTTCAGACATTATTTATTAAGAATCATTTATTCTTCCTCAAAATTTAGACATTGAGATAAGAAATTCTTTTTCTTAAAATTTAATTTAATTTTTTATAAAATTTAATTTAATATTAAAATCATTAATAACTCTTTGCTGACCGAAAGACTCGCACTCCCTCCTAACATTCACACCACACCCCCCCCCCCCCCAATTAATGTAAGACGCCCGCCATCGTCTATGCCACCATCTTCCAGATATACATGCAGTAGAATATATGCACGGCGGCCACACACATGGAAAGACTTTTGGAAGACGTCGAGCTGCGGGATTAATGGAGAGGCGGCCATGAACGCGTTGGAGGCTTCCACACCGTGGTTTGACGAACGCATGGCCCTCTGCTGTGGGCAACACGTACGGCCCCAGGGAGAACACAATTAAGATGCCATTTAGTCATTAGTAATTAGTATATATTAATGTCCAAATATTTGACTTGGGATATATATTGTTTGATGACGAAGATTTTCCTACCCAAACTTTATTTAGTCTGGACGTCGATATCCGAAAACATAAACATCTTAACTACATATATATAGCTTATATAACCTAAATATAACCAGTAATAAATATGATCATGCACGTACGTACGTGTCGTAAAACATTAATGCAAACTAAATCATCGATTTTAAAGTTTATGAAAGTAGATCACAGCCGCAATCCGACTTTGAAAAGCCCAAGTACTGTGGACAACAGCGATCTCCTCAACATAATACGCACCGTTTGAAAACTCGATGGAGAAAGCATTTTTGTAAAATTAAAAATTCATCTACCATACCAAGACAGTCCGTCCATGATTTCTCGTCATTTATAATCTTCGTAATCTCGTGTGAGGGTGTTCCTACTGCTTAAGGGCACGCGACACTTTGGTATCTAATTCTCTTTCTTCTTCAAAAGTTGAGTTTTCACGAAAGTCAAGATAACTTTGTTCGTTTAAAAATACTCAAAATCGGTTGGATGATTATGTATCGAAAGTTATGTCCCGTTGAATTTTCAAACGGTGCCTTAATATTAGCTGCGATTTGACGTATATTGGTTAATTAATGTCTGACATGAGATTGGAGTGTAGCTAATCGTTGATTAATTTGAGAGCTGACACAGCTTAATTACACCAACTGTGTCCTACCAACAACAATGTCGGTGAGAAGCGCCCGAGAGGTCAACTGAACTAACCCCAAAGAATTGAAAGATGACATCCTACACAGAAAGGATCATGTTTGCCAAAATTTCTAGAACATGAATCCTTTTCTTCTCTCTCTCTCTCTCTACTCCCCACTGCATGTTTGTCAAAATTTCTAGAACATGAATCCTTTTCTTCTCTCTCTCTATCCTCCCCACTGCATGTTTGTCAAAATTCTAGAACATGAATCCTTTTCTTCTTCTCTCTCTCTCTCTCTTAACGAATCTCATGCAGTCAGGAACTCAGAAACGTCTCCGAGGCCGGAAAAGTCGACGACCGATGCATGGATAGACCTTTGCAGGATTGGCCGTACGTCGACGCTGTCGAGCCGGCTGGCCGGTGCCGGGCTATGCCGCTGGAGTGTGAAATTGTATCCATAAGCCGCCAGCCACGGTTAGGCGCCTGCAGCTAGCTGACGAAGACTTGAAGCCATGCAGCTTTGGAACCACCTACCTGGAGGTCTCTACTGCCTGCGATAATTAAGAGGCATGGCATGGGCTTACTGTGCCGATCGAGTTATGTCTCACTAATTAAAAATGTTCAGATTTTATGAGAAAGAGCATCAAGAGTACTGAGTGTAAGATCGAGATTGCTCTTTCTATGTGTCTTATATCATCTTTGAGGACTAGTAAATACACACACACACACACACACACACACACACACACACACACACACACACACACACATGTTGGGAAGATAGAACCCCGGAGTACCCAGAACAGGAGGACAAACAACAGAGAAGGAAGAATAGAAAAAATCAACCACACAAGAACACAGGGATTTTTACGTGGTTCGGAGGCAAGATACCTTCCTACGTCCACGGCTGCAACAGGATTCCACTAGTAATCACCAACCAGATTCCAGGTTACAATACAAAGAGACAGCCCATCCTTTTATACTAGGAGATTAGGGCGTCATTAGTCAGGGCATTAAGGATAATAATACCCCTAATAAATGTAAACCCTCTTCCGAGATACATCAGACACGCATGCTCGCCTGTCCCCCCAGATGCTCTCCTGGGACCGAGCATGCCCTCCAGCGACTGCAGATGCTCCCCTGGCATCAGACCAGATCAATGCATTTGCCAAGACTGCGTCGACGCATCGCCAGACAGGGTCGACGCATCCAACCCGGACAGCAATGCTCCCCTGACGCCAGTGATGCTCACCAGAGGCCATAGATGCTCCCCTGATACTCCATATGCTCCCGTGCGAGAACGCACAATGACATGCTCTCCTGGCATGCTCTCCTGGCACAGTGCATGCTCCCCTGGAGCAGTGGATGCTCCCCTGGAGCAGCGGTTGCTCCCCTGGAACAGCGGTTGCTCCCCTGGAGACAGCAAATGCTCGCCATGCTCCGCTGATGCAGCGAATGCTCCCCTGGAGCAGTGGATGCTCCCCTGGAGCAGCGGTTGCTCCCCTGGAGACAGCAAGTGCTCGCCATGCTCACCTGACGCTGAGAATGCTCCCCTGGAGCAGTGGATGCTCCCCTGAGACAGAGTGTGATCCCGTACAGATGCGCATGAGTTCTGACTCCACACTCTAACAATCTCCCACTTGGAGTCTGAACTCCAAACAAAGCAAACATCTCAATGTATTAACCCTGCTTAATGTAACTGTAGAAATAAACTGCTACGGCACCCCTCCATCAATCATCCATGGAGGCCAACTGAGGACTTGCACAGCCTCAGTTTCTCTGTGGTAACCACCTTGGTGAACATGTCTGCTGGATTCTCTGCACCAAGTATTTTCTCCAGCAGCAAAACATCATCTTCAAGCAAACCACGAATGAAGTGATACTTCAGTTAGTCCTTGCATGAAAGACTGGATTCTTGGCAAGGTGAATTGCACTTTGACTGTCACAAAACAGCACACTGTTGCTTTGTTCCTTGCCCATCTCCTTCAGAAAATTTTTCAACCATACCATCTCTCTGCTAGCTTCAGAGATAGCTACATACTCTGCCTCTGTTGTTGAGAGAGCAACAACCTTCTGAAGTTTTGAAACTCAGCTCACTGCAGTGCCACCCAAGGTGTAAACATATCCAGTGGTACTTCTTCTGGTGTCCAGATCACCACCAAGATCTGAATCAACAAAATCTTGTAAGATAACATCACTTTTCCTGAAACAAAGTGATTTGCCTGAGGTGCCTTTTAGATATCTCAGAATCCATTTCACTGCCTCCCAGTGTTGCTTGCCCGGATCTTCCATATGTCTGCACACAACTCCCACTGCATGTGCTATATCCGGCCTGGTATAAATCATGGCATACATCAGACTTCCTACAGCTGATGCATAAGGAATTTTCTTCATGGACCGATCATGCTCTTCAGCAGACTTTGGTGACTGCTCTTTAGACAGCTTGAAGTGACTTGTCAAAGGAGTGCTAACTGGCTTTGCATCCTGCATGTTGAATCTGCCCAACACCTTCTGGATGTAATCTTCTTGAGATAGCTTCACAGTGCCAGCTGTTCTATCTCTCACAATTCTCATCCCAAGAATTTACTTTGCTGCTCCTAAGTCCTTCATAGCAAATTCTTTTGATAATTATATTTTCAAATTGTTAATCTCTGTCATACTTAATCCTGTTATAAGCATATCATCCACGTACAACAACAATATGATATAACAATTATCAAACTTCTTAAGATAATAACAATGGTCCATATTGCACCTAATGAAACCATTGTTACATATGAATCCATCAAACTTCTTGTACCATTGTCTGGGGGCTTGTTTCAGACCATACAAGCTTTTCTTGAGCTTGCACACAAGATTTTCTTTGCTTGGGACTGAAAACCCTTCTGGTTGCAACATGTAAATGTCTTCCTCCAAATCACCATGGAGAAAAGCTGTCTTCACATCTAGTTGCTCTAAATGTAAGTTCTCAGCAGCAACAATGCTCAACACCAATCTAATAGTGGTTAGTTTCACAACTGGAGAAAAGATCTCAGTGTAGTCTATACCTTCCTTTTGCTGGAAGCCCTTCACTACCAACCTTACTTTGTACCTCTTACTGCCATCAGGTTCATCTTTGACTCTGTAAACCCACTTGTTATGCAATACCTTCTTGTTCTTAGGGAGTTTAGTTAGCTCCCAAGTCTGATTCTTTTGCAATGAGTTCATCTCATCTTCCATGGCTAACTCCCACTTAACAGAATCTGTAACCTGCATTGCTTCATCATAACACTCGGGTTCACCTTCGTCAGTCAACAGTAGGTAATGTAAAGATGGAGAATACCTTTGTGTAGGCCTAGGTATTCTTACAGATCTTCTCAGTTGTGCCGGTGTACAAGGTTGTGCTTCTATTTCAGATATATCCTGTATCTTAGCATTCACATCATCTTGTGAAATTTCTTCTAGCTCAACCTGTCCACCATTCTCATCTTGTTTCCCTGCACTGTCAGATTCTACAACAGCCCTGTCTTTGTACAAGACATTTTCATTGAATATAACATTTTGCCTTCTGAGAATTTTTCGATTTTCATCATCCCAAAATCGATATCCAAACTCATCAGAACCATATCCAATGAAAAAATACTTTATAGACTTAGCATCTAGCTTATCCCTTTTATTAGAATCTACATGCACATATGAAACACAGCCAAAGACTCTCAAGTGTGAAAGATTTACCTCTTTCCCTGTCCAGGCCTCCTCTGGAATTTCACCGTCCAAAGGGACAGATGGTCCTCGGTTTATCAAGAAAGTTGATGTGTTAATTGCATCTACCCAAAATGTTTTAGGCAGTCCAGCATGTATCCTCATGCTTCTAGCCCGTTCATTCAAGGTTCTATTCATGCGCTCGGCAACTCTATTCTGCTGTGGTGTTCTTGGAACAGTTCTTTCCATTCTAATACCACTGGCTGCGCAAAAGTCCTTGAATTCCTTGTTGTCATACTCTCCACCATTGTCTGATCTCAGACACTTCACCTTCAAACCTGTCTCATTCTCTACAAGGGTCTTCCAATTTTTGAAAGTAACAAATACATCAGATTTCCTTTTCAAAAAATAAACACATACCTTGCGAGTAGAGTCATCAATGAAAGTGACATAGTAGAGTGAGCCTCCAAGAGATGGTACTGGTGAAGGACCCCATACATCTGTATGTACAAGCTCTAGCTTCTGTGTCTTCAAAGTTCTTACAGTCTTTGAGAATGTAACCTTCTTTTGCTTCCCAAAAATACAGTCTTCGCAAAGACCAACTTTCACAGATTTCAAGCCAGACAATTTTCCTTTTGACAGCAGTACCTTCATCCCTTTCTCACTCATGTGACCAAGCCTGCAGTGCCATATATTGGAGTCAACTCTTGAATTTGCCACTGCCACTATATCTTTGTTGTTGCTAGTCATGTACAGAGTACCCATCTTGTTATCTCGTGCTATAATCATAGCACCTTTGGTGATCTTCCAAGATCCACCTACAAAGGTTGTGACATAACCTTCATCATCAAGCTGTCCAACAGATATCAAATTCCTCTTCAAGCCAGGTATATGCCTTACATTCTTTAACTTCCACAAAGTGCCATTTGTGGTCCTTACATTGATATCACCCTTCCCCACAATATCTAAAGGCTCATCATCAGCAAGATAAACCTTCCCAAAGTTTCCAGCAACATAATTTTGCATACTTTCTTTATGTGAGGTAGAGTGAAACGACGCACCTGAGTCAAGAATCTATGACTCTAAAGGGGTGTCAACACAAAGAACTAAAGCATCTTGAACTTGCTCTGCTGCAGCTGCATTGGCGGACTCTTCATTGTGATTTTTCTTCTTTGGAGCCTTGCAATCTTTCTTTAAGTGCCCCTTTTTACCACAATTTCAGCACCCATCACCACCAAACTTTGATTGACATTTCTTCTTGGACCTAGATCTACTCCTATTTTGACCCCGCTGTTTTGTTCTTCCCCTGCTCTCTATATTCAATGCAGAACCTGAGACTTCAGATGATTCCCTTCTGCGAATATCTTCGCTAAGAATCAAGTCTCGAACCTCATTGAGCTTCAATTTATTTGAACCAGAAGAACTACTTACAGCCGTCACAGTTGCACCCCAACTTTCAAGTAAGGATGATAAAATAATCAAGGCCCTAACTTCATCATCAAAGTTTATTTCTACAAAACTCAACTGAGTTGTAATCACATTGAATTCATTGATGTGGTCTGTAACAGAAGCACCTTCGGCCATCTTCAGATTAAATAAACGACGCATCAAATATACCTTGTTTGAATCTGAGGGCTTTTCATACATATTTGATAGCGCCTTCATCAATCCTGCCGTGGTCTTCTCGTTCACGATATTGAAGGCGACGTTTCTGGCCAACGTCAAGCGAACAACTCCGAGTGCTTGTCTGTCTAGTAGATCCCAATCTTCCTTCTTCATCCCTTCCAACATCGTTCCAAGAAGCGGCTCATGCAGCTTCTTCTGATACAGGTAGTCTTCGATCTGCATCTTCCAGAAACCGAAGTCCTTGCCATCGAACTTGTCGATCCTCACCTTTCCTTCATCTGTCGCCATTGCTCCCACTGCTCCCTCGAACCAGAACAATTGGCTCTGATACCAGTTGTTGGGAAGATAGAACCCCGGAGTACCCAGAACAGGAGGACAAACAGCAGAGAAGGAAGAAGAGAAAAAATCAACCACACAAGAACGCAGGGATTTTTACGTGGTTCGGAGGCAAGATGCCTTCATACGTCCACGGCCGCAACAGGATTCCACTAGTAATCACCAACCAGATTCCAAGTTACAATACAAAGAGACAGCCCATCCTTTTATACTAGGAGATTAGGGCGTCATTAGTCAGGGCATTAAGGACAATAATACCCCTAATAAATGTAAACCCTCTTCCGAGATACATCAGACACGCATGCTCGCCTGTCCCCCCAGATGCTCTCCTGGGACCGAGCATGCCCTCCAACGACTGCAGATGCTCCCCTAGCATCAGACCAGATCAATGCATTTGCCAAGACTGTGTCGACGCATCGCCAGACAGGGTCGACGCATCCAACCCGGACAGCAATGCTCCTCTGACGCCAGTGATGCTCACCAGAGGCCATAGATGCTCCCCTGATACTCCATATGCTCCCGTGCGAGAACGCACAATGACATGCTCTCCTGGCATGCTCTCCTGGCACAGTGCATGCTGGAGCAGTGGATGCTCCCCTGGAGCAGCGGTTGCTCCCCTGGAGACAGCAAGTGCTCGCCATGCTCCGCTGATGCAGCGAATGCTCCCCTGGAGCAGTGGATGCTCCCCTGGAGCAGCGGTTGCTCCTCTGGAGACAACAAGTGCTCGCCATGCTCACCTGACGCTGAGAATGCTCCCCTGGAGCAGTGGATGCTCCCCTGAGACAGAGTGTGATCCCGTACAGATGCGCATGAGTTCTGACTCCACACTCTAACAATACACACACACACACACACACACACACACACACACACACACACACATATATATATATATATATATATATATATATATATATATATATATATATATATGTATATGTATATATATATATATGGGATTTTTATTTATAAGCCATTGTTAGAAGAGAAAGTACAGATTTATTTCTTGCATACATTATCATTAAAAGTATAGATGGCGTTAAAGAATTACGACTGTGGAAAGATCTTAATTTTTCCACACACTCAGAGCAGTCTTTTTTCATTGAAAAAATATTAAAAAATATAAGAAGTGATAGACATGCAAACTTTAAAATAATCGTTTATACGTAGAAGTCCCTTACTATCTGGTCTGAATGAATATATCGGCATATATTTAGCTTCCAAAAAAAAAATAATAAGATAACAAGTATAATAATTAAAATTAGAATATCACTTGATTAAGAAAGATATATATAGTGTCTTGATTCTTGAGCTGGCTTTCTATCTTTGCATTTTATCATGTGATTATACATCTTTTAAACTTTACGGAGTGGAGAGGGAGAAAATCACAGCTCACTAATTCTTCTGGCCAGAGGTCCACGAGACACACTCGGTCCAATAGGTGACAGCCTACAAAAAGTGCTCAGGGCCCACCTACTAAAAGTCGAAATACTAGGGCCCACAAAGGGCCGCTCGGCCCCGGAACGGGCACTCGCGCAATGGACTCCCTAAGCTCAGGAGAATGCTCTGCTGTGGGTAATCCCGAGCAACCGGAAAGTTATCCTGAGGAATCTCTGGGAAAAGTGCTGGGATAGGTGAAACACTCGGTAACCTCGGCCCTCTAACGGGGCAATCCTTATCAGAAGGTAGGTAATCTCATGCTCGGAACCACCTCTGGGCCCCAAAGGAGACCTATCTAGACAGGGCTCCTATCCAACATATATAACCGCTGACGAACTCCCTGTGAACGGATCAACGCAAAGGATGCGGAGAGATAAAGATAAGGGAACTAGTCTTACACGGGTAAGAGTCCTTTTCTATTCCTCTATGTAAGGAGAAGGGCCGATTCGTGACTATTTAATCCGAAGGATCCCCTCCAACGAGATCATCAGATATTATCCACCTCTAACCCTTGATTGGTGAAGAGCGATCTCGTATCCTAAAACTCATGTCCTCTCTTGCTCTTTAGTTCTTGTCTCATCGCTGACTTAAGTATAGGAGAGTTTTCCCTGAGATCCCCGTCTCAGGTCCGTTGATCTTTTATCTTTCTTGAAGACCCCCACTCTTTGGGAGTCTTCGACATGATTCTATTCTTCTATTTCTCCCTGCATCTGACCATATGCGACAAGATACGAGATCGAGTCTCTTCACGGAGCTATGTATCTACCAATATCACCTTTTTAATTACACGACAATGGGGGGTTAATTAAGCAACGTACTGGGCTCAGTATCATCTTGAGAGGGGAATCCCCCGACAAAATTTCATATCGTTATCAAATGAGCTCAGATGATATTGAGATACGTGTCTCGTCGGATTTTCATTTTAGAGAAAGAACACATCTCGAGCATCGTTTCAAAACCCGGAGAAGCTCGCATAGAGTAGTTTCCTGAGAGGCGGCGATGGATTTTGAGAGTAAATCTCTCTTCTATCCCGTCGGTTACTCGTCTTCATCACCCACGCTTGTCGACATCACATTGGTCATCTTCTCTGGCACAGGCGGAAGCCGCAAACAGTCATCTCATCGACGCGCCCCCGTCCGTCTTACATCGTGAGTTGGAGAATGAATATAGTAACGTGAGTTAATGTTCACCAGACATCAAATCGCGATATTTGTTACAGTAAACACTGTAGCATTCTCAAA
Source organism: Amorphophallus konjac (assembly GCA_022559845.1). NCBI lineage: Eukaryota > Viridiplantae > Streptophyta > Magnoliopsida > Alismatales > Araceae > Amorphophallus > Amorphophallus konjac. The sequence goes on along the minus strand of CM040122.1, from coordinate 14,685,509 downwards.
TATTGTTCATCTGATGATTAAATGAGCGTGGTAAAAAAGTCATCAATTTTTATGCACCTCATTGTATCATTGCTGCATCAAAGAAAAGCTTTACATGTCGTGCAATGTACTATTAATCAAGATTTTAAAAAGTCATCCTCGGAACGTGGCATTTTCAAATGCGCCCCTAATTTGGATCCCCTAGCTAGGACTTTAGGAAGAGATCAAATCAAATGGTGCTTATGGAGATTAAGATCATATATATATATATATATATATATATGTCTCCGTCGTCAGCATTGGCGGAGCCAGGGGGCCGGGGTAAGGGGGGGCAATTGCCCCCCTGACGTGGGTAAATCCCTCTCTCTCTCTCTTTGCATTTGCCCCCCACCCCAATTAGGTTTTTTGGGCCTATTAGATGCCTATCGATGGTGAATATCTATGTTTCACGATTAAGTTAAAATATCTACTGATGGTGGATATTTATCATCCACATTCATTGGTGGGTTGTTTAACCGTAAATCGACGATGGAGATTTTCTTTTGTGAGATAGAAACTTAAAAGAGACAAAGAGGATAAAAGCATCACAGTAGAATTGTAAAAAGGTATTGCGGGTGCCGGCTGAGAAACTTTATCTGTAACTATGTAGGGTTATTTGTTGATGGTTGAGCATAAATAAAAAAAAGGCTATCAGGCTGTGCACAGGGTTGATTTGCAGGTTTGTAGAAGGTCTCTCCGATCCGCACGTCGCCCCCCCCCCCCCCCCCCCCTCACCCCACTCCACTCTGAGGAGCTTCTATGTCAATACGGTGAGTTTTATCCCTTGCTCAGCTCTCTTGTTATCTATTTGGTAACTTCTGCTGGAATCGTAGGGCTTTACTATGAGATTTTATCTGGGGAATACATTTCATTCAGGACTTTGATTTTGTCTTTCTTTTTAATTCTTGTTTCGTGTATTTTCAATCACGGAGATTTTACATGTCTCAGTAACTTAACCTGGTTCTCCCTCTCAGTTATTCATGTTTGTGATTCATTATCTCGAGTATATAATACAAAGTCAGCTCGCACTCGTCGAAAACATTGTACCTGATTTTGAAGCTGAAGTAATTTTGTGGTGATCAATAGATGAATGATAATTTTTGTGACATATATTGAGAATGAGACATTCGAGAGTATTGACAATGAGACAATAATGTAACGCTTTCAGAATACGAAGATCCGTCGTGAATAATAATGTAACGCTTTCAGAATACGAAGATCCGTCGTGAACAATTCACTTGTAAATATCTTCTATTTGAATGAAAATAAATAAATTTTATTATATTAATTATATTTTGTCTCCTCTTTTAAATATTTTTGACTCCACCGATGTTCGTCAGCAGACGTGACGTACGACGTGACCAGTACTGGGATGATATATATACACTGAAGCATGCATGTATATGCTGACCAAGGAGACATCATGCCCCCAACCCCACATGTCCTGTCATGCATAATATTTCTCAACTCCCGGCGACGGTGATGTATAGTAAGTAGCTCATGGGTTTACGGTATCGGCACGAAGCCGCCGCGGATTTGCCGACCATGCATGACGGCCATCCCAACTCGTTTTCTTCCTCCTTCTCTCGCCCAGCTGCATGGCCCACCCATGTATATACATACGTTTGTCAAAATTCCAGAAACGATCACATCTCTATACATATGCTTGTCAAAATTCCAGAAACGATCACATCTCTCTCTCTCTCTCTCTCTCTCTCTTCTTTTCACGCGGTGATGGTGATAGCTTCATATGTCAGCACAATACAAACCCACCATGCACGGATCATTGACAACAGATCACTAAGTTGAAATGATTATGCCAATCATTACATTATGTCATTTTGGATGTTCCTGAACTCTGACCTAAAATTTAAACATTGTGAGTTTAGAAAATCTTCGACAAAAAGGGAGGGAAGTATCCACAGATTATCACACAATACGTTGAACTCAGAATAGTCAACGGTATAACTAGCGCAATTGAATACTAGGTCGACCAGCTGCATGGCTGAGGGGGTGGATTGAGCTCACAGAGGTCGAATGGGGAAGTTGGCAACCCCCCCCCCCAGGTTTTCATATAAGATTGCCCACCCCTCGCTTACTTCTCCTCGCGGCGATGGTGACAGATTACTGCACGGCCATGGACCACCACCGGCTGTCGACGCTGCTGCCGGCCATGCATCACCGTACGTCACTCCACTCGTTTTCTTCCCCCGTGGCGGGCGCAAGCAGCTTGGCCCAGCCGGTGGACCGTGGACATCGAAGTCAGAGCTCCGAAGGATCGCGGTGATCGATCGTTTTCCACACCAATCAATCGCCCGCCGGTCCCTGTCGACGTGCCCCTCCCTCACCCACAACACGGGAATGCTCGCCGCCGCGTTCCCGCCGGCGGTGGGAGAGGCCAGGTTGACCCCTCCATTGCCACGAAATTATCCTTTTAAACGAGCTCCTAATTATCTTCTTCTTATTGTTTTTCAATAACGACTGATCTCTTGTCTCTCTCGGGTGTCCTCGTCTTATATGAATCAATCAATCACGTCACATATTCACATTGGCAGAACGATTGGGCATAAATTACACACCAACAAGAATTACATTAGATTAGAAGAAGGAGATCGAGTCGTCGGTGGTGACAAAATAAATAGTATTATCTACTTTAAAATTATATGATTTAATCTCTAATTTTTAACTTATATAATAAAATCTCTTTTATAATTATAATCTAGCTATAAGTAAAAGATTATTACGCGTGACATCAAAAGATCACATATGACGTTGCACTATGAATTAAAGTGGTTTATTTTGTATTCCTTTGATGCTTGAAAAATCTTTAGAACTATGTGATTTCAAATTTGAAGGTAGTTTATTAATAGAGTAATGTTTAGTGAACCTCGTGCATTAATTACACTCACCGATATAATTAGTGCAACACTTAATATAAATTTTTTTAAAAATTTTTTTGAATAGTCTCCACATCTAATTAACTTGATATGCCGTCAACGTCACCAGATGACGTGACGTGGATACCAATTAAAAGAAAAATATCAATTTATTTAAATAATAAAATTAGATCAATTTCACTATTCACAGGGGATAATTTGGGTGTAATTAGTGCACGACGTTGCACTAAGCATTACTCTTATTAATAATGAATAAGATTTGACAGTGTGGATTAAAAAATAGATATTCGATTATGTAGTTTAAGGTCAGCAAGATTGTCTCTTAATTTTTTTACCATTGATGACAATAAACTTCGTCATTAAGAAAACACAGGGATAAATAGATGTGCCCGTCTATTAAAAGTAGATATTCTTAATTAGTTTGGTCCATGTCCATCTAATTAAACTGCATGGGCAATGTTTTAATTAACCGAGATATTCTTTTTTAGATATTTAATGGGCAAAATCTTTTAAGGGTCATTTTAGCTATTTTCACTTAATTGCTGATCAATTTGCGGTTGACTTCAGGAGGCTTCCAAATATGGTGGCAGCTTGAAACATTCATATATATATTTTCATTCGAAAAAACATTGATATATTTTTTAGATATTCCCTTGTTGTGGAATAAGCACCTCTTTGGTAGAGGGGCAGAGTTAACCACGGCTATCTCCCGTGGGACAATATGTCCCAGATAAAGAGATCTTTCTCTATGGTGGGCAGTGGGTTAAAAGGGAGTTCTATGGTGGGCAATGGGTTAAAAGGGAGTTAAGTCTGTTCCACCCAGAGAGGTGAGTTAGAATGAGAGGGATTTATCTGGGGTTAACTCCCACTTGTCCCGGATTAACTGATCCCCTCTACTAAAATTAGGCTTGTCAACGGAGCGGATACAAAGCGAATATATGACTATTCGTATCCACTCTGTTTTAAGATTCGAATAATTCGATTTTGATCCGTTATCCGATGAATTATTGTATTATTTATCTGTATTCAATTGGAATTAAAATTTTAAATTATTCGAATTATCCGCTCCGATTTCAAAATACTCTGATTTCATAAAAGTGATATTAATATTATTTTATTATTTATATATATATATAATATTTCTTTCACATGACACTTTTATAATCATTTTATTATTGTTGGATGACAAGAGTGATAAATATATTATAAGGGTGCAAATACATAACAATGGTGAAGAATGCGTATTAGGGGTGACAAATAGGTGTTAGTGGTGAAAAATGAGTGATAGTGGTGACAAATAGAGTAATAGTGATGACAAATAGGTGTTAGTGGTGAAAAATGAGTGAGTGGTGATAGATAGAGTAATAGTGGTGATAAATAGGTGTTAGTGGTGAAACATGAGTGATAGTGATGACAAATAGAGTGATTGTGGTGACAAATAAGTGTTAATGGTGACAAATAGGTGTTAAGAGTAGAAAATGAGTGACAGTGGTGACAAATATGTGTTAGTAGTGAAAAATGAGTGATAGTGGTGACAAATAGAGTGATAGTGGTGACAAATAGGTGTTAAGGGTGAAAAATGGGTGTTAGTGAGTGCTATAAAGTAACAGAGTGGAGAAAGGTACGATATATGAAAGAGATAAACATATACACACACACAGAGAGAGAGATGAGTGATAGTAGTGACAAATAGAGTGATAGTGATGAAAAATGAGTGATAGTGGTGACATAGATGTTAAGGGTGAAAAATAGGTGTTAGTGAGTCTGCTATAAAATAACATAGTGGAGAAAGGTACGATATATGAAAGAGATAAACATACACACACACACATACAGAGAGAGAGAGAGAGCCAACAACATACAGAAAAAAGGGAGAGCTAAACTGGAGTCTTCATGGCTCCTAGTACACGTCTCTCCCTCTTGGAGAGAGAGAGAGAGAGAGAGAGAGAGAGCCAACAACATACTGAAAAGGGGGAGAGTTAAACTGGAGTCTTCATGGCTCCTAGTACAGTCTCTCCCTCCTGTTGTCGTTTCCTACTTCTTTCGGCTATTATCTTATGCGCTTTGCTCCGTTACGAAATATAAGATGACATGAGTCGAGGTTTTGAAAGACCTAAACTCAAAGGAAGACGAAGACGAAGGGTCTCATAAGTCATTACGGCTGGTCTGTCGCATTTTAATTATAGAAGTCAAATAGCCAAAATGAAGTAGTTATTATAGTTTTGGGAAATGTAACAATCTTCCGTCTCATGATATATTTTATATTTTATAATATATTATTTTAAAATATATATATTATATGACCTATAATATTACGCAGTCAGAGCTCCGAAGGATCGCGGTGATCGATCGTTTTCCACACCAATTAATCGCCCGCCGGTCCCTGTCGACGTGCCCCTCCCTCACCCACAACACGGGAATGCTCGCCGCCGCGTTCCCGCCGGCGGTGGGAGAGGCCAGGTTGACCCCTCCATTGCCACGAAATTATCCTTTTAAACGAGCTCCTAATTATCTTCTTCTTATTGTTTTTCAATAACGACTGATCTCTTGTCTCTCTCGGGTGTCCTCGTCTTACATGAATCAATCAATCACGTCACATATTCACATTGGCAGAACGATTGGGCATAAATTACACACCAACAAGACTTACATTAGATTAGAATAAGGAGATCGATCGAGTTGTCGGTGGTGACAAAATAAATAGTATTATCTACTTTAAAATCACAATCACATGATTTAATTAATCTCTAATTTTTAACTTATATAATAAAATCTATTGTATAAGTATAATCTAGTTATAAGTAAAAGATTATTACGCGTGACATCAAAAGATCACATATATATGACGTTGCACTATGAATGAAAGTAATTTATTTTGTATTCCTTTCGATGCTTGAAAAATCTTTAGAACTATGTGATTCCAAATTTGAAGGTAGCTTATTAATAGAGTAATGTTTAATGCATCTCATACACTAATTATACCCACCGATATAATTAGTGTAACACTAAATATATATTTTATAATTTTTTTAAATAATTTTCACGTCTAATTAACTTGGTGTGCCGTTCACATCATCAAATGACGTGACGTAGATGCCAATTAAAAGAAAATTCTCAACTCTAATCTAATTTCACTATTCACATGAGGACAATTTGAGTGTAATAAACATTACTCTTATTAATAATGAATAAGATTTGACAGTGTGGATTAAAAAATAGAGATTCGATTATGTAGTTTAAGATAGGGGTGTCAATAGTTCAGATCCTGGTCGAATCCTTTAAGATCCGAACCCGAATCTGATAATCTAAGATCTGAATTTGAATCAAATGTTTGTTTCAGATTCAAATCAGATCCGAATCCGAATTTAAGATTTAGGATCCGCATTTGACCCGAAATTCATATATATATTTTATAGGCAAGAACCAATTAGATCCGAATTTGCATAACGGTTTTGAATTTTTAATATTCAATTGATATTTTTTCGGATCCATTCTTATGCTCCAACTCACATATGGGTTTCAATTTTGGATCTTGAGTTTTGGATCCAATTTGTTCTGTAATTTTAGATTTTTTTTTCGGATCCATTTCTGATGATTACCTGTACATGAGTATTGGCACACGAGATATCTGCCTTAACACATTCCATTTCAGACAATGAAATAGTCGACACGGGGCAACATCAGGTGACTTGCATAGACATTGATCCCCCTGTGCGCAAGTCCCTTCCCAGCAATCTGTCAATCTTCAAACCTGTAGCTGCAACTTCTTGGCTCCCAGAGAATGGTTGTTTCTGCCAACAGTGAAGTCACGACGTATGGGTCCATGTTTGAAGCTGGACGCCGATCTTCCAAGTAACCTGATCATAAAAAGCAGCCCAACATAGCTGATTAAACTACATAATTGTCATATAGAAAATTTGTGTCTACTAGTTTTGAGAAGGCCAAATAGAGTGCACAAAGATAAAAACACACCTTTGCCCTGTTTTTCAGTATCACGTCCCACACGGATTGAGCAACCACGGTTTGTTACACCCTGTGAATTATGTGAGAGCCCAAAATTAATGGAGTATAAATAAAGATAATAAACTTATAATTTGTATCACTTGGATAGTTGAAGGGACGATTACAATGCAATTGGCAAGTTTGCAGTCAGCGAAATAAACAATATATGCAGAATATATGCCAAAGTGACATGTGATTCAGTTGTAGTTTTTTCGCATAATTAGCTCAATCATCAATCTACTACATTCCACCTTTAATCTTACAAGTCTCTTGATTCAGCTAGCCTATGAAACAAAGTTCAGAGGAAAAGCCTCAAGATTATGCATGCAATAACACTGCAAACAATTACTTTTCACATACAGAAGTATGACATTTATCACACATAAGATGACTAAATTCATGGCACAAAGAGCTTTAAGTTTTAAATTGCAGAATGGCTAATTGTCCATAAGAGAAGAACTTCCACGGATATGACAAGCACTAAACAAAAAGGTAACTTAGCATTGGATAATTTATATAAAATAATAGAATACCTGTAGTTTGTGTGGCGTCCAGCACCATTCCAGTCATCCTATAGCCCAGAAAAAAGCAATGCCCATTGCTTAACTAGTTTGCAAAAATAAATAAAACATCCATGACAAATTTTAGCAAAATACATTTCAAAATACCTCAATTGGTTTAGGATCGAGTGTCAGCACAACACCTGCTTGTTCTGTAATCCTCTGTAAAATTGAAAGAAGCAGCCAATAACATGTTCATTAGTGCACCAAGCCAACTGCAAGGATTCAACTGTATTTTACTGTTGTTTCTAGGATATTCAAAAATTTTAACTATCAAATCTGCTTCTAACTTTTGGGAACAAATTTAATCGTGAAGTACAACTACTCCACAAAATCATTTCAGAAATCTAAAATTTCAGTGAGATGGGGGACACTACTTGTCTTAGGATGTCTAAAACTCAACATTGGAATATGCAAGTACCATGTCATGTTTCAGAAAACCAGCTTACTTCATGTTTTGCAACAAGGCAGGAAAAAATATGATAATATATTTGTGGGATACCTCATCTAGAAACTGTGGAACACACATTGTGATGCAAAGGAAGGCCTTAACATTGAATATAATGCCAATATATTATTAGCAGTAAATCATACATTGTCATGGAAAAGAAAGGTCAACCTCCTTCCCATCTAGCAAAAGGTTTACAAGGACTGATTCCTGGATAATGCACTAACCTTCTCTCAACCATCCATTTCTCAAACATATTTATGGAGGCCTAAAAAATCAGCCCATAATGCAAGATACATGGACTAATCCGTAATTCCTTAGGTTTACAGGCATCTAAAAGAGAAAGGCAAAAATGAAAAGGTTTATTGCCAGGTATTAATCAATGGCATAACAAAATAACTTAGCCATAAGTCGATATAATGAATTTACTAAGAAATTGAACACATTTACCATACAACATATACTAAAAACAAAATAAAAGAAATTACTGATAGCTAAGTTCTTCCTTTTTTTTCCTGCGTTTTTTATGATAAACAATGACTCTGCATGTGCGGAGTGGCCCCAGAAATTCATAAACCATAGAGGCCCAGCAGAAGCCAATCTTATGTCCTTTGGAAAGCAAACCACAAGGCATGAGCTAATCACACCACCACTTGGACTCCATTGCCTGACATAGACTAGCTAGCTATCAGGATACCTACTTCAAAAAAGATTTCTGTTCGTATGAATTACCTCGAGGATATATCTGGAACACCAAAGTGATCCCCTGCTTCAATTCCAACACTTGGACCCACTTGATATTCCCACTGCAAAAATAAAAAAAGGCGACATTGAAGACCAAAAATTAACTATACATGACTTATATTCTTATCAGCAATAGAAGTAGATGAGCATGATTTATCCGTCACTGACATATTTAAGTTATTAAGACATAAATATATGACCAGGTAGAAGGATGTGAGTCAGATACTTTTAAAGTTTGACTGTTAAATAAAACATGGCAAAAGGGGGGATGACTCTTTTATTTATGCACAAAATAATAAAAAAATAACAGTTGAATGTTTGAATAGAAAAGGTATGATGTTAGGGCAAGAGACAACAAGTTAATACCTGGCCAGGCATAACCTCGCCATTAGTTCCACTAATGTTGATCCCAGCATATAAACAAGCCTTGTAATGGGCATCTGATTTATCTCGCCCAAATGATTTGTCTGCACCTGTCGAACAGTAGTAGGCACCCTGGGAATAGCTATAAGAGATTTAGAACAATTGGAATATATGGTGTATTGTAGTTTTAGAAATGGCAAAAGACAGAATCCTTAAAATGGAATGGCGCTTCTCTAAGCCAAAAAGAGAGAATTGCAGGAAACAGAGCCTAGATACAACAAGATTTGTGACAATATCATAAACTCTCTAAGCCAAAAATGGTCAAACATAATCTCCTGAAAATTAGGACAATGGTTGGTACACAACACGGGAGAAACTTTGAAAGGTTTGTACAGAAAATGTTAAGACTACAGGACACCCAAATATCCCTTTGTTTTCCATCTGAAACTAAACACGTTATATGAAATTAAGGGGATAAGTTTTATGTCCAGAAGCAGTATATTAGAGACATACCAGCTGGCAAAGCTCATAGTTTGTCAAAACACAAAGTTCTTGAGAATCCCCCAAGGAAAGCAATGCCATGGTGATAAAAGGAAAGAAATCCAAGTTAGAATTCCACTGAATCCAGTTGGCAGGACAACTAAAATGACTCGGCAACAAAACCTGGCAACCATGCCATGCTATTTCAGACAACCACCACGTTAAAATACGATGACGAGTAAAAATGGCAGAAATGTTGAACTACCAGGCCCCTACCAGCTCTCCCGGAGGTGACACAACACATCGAAAACTATCTAAAACCAGTAAACTACGAGAGGGGTATTTTAAGAGAAAAATATGAGAGACAGACACAAAGGGAACCCATTTTCAGGAGATCAAACAAATAACAACACATGATGATGATGATGATGATGATTTCTAAGACGACATCAGGGAGATCGCTGTTGCATTCGCCAAGCGCCCGGGACTACCCGATCAGATCAACCTAGCAGCAGTGGATTGGGAGCGGAGAACCGGCACATCAGCCCCCTTTCCCCTTCCTTTTTCGATACCCTTTTTTTTCCCTCTGGACGGCGGAAGATCTGACCTCAGCTGGGGAGCTGCCTTCACATCAACCTCACCGTCGAAGGTGGCCGAGGAGATTACCGTCGTGAAATGCTGCCACTGCTAGAACCCTAGAGAGAGGAGCCAAGGGGGAGCGTGGTGTCGTCGTCGTCGCGGGTGGCCGAGGAGATCTCCGTTGTGAAATGCTGCCGCTGGAACCCTGGCGAGAGGAGCGAGGTGGAGATGGGAGCAGCCGAGAAGGAAGCCGCCGAATGCGGAATGCCGATCGGGATGGGCGTTGGGGATTTGCTCGCCCCGAAAGGTAGGGTTTTATGGCGCCCCGAAAACCCGATCCGAGAGGAGAGATTTCGAATCAACAAACCGTCGCCCCAGATCCACGGAAGTGCCTCATTTCGAATGCAACGAGCTGCTCCGAATCCATTCTTTTTTCGGATTCGAATCGGGTTTTCGGACCCGACACATCCATTGACACCCCGAGTTTAAGGTTAGCAAGATTGTCTCTTTCTTTTACCACTGATGACAGTAAACTTCATCATTAAGAAAACACAAGGTTAAATAGATAGATGTGCCCGTCTATTAAAAGTAGATACTCTTAGTTAGTTTGGTCCATGTCCATCTAATTAAACTGCATGGGCAATGTTTTAATTAACCAAGATATTCTTTTTTAGAGATTTAATGGGCAAAATCTTTAAGGGTCATTTTAGCTATTTTCACTTAATTGCTGATCAATTTGTGGTTGACTTCAGGAGGCTTCCAATTATGGTGGCAGCTTGTAACATTCATATATATATTTTCATTCGAAAAAACATTGATATATTTTTTAGATATTCTCTTGTTGTGGAATAAGCACCTCTTTGGTAGAGGGGCAGAGTTAACCACGGCTATCTCCCGTGGGACATTATGTCCCAGATAAAGAGGTCTTTCTCTTTGGTGGGCAATGGGTTAAAAGGGAGTTAAGTCTGTTCCACCCTGAGAGGTGAGTTAGAATGAGAGGGATTTACCTGGGGTTCCACTTGTCCCGGATTAACTGACCCCCTCTACCAGAACACATTTTGTGTTAACCCAGAGATATCTCCGTGACAAGTGGGTAATAACCCCCAACAAAAGCTGTGCTAAGAGACTACTACCATAATATGATGCAGCACCTGAAAACATAAACCGATGCATGTTTGTCTTCGTTATGTTATTCATTCTATAAGCTCAAGTACTCTATACAAGTGAACAGTAACAATGTACTCAAGGGGGGTAAGGAGAATTGACACTCGATTGTGGAGTAGGGAGTCACAAATATTGCTGCTGCTAGTCTTCCAGCTCTCTTCCACCTTGAAACTGGAGTGTGGGGGGGTTTCACAGATTTCGCGAAATTTGACCCATGCTGCAAGGTGATCCTTTATCTGGTCTTGAATTATTATCAGCATGTTTGTGCACATTTTAATTTGATGCGACCAAAAAAAAAAGAATGAATCAATTGTTTAGTGCGTCCGTGAAATTACATTGGTAACACATCAAATGCCCATTTAACCTAAAAGTGGATTGAATACCTCTCAAGGGATAATAGACATAGGCTTGCCACCAGATAACTTGAAAGCCACGAACCTCACCCTTTAAGTGACCAACTAATACAAACTTAGGCCACAGAGACGGCAATCTCAAGATCCCTTAATAGGGCACAGATCTGATCTGATTGTGGGTGCGATGTATCAAACATTTTGAAGATATGCACAGTGTCTCCAACCTCAATCCAGCTGCACCCTGTTGTTTTCTTCAAACCAACATCTCTTATTTGAGTCCTTAACCTTGCAACATCTATCCATTGACCAAACTCTGCATATATATTTGACATCATAACAAGGTAACCAGCCTCTTGAGCAGGCTGCTTGCTCACCAGCATATGCTGTGCTGCCATCTCTGCAAGCTTCACATCTGGGTGGATCCTGCAGGCACTCATTAAAGCTCCCCAGACATCTTTAGAAGGCTCTACTGGCATGTTACTGATAAGATCAAAGGCCTCGTCCAACTTGCCGGCCCTGCCTAGCAAATCGACCATGCATGAGTAATGCTCATGAGTGGGCAAAAAACCATATTTCCCAACCATCAAATTGAAAATCCAGCAGCCTTCAGTCACCAACCCCACATGACTACATGCAGAAAGGATGGAAGTAAGAGTGATCTCGTTTGGCTCGACACCTGAGTCTTCCATCTGACAAAAGAGGTGAAGAGCTTCCCTACAATTTCCATGCATCCCGTAACCAACAATTATCGTGTTCCACAGGCCAGTGTCCTTCACATCAACGTGATCAAACAAGCATCGAGCTACCGCTAACTTCCCACATTTGGCATACATATCCACAAGTGCACTAGCCACAAACAATTCCGAATCAAATAATCTCCGAATTGCATACGCATGAATCCCTAAACCCAGCTTCAGACTGGCGGACTGTGAGACCAACGGCAGAATTGTGCACAAGCTAACTGTGTCCGGTTTGACGCCATCGACCTGCATTAGACGGAACCAATGTAATGCCTCAGATGTGAGATCATCACGAGCAAAACCAGCAATCAGAGCATTCCAAGTGGCAGTGTTTGCTCTCAACCCCGATCCTCTCAAGTCTGAAAACAGTCTCAAGGCTCCGCCATAATCGCTATTCCTGAAAAGACCATCAATCATGGCTGTCCAGACAACAACGTCTCTCTGAGGCATCAATTCGAACAGCGTCCGGGCAAGTTCAACGTAACCGCATCTCAGGTAAAGATGCACAAAATCTGTCGACAAATGCAAGTCTAATTCACACCCATTTACCAAAACATGCGCATGGACGAGCCTCCCCACACGTAGCTCCCCCAAATACACGCAGGCTCTAAGTAAGAGACTGTAGGTGATGGGGTCAGGCGGGGCCTCGTTGGTAGCCAGCATGATGGAATACAACCCAAGAACAGACCTCTGTCTTCCCCCGTCAGCATAAGCTCTGAGCATACAGTTGTAGGCCTGACGGGTCCTCGTGGGCAAAACGTCGAACAACTTCCGGGCCTGCTCAGTCCCCGAGAGATGCGCATAGGCGCTGATGAGCCTGCAGGCGAGCACAGACTTGGACGAGAGCCCATATGTGACGACCAGCGCGTGGATTTGCTTGAGGAGCGGAAGGGAGTCCGGCCCTCCCCGGCCGAGAGCGCGGAGGAGGAGGTCGTAGGGGCTTGACTGGGGGAGGCGCGAAGGTCGTGGGTCGTCTACTATGACGTGGCCGATGGCCGCCACAGCCCTTCTCATAAGCCGGCGACGCGGACGATGGCGAGGGCTTGGCTTGCGGTTGTGCAGGGTGTCCCGAGGCCGTACACCGTGCGGAAAGAGCTGTTTGGAGAGTTTGGCTTGTAAAAATGGAGAGTTCTTTTGGGGTCGATTTGTTTCGGGTTCACTGCGGTGGAATCGACCTGAGAGAGTGGTGTGGGCTCCACAGTTCTCTCACAAATAAAGTCATTAATCAGGGTCGATTAGCGCACTCGACCCCTAACCTCACCCAATTAGTAAACATAATCTTAGGACATGTTTGGTATCAGGTTAAGATGCGGTTATCTCATTTCAAATCCATTCTTTATTTGGTTAGCCAAAAAATAGTGAGAATATCCCGAGTTAAAGAGAATATGTTTAACCCCGAAAATGAGGTTAATTCATGGATAACTCGTTCCTTGGAACAAGTTATCCCTCTCCCTAACCTCATTTTTCTCTTCATTCACACCCATTCACCGTTCTCTCTCCGTTCACCCCATTCACTCATAATTAATAATAAAAATAATTTAATAATAATTCTATTTTTAGAAATCAAGATTATGAATTAAAATTAATTGAGTTCATCATTGGTGATAATCATGATAGTTAATATTAATTAATTATCTAAGTGATAAGTATGAATCTTAAGTTGAAGATTTAAAAAAATTATCTAAGACATCTTAATCTTAACCGAATAAAAAATAACATTATATCTTGTAACCCAGGATAAAAGGGTAAAATAGTCTATTTATAGCACTTATTCTCGTTCGTATCCTTATTTTTTATCAAATAAATAATATGGATATTGACATATTTATCCACTCGCATACCAAACGCATATGAGAATAAGAATAAAGATAAATTAATCCAGAATAACTTATGTCTATTCTCATCGTAATTTATCTCGATACCAAACATAATCTTAGTGTCTCGTAAGCTCTGCCATTCAAACGAGAGTTTGACTCGTTACACACTCAGCTGAGAGTGATTTTAATTTTTTTAAAATATTTTTGAAATAACTCTCAACATATCTTAATTTGGTTATAATTTACGTCACTATTTTATTATTCAAAAGATTAAAAATATAATAAATACATTTACTTTTAATAACATCTTTCTTTTTTTTTTAAAATAAACATGCATGTAAGACTGTAGGGGCTGCAGAGATAGCTGCTTTATTTTTAGTCACGGTGGAGTTCATGGCATGAAGATGTTTATATTGTGAAATTCTAATCTGGCATGCATGTTGCTTGTTACTTTCTTTTGCATACTATCTGTTTCTTTGGGAGAAGGGATGATCACATGCCATTGTGTGGATGACATTCACTTCACTACCGTGTTTCAATGACTCCCCGTCAACTCTAAAAGCCAGTTTATCTTTGAGCATGGGTCAACAAGCATAGCTGTATGGGTCTTGCTGATAATCAGATATTGGAGTGATTACTGTTTTTACGTTTTTTTTTAAATTTTTTGAATATGAAGTGTAATGTATGTATTTACTGTATGGATTCGAAAATAGATCCGAATTATACAAAAATAGATACTAAGTGTAAATGGGTACGAGTGCATGGCATGCAAAGATTTCACCGTTAAGCTAGTTTTCTATATTATCTCTAAGGCCCTATTTGATAACGGGATTTGGTGAGTTATTCGTCCCATGGGCACGAATAACTCACCCCACCCCGGTTAGAGGGGATGAATGTGAGGAGAAAATGTGGAACTCATAATTTTCTCTCGCATCTGTTTGTTTTCCCGTCTTTTTTATTCAAAAATCAAATACGCCCTAATTGTATAATGTTGGTTTTCTTCAGATAAAAATATATGTATCTGATTACATTTGTTTGGCTTTGTTTTTATCTAGATACTATATATGATAGCTAGGTTGTCAGTCATTAATATCTATTATCCAACAATAGCAAGAAAAAATAGAAAAAATAAATAAATAGGTCGACATAATTGTGTATAGTAATTGTGTTTAGATAACAGGTTGGATAGAGATATAGGGCCATTAAAGTTAGAACGCTAAAGGTCTGGTCTATGTTGGCTCGCTAGTGAGGTAAAAATTCACAAAGCCCTATTTGGGATCCGACTCGCATCCGAAATTAAAGCTGAAGAGTTGAGTCTCTTTTGAACTGCTAGAGAGGTAAAAACTACATGGTGCAATTTTGGGTCTGATCCGGATATAAAATTGTCTCTTTTGGCTCACTAGCGAGGTAAAGACCACAAAGTCTGATTTCGGATCTGACCCAGATCCGAAATTAAAGCTTAAGACCTTGGGTCTCCTTCCACTCACTAGTAGATAGGTAAAACTACAATGTCCAATTTCGGATCTGATCCAGATCCGGCATTGCATTTTTTTGGCTCACTAGTGAGGTAAAAATCACAAAGCCTAAGATCCGAAATATAATTTCGGATCCAACCTAGATCTGAAATATAATTTTGGGTTCAGATATATTTCAGATTCATAGTCAAATTTGGATCAAAATTGTGATTAATTTTTGGATTCAGGTCCGGATCTTGTGTTTGCGGATCTCGATTCGAATCAGTGTAGATATGACCGGTTGACACCCCTAATCAGAAATCTTCTAAGAGTTCATGTCGTGAATGTCAGGCTCATTTGTGTTGTGTGGGTGCATGCAAATTGACCTAGGATTTTCGATCGAGATACTCCTTAGGACTAAGGGGTACATGGCACCCTATGCTCGCTATGGTAACTATGGTTATCCATTTGAGATTTCTAGTGGGCCTTCTTGAAGCCCATATTGGACCAAGTGGTCTGGTGGGCCATTTTTCACAAAGTCACTCTACTTAAGAACTACGGGAAAGGCTTCCTGGACATCCTAGATGTGCGGCGTCTTTAACGTAAGAGTCACTCTAAGAAATTTTTTTTAAAAATAAAAATATTGCACACCCCTAGTGTGAAACATACTCGGGGTGTGCAACGAGCCTTTCTCAAGAACTATAATAAGGGTGAGGTGAGTATCAACGATGTCCAAGAAAAAAAGAACGACATCGGGGTGGGGTGGTGGGGGTAATGAGTGATAACAGTCACATTGTAGTTGATTCAACTAGAAGAATCAAATATGGTTGTCAATAGGTCAGACCAGCTTATCAACTGTGGTCCCGACCAGCCGTGGACCGAAAGATGGGTCGGTTTTTTTGAGACCGTAGCAAGCATGGGCCAGCCCCCTCTGCATTCCGGATCCGCCCAGCTCTCTGCTCTTGCCTGCCCTCGCATAATAGGTCATTTTGGACCCTCTCCGGCATTGCCCTCTCTACGTGCTCCATACTGGGCTTGCCAATCTCCTCTTCGCACTCGCCTTCTCTGCACTTTGGGCTCACCTCTCTCTACGCGGTGTTCGCCTCGCTCTGCGCTCCAGGCTCGCCTCGCTCTGCGCTAGCCCTCTCCATAGGATCTGCCTCGCCCGACAACGCTAGCATACTGCCAACACCCGATGTGCCCTCCCCTGCGACGGCCACTCTGGTTTCCTTAGTTAGAAGGTACGCTTAGGGGTATGGATTTGCATGACCTCCATCATTCTTCCATTCATGTTTAATTGCATTCCATCCAAAGTCAACAATTGTTCATCTGTCAGTCATATGTCCTAGTATACAAAGTTCTGGCAGGTGGACGTGCAGTCAATCGAGAAGTGGCGTTTCTACTAAAGTGCATCAGTCGATTTCATAGGTTTGCCTCCATAGTAATGCGGAGCGAGTTACAGGATTTACGGAGAATAATTTTAATTTATGCGGATACATCAAAGGTATCCAACATGAAGATTATTTTATTATTTTATTATATTTTTACAATTAATTTATGAGTTATTTTTAATTTAGAGTTTATTTAGTCGGTTATATATTTTTATTTATTTTAATAGTCAGGATATTATCGGTGTTAAAGTAAAAGAGAGTTTGAGTCTATTTGTAATTATGTTTCTCTATAAATAAGAGAAGCTAACCCTAATTAGGGTTAACCAATAGTTAGAGATCAAAATTTTGAAGTGGCGTTGTGTGCTCCTTCTGGTGAGATGTCATATCTCTATTTCTTCTTCTTCTTCTGGTGAGATGCCAAACCCCTCCTCTGACTTCTTTCTGGCGAGAGATTGAACCCCCAAATCTATCTCTATTCTCTCCCGCACCATCCCGTTGATGTTCCTAGTGCTGTTCCGTTAATATGATCCTTTCTTCCTCTTCTCCCGTGTAACCTTCCGCATCGCAATCCCCTTCCATGTTCATCTATTCTCTATGTCCCTCTTTGGTAGAGGGATAGACAAATAGAGAGATATTCTTCCTAAGTTAATTTATCCCAGAGTTTAGCCCCATTTATTTTGATAGAGAACAAGTTAAACGAGGAGATAAATTATTTCACCAATTTTATTGAGTCAGTTTAACCGAGATACATGAGACCGTACCACTCTGTTAGATTCTCCGTTATCAAAAAAAATTGAGATACACGATAGTTATCTCTCGTTATAATCGAATTAACTTTATTACCTTATCAAATTAAAATAAAATAAAATGTGACTTATCCCCATATAAAAAAGGGATATCCCTATGTCAAGAGGGGCTATCCGTTTTTCTTCTGTACTCTCTTCTTCCTTCTGTACTATCTTCTTCCTCCCATCGTTTCGTCTTCTTCGTCCCCATACCCCCTGCCATTATTTCTTTTCCATTTCCCTTTCACCCCGTGGCACTGTTCACGTTCCCCCCCTCCCTCCGTTCTGTTGCACGGCGGCAACCCACCGGCACCCGAGCGGCAGCCGCTGCCTGGCCCCCCCCCCCACCGGCACCACTGTCGTCAGCGGCCACCGCCGCCGCCGCCGCGGTCGTCACCGTCCGCGGCTGGCCCATCTGCCGCGCACGACCGCGCAGCCAACGCGGCGGCAGCCCCACCCCGGCTGCTCCTGCGACACCCGCGATCCCCGGCCCGCCGCAGAGGCCGCCTGCGGCCACCGCGAGCCATCCCAGTCGGCCGCCACCGGTCGTCCGCCCCGGCCGGCGCCACCACCCGCACCGGCACCCCTGTTCCCGGAGAACCACCACCGACTCCGTCTCCGCCGTCCACACCAGCAGGGTCAGTGGCTGCTGGCGTTGATCTTCGTGTTAAACAAGGACAGCAAGTACCCTGCATCAGCGGTGAGTTGCAACGGGCAAGCAGGCATGAGGGTAAGCACCTCGTTACATGCGATATGGGTATAAATCCTCTTACTTGGTTATCATATTTGAGGAAGGAATCTGCAACATCGTTATGGGTTAAATACACAAAAGATCAGGGATAGCATTGAGTGTTTAAGGCTTGAAATTCACTTGGATTTCTTTTCTTAGAGATTTATTTGTTGGCGAGATAATTATTTATGTGAAAGAAAATTACTTGTTCATTTAGCAGTGCTATTTCTGATCTGTCCTGCATCACATAGTCACTGGGGAGAGTTTAACAATCCTCTGTTTGATTTGCAGCTTGGGATTAATTGGTACAGGTCCAACGCTTAGCTTGTCAAACCCTATGTTCTAGTTGCTGCTGTTGATGCCTGCAAAGGGATCGAATTCGGAAGCTTTTCTTGATTTTTCCATTGCATGCAAACTTGCAAAGGCCCTCCCTTTTTGCAAGTAGGATTCGTACCTGTTTCGGATCTCTCTTTTAAACCACATGGTTTCTTTCTCCTTTTTTTCGCTAGTTCCACATGACATAGAAATGTGTTGGATTCAAACTTCCAATAATACCCGTGACATATTGGCCTGCTCCTTGCACCTGCCATTTGCTTGATAAAATGTTTGATATGCAGCAGTTCGCTAATCGGCTTTTTTTAGCGTTTCCTCAATTTTTGTGCTCCATTTTTTCCCCCATCACTTTTTTTATTTCAATTCATTCAGGTCATCTGCCTCATTTGTTTGCATCTTGTGATGGCTAGAATTTGAGGAGAATTTTGGAGCAGAATGAAGTTAAAGGTGGTTTGCAGAAAACTATATGATTATGTGAGATATGATCTGAAGGAAATTGCATTTCCTTCATCATTACCTGACCCTCCACACATAAAAAAGCGGAGAAAACTGACTTGGAAAGAACGCTATGATGTAAGTCTTTCTGTCTTTTGATAGCTGATGGTAGCTCAATTTTATAATAAGGATTTCACATTCATTCAGTAAAATTGTTATTTCTTGTTGGCAAACACATGGAAGATGTTCCTTTCTCCCCCATGATTTTCTTACAAAGAGACGTTGCTTTGAACAAGTTCTTTCCATACTCGTGTTAGGTATTAAAGGAAGCATCAAGGCTATATGCTGCCAGTTGGGTTCGGGATATTGGCCCTGACCTTAGACCAAATGATTATAAAAGGCAGGCGGATGGTGAAAAAAAGCCTAATGGAGAAAATGCAGCTTCTGATAAAGGGGAGCCCTCTACATTGGAGGACCTTGGTAAGCAGTTGACTCCGTTCGTTTTCTTTGATGATAGTTGATTATGCTTTCTACCATCAATAAGGTTTTCTTTAACATGTTGACACATACTTCTTATGAGCGAATATTCCTTTAGGGCCTATTTGTTGGTCTTTATGGACATTCCACATTTAAAAATAAAAATAAATTCATGGTGAAAAAAATGTTAACCTGTTTGTATCGTTCACCCATAACCTGTTACTGGTGGCACCATGGCCCTCTATTTCTACTGTTCTCCACTGCCTCAACCATTTGCTCTTGCAGTGCAACTTCTCTTTGTCATTGTGGTCTTCTCTTTTGCCTAAGTTGAGACTCTAGTGGATTTAGGGTTTGCTATCTCGGACTGACTCGGGCCACCTGTACCATATCAGGGCCAGACCAATAATCTGTTACTGGTGCCACCATGGCCCTCTATTTCCACTATTCTGCATTGCCTCAATCATTTGCTCTTGCAATATAACTTCTCTTTGTCACTGTGGTTTTCTCTTTTTTCTAAGATGAGACCCTACTGGATCCATGGTTTGCTGTCTTGGACCGACTCGGGCCACTCGTACCATATCTAGGCCAGACTGAGACGGCCGAATCATCCCGAGTCCACCTTGACTTGGTCCGAGTTAGGCTGACTATTACCGGATCTAGGCTGGATCAAGTTGATCCGGTCTGCCAAGCCGACCAACCCTGAGTGGATCCCCCTTCAACAGTCTTGGGCCATATGAGGGAAAATGAGCCTCCAAATCTTTCAAAGGAAGAGTAGAATGTGAGCAGCTACTATAATTTATCTGAGATTTTATGGGAGGAACATTGTTTGTGTCATCGTCTTTGTACATAGCCAGGTCACATGATCTCTGTGTGATTGTTTTTTCTTTTTTTCCCCTTTTGGGAATTGCCTATTGTATATGAGAGGTTGCCTCTT
Organism: Amorphophallus konjac; assembly: GCA_022559845.1. Taxonomy (NCBI): domain Eukaryota; kingdom Viridiplantae; phylum Streptophyta; class Magnoliopsida; order Alismatales; family Araceae; genus Amorphophallus; species Amorphophallus konjac. Next base: position 14,664,805 of record CM040122.1, on the reverse strand, counting down.
AACGAGAGCATTCTGCACTTGATTTTGGATCTTTTGGCAGATTTCTTTTAGGAGAATGCTTTCCTTTCACACTTGTAACTTCTCTATTTTCTTTTAATGATTGTGGTACTATCCTTGTCCAAGAAAAAGATGAACTGTAACACACCACGCTCTGAATGAGAACAAAATTTGAGCATACAAGGCATGGCCTATGTATGTGGCAGTGGTAGTCATGCTGGGTTGATTCATGAGGAATCTAAGAGGTGGTTGCTTTTAATTATCACTTCAACGTACATCCACAGTATAATCACATTCTTGTGACAAGTGTTGGCAACTAGGGTTAGGAGGAGGGGTGGGGGTTGCAGTGGGGACAACGGAGGTAGTTGAGGAGGGTGACGACTGGAGTTTAGGGTGAGGATGGGTTCATGATGGGAAAGGAGGGTGGAAGAAAAGGTATGGGTACAGATGGTGCGTCTCACCCAATCTCTCTTTCGGATACAAAACAAGCTCTCTCAGCTTAAACGAAGGGGATTTCTATTCTCATTCGGTTGCTTCTCCAAATGGAGAGTACATCCCTTAAATAGAGAAAGAAGACTCATGAGACTCGAGGCTTCCTTGAAAAGGACATCCCCTTCTAGGAAATACGAGAAAATCCACGCTCCTAGAAAATACGACTGATTTGCCATCTTCCTAGAAAATGCAAGAAATCTGAAATCCTCTAAAGGGTTTTCCCATTCTAGGGAAATAAAAAGATTCTAACATGGGGAATACAAACTGTCCTAATGATGACATGGGAAAATAAAATACTAATAAAATACTACAAACACCTAATAATGGAGTAGTTCTCTCCACTCGAGTGTGGCTGGGTCTGAGTCTTGATGGCACTCGTATTTCAACGTCGGACCCACCCTTCAACTTGGACCAGTATCCTCACCATGCATCATCATGGACATGTTTATATCAGTTATTTACTGATTCATATGAATATGAATTCCCAAATGTCCTTTATTTGGCACTAATGTAATTGCCACAGGCAGACGTCTTTTTTTACTTTTATTGAGCATGTCAAGTAACCTGCTCGGGCATCCCATTTTTATCTCCGTACAAGGAACAACTTTATCTAATCTCTCAGTCTCGAAACAGAAAGAAAGCTTGACAATAGCATGTAGAACACTTAAAAGCAAGTTCCGTATGTTATGCTTCATGACAGATCTATTGTTGTTAGTATCCTTGAGTGGAAAATTGCTGCTTCCTTCTTCATCATGTTGTATAGATGTTCATTCTATTTTAACATGCAGGATAGGCATATTGTTTATAAGGTCATGATAATTATTGATGGGTAGTGTAGGCAGTCAACTGGGTTTCTTGAGCGCCACAATCTAAGCTACCTTTTGGGAATTTTCCATCTCTTCATTTTGCATTAAAGTTTACATAATCTGGACAAATGTGTGATAGTGTTTTCCTTTTTTAGTGGGGGGTTGGGGGTAGTGTGTGAAGGACTAACTGCTGTGTCTTGCCAACTTCATCAACCCTCTTATGATGGAAAATGACTTTAGTTCATTTACTTAATCGGTGATGTCATCTCCTTGTTGGCAGCGGTGGCGGCAAGGGGTGGAATGGAGACTCTGAAACCTGCTTTGCAGCGGCTGTACATGACTCGAGCATCCGCTTATAGGGATGCACTCAAAAGCTTTATACAAGGATATCAAGAAGGCATACAACAAGTTATGGAACAAAAGGGAGAACCTCAAGGAGACAGTAAATCTCTGCAGAATGATGTTAAAAAAAAATCAACTGGAACTTCATTGTGAAGGAAATACTCCTAACTTAACCAGATTATTCAGCAGGAAATATGTCAGTTCGTACATATTAAACTTTATCGGACAATTGACACTGTAATGTAGCAATGTTGCTTATATATGATTATCTACTTCTTCATGTGCATCTTGAGGAAGTTCCTTTGTGAAACCAAAGCATGGCAACTTTGATTGCACACCGGTGAAAAACTGCAGTTCTTTCTAGTTGTAACTTTCCACAGGTTTATCTACCATCAGGAATACTAAATTCAGACAATGGGCATTAAGAATCTTGTTTGGGCTCGTCAACTGTAACAGGTGTCAGGCTTTCCTCATTTTTTGTAGACATGTGCAAGAAGATTGCCATGGGGGGGAGTGCTCTATGGCCTTGCGATTGAAGCCTATACCTTCAGAGTCACTTGTCCAAGATACTCATCAGCATGTTCTCCGAGTAGCATCTTTTTGAACGACTTTATCTAGTGCTTGATAGTTTATTCATGTGAAGTATAGCCTAATACAAGCAGTTACATGCATTGGCTCTTGAATCTACATCAATGCATAGTGGACATAATTGCAATTTGATGTCTTTGTCAAAGGTGTTGACTTGCAGGATGTCTTGTTCAATAGTTGACTACGCTGGTGCAAATTGATCTTATGAGAGGCCCTGAATTGGTTGCATGGAGGCCAGAAGATGGCATGGGAACAGAAACCCGTTTTCTGCTGCACTTTCTGGTGATGCATGTCAAACAGTAGTGATCGAGGGCCGCCTGTTGCACGCAACTTCGAAGGGAAGTGTGTTGTTGACGTTGATTTGTTTGTGCTCACTTCAATGTTATGGTATTGAATGCAATTGTAGTATGCTTCTCGAAACATGGCTTCTGCAAGAGAGCCTGGCATTACTTGAGGCAGGTCTAGCAAACGATGCTATGCTATTTGCGATGAATCATTTCGGCTCTGTGGAAAACTTGCCGTATCTTTTGTTATCTTGGTGTGTGATAAGAGTTGTCCATAACCCATGCACGGTTGATGGTGTCAAGGGGTGCCATTCGTTGCCACTGCTTCAGTGGAACTCATTCCTGAATTCCAACGGGGTTAAGAGTGAAGTGATCCTTGTCTTGGGTGAGGTGCTGCTGAACAATCTACCACAACATGAAAGTTTCTGAGAGAATGGAAAGGGATTTGACAAGGAGTTGGATTTAGGGGCAGGGCAAGGTTTGTCGGTTGTACGGAAGAATTCTTCAGATTTTTTCTACAGACAGACTGGAAAACTAGCAGAGTGCTAGAGACAGGCTATGACCTTATGAGGGACTCCTAGATTCTATTTAGAGATTTTTGCTTAAGTTAGACAAACAGTGTCTCACTGGGTCGATGAAGGAGCTGAACAGGACCCCACTGGTGATTGGTGGTAATTGGTAAACGTCTAGCTTGCACATTTAACGATGTTTTGCAGATTTGGCAATCTTTCTTCTTTACCATTTGGTCTGCAAATTTGTATGGGTGACGCTGACAACAATGCTTACGCTCAACTACGTAGCAAAATCTCGTAGACGGAATCTCAAGAGGGCAGTTCGACACCCTAATCAAGCAAGCGGACAATCTGAGGGAGATTGTCCTAGGTCTCGCACCACTCAAGGTCGTGATTGGCACCCTAGCGGAACCGCTTGTGCCAAGTTCCCCACTTGTGGCTCAACCCGCCTAAGGTGATGGCCATCTGTCGTCGTCACACAACCCAGATCCTTCCGCCGCAGCAGTTGCCGCTCCACGATAACCTCAAGCCGCCGCTGTAGAGTCGACCCACGACTCCTTTCCCCTGTTGGCCAATGGGGACACCTCCTACGTGCCCTCAGAGTAGTTACTCCACTTCGGAGCTCTCCTAGCAATGGAGCGTCAGATTGTAGGCATGAAACAAGATACGAGGAAAATGGCCACGAAGGTGCCGAGTAAATCAGCTCTGTCGCTCCAGTCAATGGCTCGCCCTTCACCTCGAAAGTCGTAACTGTTGTGCACCCCGAAAAGCTAGAGCTCATGCCCATGAAGCCGTATGACGGGACGTCTGACCCGACCAAACATTGAGAGCGGTATGACACTCGCTTCACCCTATCAGGAGTCTCAGACCTGATCAAGGGGAGCAGCCGCTTTGTTCAAGACGCTCGCACTGGGTTTGATTCCACTTCTCTACAACATGGCAGTGCCTTCCTCTCCCACTTCGCTGGGTATGCCCAGCCTATTAAAACCTCTGCTTGCCTCGTGACCCTCAGATAGAAAAAAGGAGAGAGCCTCAGGTCTTACATGTGGCAATTCCATGCCGAAGCCCATGAGATCCAACTGTTGGACGTCTCCACAATGGTGACTACGATGCTCGGTGGAAGCACCTACCTCAACCATTGAGGCTGCTTTAGCCAAGGAGCCTCGTATCTCCTTCCCAAAGCTAATGGTCAAAGCCCAAAAATACAGCTACAAGGAAGACATCCTTTCCTCACACATACGAGAGAACCCCACCTTGAAGGGGTGACAATAACCAATTGAGGGAAATAATGACAAGCACCCCCCCAAGGAATGATCAGAGAGAGGATTGTCGACCTCCACGAGAGGACTTCCCTTGCCTCGTCGTTCCCCCCAGCCAGATCTTGATGGAGATTTAGGACAAGTCAAACATTAGGACGCCCCCTCGGACGCCCGACAACCCCAACTGTAGAGACAAAACTAAGTTTTGTAAGTTTCACTAGGACCACAGTCACACCACCAACAAGTGTGCCACCCTCCATCAGGCGATCCAGAGGTTGATCTGGCAAGGGTACCTTGACCCAGGTCTCACCGACGATCTGAGGAAGCACCCAACGTGGCAGCCAGAGCCAGAGGTCGAGGAACCTCTGCCATAGAAGCTCAAAGGTATCATCATGACCATTGCTGGTGGAAACGTCAGAGGTGGTGATAGCAGTAGGAAAAGGAAGGCCTATGCCCAAGAGATCCTTACCATCGGCCCACAAGATTGGCCTAGAATGAGGGAAGCCATCACCTTCTTCAAGGAAGTCTTAGAAGGAGTCAGAACCCCTCACGACAACCCCTTAGTCGTTTCGGCCGAGATTACTACCTATGATGTAAAAAGAATTTTAGTCGGTAATGGAAGTGCCCCCGATATCATCTCTTATGACTGTTTTGCACAGCTTTAGGTCCCAGCCGAACAGTCGAAGCACATCCACACCCCATTGTATGAGTTCAACGGATAGCCTGTAGCCTCCAAGAGAACTGCCAAACTCAATATTACATTGGGCACCTTCCCTCGGCAGGTCAGCCTTATGGACGATTTCATCATCATTCAGCTATCCTCTTCATACAGTGCCATCACAGGTCAAGAATACCCAGCCATATCTAGGGTGTCACTTTAACCTACCATCAGAAGTTGAAATTCCTAACTAGCTACAGCATAGATGAAGTCCGAGGGAACTAGACTGAAGCCCGAAGGTGCTATGTAAACTCCATTTAGTCCTCCACACGGATCGAGCCTAGCGGCACCTCAGAACAAGCAGAGTCTTTAGAAGGTAACCGGGCAGAACTTGCAAAAGTCCTCACTATTGTCAACCTCGGCAAATGACCAGATCACAAGGTGAAGATTGGAGGTGAACTCTCAGAATAATCATCATCAGAGTTGGTCGACTTCCTCACCGTCAATCAATATGTCTTTGCCTAGGAAGACTCGAAGATCCCTAGCATCTGTACCCATCGGCTCAATGTCGATTTCAGCTACAAGCCCGTTTAGTAGAAGTGCCAAGCGATGTCTGAAGAATGACGGGCTACAACATAGACTCAGGTAACTAAGGGCCTACGCTCGAGTCTTTTCTGTGAAGTCTAATACCTCGAGTGGCTCGCCAGCATCCTCCTTGTCAAGAAGCCCAACGAGCGCTGGAGGATGCATGTGCACTTTATCGACCTCAACAAAGCATGCCCGAAGGATTGCTTCCCACTACCTCGGGTGACTAGCTTGTCGACTTCACTGCTAGCAATGAGGTGCTAAGCTTCTTCGACGCCCACATCGGGTACCACCAGATCCAGATGCACCAGAGTGATGAGAAGAAGACTGCATTCATCACAGACCTAGGTACATATTGCTACACTCCGATGGCTTTTGGTCTAAAAAATGTAGGGATGACCTACCAGAGACTCATGAACCACATGTTCGCGGGACAAATCAGGTGGAACATGGGAGGCTACATATACAACATCCTCATCAAGAGCACCCGAGCATCCTATCATCTCTCCGACTTGGTGGAAACCTTCATGAAACTCCAACGGTACCAGATGAAGATCAACCTAGAGAAGTGCATCTTCAGCATCGGAGCAAGCAGAATTCCTCGGCTTTCCTGTCAGCAAGAGAGGAATTGAGGTGAACCTCAGAAGATCCAAGTCATCCTCGATATGGAGCCACCCCATTCCATCAAGGGTGTCCAATGCTTTAACGGTCAGCTCGCCACCCTCGGTTGATTTCTCAGTCGATCAATCAAGCAAAGTCACCCCTTCTTTGCCATCCTCTACAAAAAGGGATGGTTCAAGTAGGATGAGGAATGCCGGGCCACTTTCCAGGAGCTCAAAGCCTACCTCGAGTTAGTCCCTCCACTCTCTAGCCCTGCACTAGGTGAAACCCCATTCTTGTATTTATCTATAACCGAGCGTTTTATAAGCTCGATCTTAAGGCCTAGCTCCTAGTTTATTATGTCGGCAAAGTGTTGCAAGGCCCCAAGCTCTGATACCCGACAATCGAAAAGTTGGCCTTCACTCTCATAGTCTAGGCTCGGAGGCTCCGCCCATACTTTCAGGCACACTCAATTGTTGTCCTCATTGATCGACCCCTAAAATAAATATTGTCCAAGCTCGAAACTTCAAAGCGACTTGTTCAATGGGCCATAGAATTAGGAGAATCTGATGTATCCTTTAAGCCTCGAATGGCCAACAAAGCCTAGATGTCGGCTGATTTTTTTTACTAAGTGTTATTGCAATACCTTTGAGGGCAAGGAAAGCTAACCTCCACACTTCATTGAAGACCCAGAATGGACCCTCCATGTCGATGAATCTTTATACAAAATAGGCAGCAAGGCTAGCCTCTTTTTTGTCACCCCGAGGCCCTCAACCTCGAGTGCGTCATTTGATTCAACTTTGTTGCCTTCAACAATGTCGCTGAGTATGAATCTCTCATCTCCGATCTATGGATGGCCATTGTAACGACCCAAGATCTGAGTACCGGAAAGTAATCGGTGCCACCCGACTATTGACCTATCACCCACGAGCTATGGAGCTCGGAAGGGTTATATTAACGTTGTGAGAGTGCATCGAAATTTAACATAAATTAAGACATCATCTATAGAAGTAATTAAATATTGGGAATAAAATTAATATTTTTTAATTAAATAAATACATTACATAGTCTAGTTCACAAATACAGTCAACAAGAAAAGGAAATGTACTCAGCTGCAGGGCAGACCTTGGCTCTGGCAAGCTGGCACTACAAACCACTACTGACGTCACCCAAAACCTGAGAACCATGCAGAGGCATGCCAAACTTGAAAAAGAAAGGGTGAACCTCATCTCATTGGTTCAGTAAGTGTGACGACCCGAGATCCGAGTACCGAAAAGGAACCGACGCGTCTCAAATCTCGGCCTGCCAACTCACGAGTCCGAAGCCTCGGAAGGGTAAAAAGGGATGGTGTGGGAGTACGAGAGAAGCTGAAACAACTGCAGAGATAGCACAATGATCTGAAAATAAAATGCACAGCATAATATAAATAAAATAAACTGCTACAAGGTCCACAGAGTCTCATGTCTAAAATAAAGTACAGTCAATAGAAGGAAAAAAGTACAATTACATGGGGCATCCCGCGACGTACAACTACACGGGACTTCTCCCGGCTCTGGCAGACTGGCGACTAATCCTGACTAGAAGAACCACGCTGAAACTCGGCCGCACCTCTCGACGACCCCGCCTCACCTGAAAAGCAGGGGTGAGCCTCATTTCATTGGCCTAGTAGGGATCCCTCAGACCCCCACAGCACAACGAGGAAAATGACAGCAAGGCGCGAAAAACTGTGGAGGTAACACTACCTAACAGGAGCACGGCAGAACCAACAAGCTGAAATAAATAAACGGAAAAGCTGTCTAACTAACCGTGCCGTACAATCGAACCTCGGTCTGTAAAAACTCGAGTCCGTACCTACCAGTAGACAAGAGCACCACCCACTAGAAGAACGACCGGATGCGTCCCTTGATGTCTTATACCGCGTCACAAGTGTCTAGCTACAACGCCCTGGGCGCGAGACTCAGACACACACAGTAACTAGTAGTACCACAAAACAAGGACTAGCTGAGGTCACACTCGTCAGTGCGGGTCCGAAACCCTCAGCCCCGTGTGCACACTCAGACTATACGCCCTAGGCCTCTCCTCTAGCTAGTAATTCCCCATAAGCCCGGACTCGGCTATACGTGGGGGCCCTACGGTAACCATCCTACTCACCGTCTCTCTCGGGTCAGCCGCTCCACCACTCCCGGGTGGGTCAGCACCGCATGCCGTAAGAAGGCTACGACTAGTGGACATGTCACCGGAGGTAAGACTCAACCACGGATCGAACGGAAAGGGGACTGCAACCCACTCGGTGCAATCCAAGGTCTGGTGGTCCAACCGTGGGCTGCCACAGGCTCTGGCGGTCCAGCCCTGGTCCGCCATAGGACTCTAGCGGCCCAGCATTAGGCCGCCAAAAGACGAAGTCATGCTGGCTCTGGCGCTCCTACCTTAGGCCGCCATAACCCTCTAGCGGACCAACCCTGGTGCGCCAGAAGCCCTCTGGTGCCCCTACCTATGGCCGCTAGAGGTACATGACTCCCAACGGTCAAAATCTAACGGTCAAAAATCAACGGTCAACTCGCCATCTGGCGGTCTGACCCTCGGCCGCCACATCATCTTGCGGTTTATCGTGCGGCCGCCAGACGACATGGGAACCTGCCGACAAAATAGTAACAAGTGGCGCACCCAGCTTGGGCCGCCAAAGCGTCTGGCGCACCTACCCTGGGCCGCCAGAGACTCTGGCGGTCTCTGGAAGGACCGCCACCCCAACCCGAGAACGGACCGGCGGGAAAAACCCAAAAATCTAAACCACGCCCCCAAACATCCACGGATGAGGGGGAAGCTCCCATAACCCTCCTAGCATGCATCTAGAGCCCCAAATCGGTCCGAGACCTCGCGAAACGGTGGATCGACGCTCAAGCCCTAAAACATGGTTTTCACCCCACCCAGCTCAAGATCGCCCCTCTCGGCCTCTCCTCGGCCTACAAATCACGGGGAACGACAAGAAGAGCATGGGGGTTCGTCTCCCTACCTCAATGGAGCTCGAGCTCCGCCGGATCGCCGCCAAACGAAGGAAGAAGCTTTTAGAACACCGATCTCCCCGCCTCTCACCGCGAGAAGAGCACCGTCGCGTCCGCCTCGTCGCCACCGCCACGCCATCGCCGGAGGGAGTGGGGCCGCGCCTCGATCATCCAGGGAAGAGGGAACCGCGGTCAAGGGGGGCTCTCCAACGGTTGGAAGAAGGGAGGAAGAAGAAGAGAAAAAGAAAAGGGGAGAAAAAGGGGAAAAGGGCGGGATATTTATAGAAAATTTAGAAAATTGAAAAAATCTTGAAAAATAAAAAAATAATATTTTCTCGATCCTCGGAACACGCTGATCACAACGGTACCACCCGCGGGTAGATGAACGACCCGGTTCACCCGCTATGGGGTTCCGTAGGTATTCCCGAAACACACACGCGGGAATAGGAAAACACGCAGAAAACACGCGGAACATGTCCCGCGGCCTCCGAAACTGACCCGAATCACGCAGATCCGAGTACGGAAGATGTCCAGAAAATAATTCCGAACGTAACAGAAATAAATTCTCTGAGAAAGCAGATACGGGACCCGAGAAGAAGGATCCGAAGGGTCCGGGACATCACAGCCCTCCCCCCATAAACAAATTTCGTCCTCAAAATTAAGGACAAGGCATAGGGATGGGGAAGAAGACTCACCCGAATAAATAAGGATACAGTTGCCGCATCTCATCCTCACGCTCCCACGATGCCTCACCACCAGAGTGACGCTGCCAGACCACCTTAACCAGAGGAATAACCTTGTTCTGCAGGCGCTGCTCACGTCGATCCTCAATACGGATAGGGTACTCTGGAAGGGACAAGTCTAGGGTCACCTCAGACCAAACGGCATCCTCCAGAACATGGGAATCATTGGGCATATACCTCCGAAGCATAGACACATGGAACACATCATGCACAGACGACAACTCCGGGGGTAACTACAACCGATAGGCAACCTCGCCAATACGCTTGACAATGAGGAAAGGACCAATGTAGCGGGGACTCAGCTTCCCATGCCTGCCGAAGCGCATCACACCCTTCATGGGAGAAACTCGCAGAAACACCCGATCACCTACATCAAAACTTAGGGGTCGACTCCTCCGATCGACATAGCTCTTCTGTCGGCTCTGCGCAGCCAATATCTTCTGTCGGATCAGACTCACCACCTCAGTGCACTGCTGCACCAAATCCGGTCCTGTCAGGACACGCTCTCCCACCTCGAACCAATCAAGCGGAGTTCGACAAGGTCGCCCATACAACGCCTCGTACGGAGCCATACCAATGCTCGAATGATGGCCATTATTGTAGGCAAACTCCACTAATGTTAGATGGTGGATCCAACTCCCTTGCTACTCCAGGCAACACAACCTCAACATGTCCTCCAAAGTCTGGATGGTCCGTTCAGACTGACCGTCCGACTGAGGATGGTACGTCGAGCTAAAAGCCAACTCGGTGCCCAGAGCCTTCTGGAAGCTCCTCCAAAATCAAGAAGTGAAGCGAGGATCACGATCAGACATAATGGAGATGGGAACTCCATGCAACGGGATGATCCGCTCCACATACAAATGAGCCAAATGATGCATGCTCCAACTGACCTTGATCGGCAACAACTGAGCCGTCTTCGTCAGTCTATCCACTAGCAACCAGATACTATCATGCCCGATGGATGTCCTTGGTAACCCAACCACGAAATCATTGGTCACGTGATTCCACTTCCATGCGGGAATATCCAAGGGCTGAAGCGTACCTCCCGGTCGCTGGTGCTCAGCTTTCACCTGCTGACAAATCAAGCACCTGGCACAATCTCTGCAACATCTCTCTTCATACCAGGCCACCAAAACTGCCTCTTCAGGTTCTGGTACATCTTCGCCGATCCGGGGTGCACGGCATACCGGCTCCCATGAGCCTCTCGCAACACCGCACGTCTCGTCTGCTCCTTGGCTGGGACGTACAACCTACCTCAAAACCTCACGGCTCCATTGTGGACACCAAAAATTACACGCACAGATATCCTGCTCAGCCCAGCATCAACAACGGCACCGAGTGAAGAAACCCCGGAGAGACTAGTCACCCAGACTCCCCAAATATGCACATTGCCGTGAAGTCATCTCCGGAGTCACGACAGTGAAGAGAAATCAACCACCAAGAGCCTCACAATCCATGGGCCTCGAAGAAAATCAAACGGGCCACAACTCGTGCTCACAATGGGCTCAAAACTGCCCATTTAGCCATTCAACAGCACGCCCAAGACCCTTCAGCGGCACGCCACTGGCCCCTCTCAGCGGCACGCCCTTGGCCTTCAGCGGCACACCCCCAGGGTGTCTCCAGCGGCACACCCCCTGGGGAGCCCCAGCGGCACCCCCCCCAGGGAGCCCCAGCGGCACACCCCCTGGGGAGCCCCAGCGACGCGCCCCCTGGGGAGCCCCAGCGGCACACCCCCAGGGAGCCCCAGGGGCACACGCCCTCCTGGCCTTCAGCGGCACGCCCATTTTCCCCTCCAGCGGCACAGCCCTTGAGCTCTTCAGTGGCACGCCCTGGCAGCCGTTCAACGGCACACCCTCCTGGCCTTTAGCGGCACGCCCTGGCAGCCGTTCAACGGCACGCCCTCCTGGACTTTAGCGGCACGCCCTGGCAGCCGTTCAACGGCACGCCCTCCTGGCCTTCAGTGGCACGCCCCTTGCAGCCCTTCAGCTGCACGCCCTCCTGGCCGTTCAGCGACACGCCCTTTGGGCTCTTCAGCGGCACGCTTGCCATGTCTTCCAGCGACACACCTTTTGGCCCTCTCAGCGGCACGCTTGTTGTGCCTGCCAGCGGCACGCTGTCCAGGCTCTGCAGCGGCACGCTCCGGCAGGACGACGTGATGCCCATGCCCTATAGAGCCTTGGCGCGTAGTGAGCTGTCCGAGGTGTCGATCGGAGGCTGAGCCACGCATGCTACTCCTCTGCCACCAAGGACGGGGAGGTCAAACCCCATTCAATGCCCGTCACCTCCCGCCACCGTCGTTCGCGCCCGAACGCTCCCGCCGCTGGGGTATAAAGCGCCCCCCTTCTTCGGCCAAAAAAAAGCGAACAGAGGGTAGGGGAGAGATGCAGACAGTGAAGAGGAGAAGAGAAGAAGAGAAGAAGAAGAAGAGAAGAAGATGGAAGAGAGGAAGAGAGGGGAGAGGCTTCACCGCTCTACCGACCACCGTCGTCTGTGCTAAGAGGGAAGAGAGGAAGAGAAGAAGAAGGGGAGGGGAGACTCTGCCTCCCCCCTCCGGCTGCTCCGTCCATCGCCGTCCGCATGAAGAGAAGAAGAAGAAGAGGAAGAGAAAGAAGAGAAGAAGAAAAGGGGGGAGAGGGCATGCTGCCCTTCCCCTCCCCGCTGCTAATCCTTCTTTCGGCGTCCGTGCGAAGAGAAGAGGAGAAGAAGAATGAGTGGAGAGAGGGAGTGAGATCCGGGAGGGGAGGAGTCCACGCTCCGTTCCCCCCCCCCCCCCCACTGTATTTTCTTTTCCTCTTTCTTTTCTTTCATTTCTTGTTTTTCCGTCGTTGCGATGTATTAGCCCCCTTGGGGCACTCCTCTTATGAGAATAAAAGTAGAAGGCTTGCAAACGTCTCCTCGGACGTCTCCCCAATATATGTCTTCCGTGTTTACATCCTTCGGTGTTTCACGCCCCTTTCTTTTTTTCCCTTCTTTAGGGTTTACTTCTTGCCTAGCATTTTCACTTTCGTTCACCCCCAGCCGTGCCTCCAATGGCACACCCTGATTGTGCCTCCAACGGCACGCCCAGTCGTGCCTTCAGCGGCACACCCTAGCCTTCAGCGGCACGCCCTCTTTGAACCCTTCGCCGACGCGCCTGATCAGGCCTTCGCCGGCACACCCCCATCGGGCCTTTGCCGGTGCACTCTTCAACACCCTTCGCCGGCACGGCCTTGGCTGCCTTCTCCCGGCACCCCTATGATGGCCCTCGCCGGTACGCCCCTTTGGGCCTTCCTCGGCACGGCCTTCACCGCCATACCATTGGCCTCCTTGGCCCGGCACACTTGCCCCTTCTTCTTGCCCGGTGCATCCCCCTTACCCAGTCCTGGGATAGTCTTCCACTCACCGTTGCCTCCGAGTTTTTCGAAGTTTTATTAAAGGTGTTGCCACTCTCGGTCGCCCACCTCCAATTGTCGGGTTCCGCCACTCCATGTAGGCGCGTTCCCTGTATCTCCCTTACGCTCGGGTCAAGGGGAGATGTTGCTGAATTTTCGTTAGAAACGATAACATATTAAAAAGATAAAAGGAAGCGACCAACAAATGGAACGACCACACGTTAAAAAGGACTAAAAGAAAGCAACAAACAAATAAAAAAGAGAACAATGGTAAAATGCTTTAACCGATGCAAGGGAACCTGAATCAACATAAAGAGAGTCAAATCGAACGACAACTAAACAACTTGAACATTTGTCCTCATGGGAGAAAGAATGGAAATTGATCAAGAGAAGGAAAGAAGAAACCCATGCAAACTTAATAAAATCAGAAAAGAAGAAAAGAAAAGCCTTAAAAGAAACAGAGGAGGAGTGGGCTCCCCATGTCCTTCACCGGTACGCCCCTTCAGCCACCTTCGCCGGTACACCCTCTAGCCACCCTTCGCCGGCACACCTCGCTGCGCCCTTCACCGGTGCACCCTATCCGCGCCTTCCCCGGCACACCCTTCGTGGCCCCTCGCCGGCACACCCGCCTGGCCCTTCGCCGGCACACTCGGCCATACCCCTCGTCGAGACGCCCTGCAGTCGCCCTTCGCCGGCACACCCACTCACGCCCGCTCGCGCCCTTCGCCGGCACACCCTCCATGGCCCCTCGCCCACACACCTTGCCAGCCCTTCGTCGGTACGCCCGCTCGCGCCCTTCGCCGGCACGCCTTCGGCCTCCCTTCCCCGGCACGCCTTGTTTGGCCCTTCGCCGACCTGCTCTTCGTGCCCTTCGCCGGTACACCCCGCAGCACCCTTCTCCAGCACGCTTTCACGGTCTTTGCCGGTACGGACTTCCAGCCCCCCTCGTCGGCACACTGCTCACCCCTTTGCCGGCACACTCTCTCAGCCCGCTCGCCGGCACGCGCCTTCACCGGTACAACCCTTTTTGGCCCTCCAACGGCCCACTCTCTCTCCAGAAATATATATATATGTATATAACATAATGTAATAATAATAATAATAAATTAATAAAATTCTGATGAATAAATAAACCTGAATGAATATATGAAACAAACAAAAAAATATATGAAATATTAATAATAATAGTAAACAAACAGGGAAAATCTAATAGTAATAATAATAAACAAAACAAAGAAATCATTCAGAACAAATATATAAAAGGGAAATAACCGATAATATATATATATATATATATATATATATATATATATATATATATATATAATTTGAAACCCAGATAAAAAAAATGGTAAAAATCTATATCGCAGCCCCGACTCTCCCGTGGCCCGGTGCTGAAGGAACAACAATGCCGCCCTTCTAGGTTGGGTCTGAGTCTCAGGAATGATCCCGAACTGGCCATGACCCGACCTCACCTCGGGCCGACATTCTGATTAAACCAGACTCGTTTCTCAGGCCGGATCCCCTCCGAGACACTACTAAAATTGCCGCACGTTCGGAGGACATTTGAACGGGTTCACCTCGATTTTCGCCGCGTTTCTATTACGGACCTGTGTCTGAACATGAAAAGACCCGTGAGCAACCAACATGGCCGACGGCTCCCACCCTGACGTGGTCGTGACCCGGTATTGCTCTGGGCCGATAGCTCGCCAAATCGGATTCACCCTATCGGGATTCGTTCCCCCCTTTTTCATTGAAATTGCCGCAAACTCGGCATACATTTGTACGGGGTTGTTTCTATCTACGTCGTACCTTCAATATGGACACTCGTCCGAATATCAAGTGGTCCGCAAGTGACCGACAGAAATCCGAATAGAATGAGATGGCTCCTGTCATCCCTGGACCCTTTGCATGGGAAGGTCAACAGGGCCCCCGTGGGCCATGCTGAGACCTCGGGCTTATCCCGATTATGGTCATTGTATGACTCATATCCTCGGCCTATAGCTCACTCCCTTCGAACACGTTTTCGATTTTGGAATCTAGTCCCGGGACTCTTCCCCGTTGCCCTCCAGCACCGGAATCATTAATGATGCCCACGCAAGCCCCGTTTGGACCGCGGGAGGCGCCCCCGGTATGGTCCCTACTCGATCTCGCACCGGGCCAATAAATTTGCTAGTTTCCTTCTACACTAACCGAGATTTAACCGAATATTTTCAGTGTCTCGGAATAATATATTTGCCGTATCACAGCATACATATGTTCCAGGTCCTCCTGCGACGATTATGATACTCTCAAGCCGGACACCCGTCTGAATATTAAACGGTCTCCCGAATGACCGACACGTTTCGAACGTCCGCTTCCCTAGACACAGGGCCTTTCAGCCGATTCAAGGGATATTCCCTCGTTGCCCCTTGGCACCGGAAATATCAATGACGCTCATGCAAGTCTTGTTTCGACCGCGGGGGGGCCACCGCAGTATGGTCGCAGCTTGCTCTTGCACCGGGCCAACAGATTTACTGCTTTTTGACTGCTCCAACCGAGGCTCAGCTGAACGTTTTCCGCTCTTCCGAACAATAAATTTGCCATACCTCGGCATACATGCGTTCCGGTTTTCCCGCGACAACCGCGATTTTCTCGAGCCGGACATTCGTCTGAACATTAAATGGTCAATACACGACCGACATGATCGCGAATGTTTTCTTCTTATTCTCATACGGGGGTTTCGATACTTCCTAATAGACCTTTCGTGCAATTAATTTCTTGGCCATGAGGCCCTGAATCTCGGCAATTAATCAAGGGTGTTCCCTCGTATGGGGGATGTAAATGACGCCGTGACCTTTATGGCACGACGGGTTTTGGTCCCGACACGAACTACACAATCGTCTGACGAAGTCAGATCGAGCGCACCATGGGCTCTTCGGAGCCCGAACAAATTGTCACTTCGGTGACTGGCACGCCCACGCACTTAATAGATGAACTACTTGAATAAGCGAATTTTAGTGCGTCCACATCCATCCTCGCCAAACTCCACCTCGGCCATCGACAAAATTCGGGGTAGCTCGGGGTCCGCATGCTGAGCCTCAGTCACCTGAAGACGAATAGCTGGCATGACAGTCAAGCTCGTAAGAACTGCCGAACCCTGATCCTGAGGGATCTTGAGCCTAAAAGTCATGGCCGGCACCTGCTCCCACAACTTCCACTTCCTCAACAACATCTAACTGACCACCACCTTCCTACTCAAGGCATCAGCCACGACATTCATCATGCCCGGCTGATACGACAGAGTAAAATCATAATCCTTCATGTACTCCATCCACCTCCTCTGCCTGAGGTTAAGATCATTCTGGGTAAACACATACCTCAAACTCTGATGTTCAGTGAACATCTCGAACTTCTCACTGTACAGATAGTGCCTCCAGATCTTCAGAGCGAAAATCACCGCTGCCAACTCAAGATCATGCGTAGGGTAGTTCTCCTCATGTGGCTTCAACTGCCGAGACGAATACGCCACAACTCCACTATGCTGCATCAGCACAGCATCGAAAGCTACCCTGGAAGCATCCGTACAAATCACAAAACCTCCCGATCCAGAAGGCAACACCAACACCGGGGCAGTCGTGAGCAATCTCTTCAGCTCCATGAAGCTCTGCTCACACTCCTCCGTCCAGACAAACGGCACATCCTTCTGCGTAAGCCTGGTCATCGGGGCCGCAATACGAGAAAAATGCTGAATGAACCTCCTATAATAGCATGCAAGTCCCAGAAAACTCCGAATCTCCGTGACAGAACTCGACCTCGGCCATTACACCACAGCCTTGACCTTGGCCGGGTCCACGGAAACACCATCACCAGAAATCACGTGCCCCAAAAAGTGCACCTCACGAAGCCAAAACTCACACTTGCTGAGCTTTGCATACAACTGGTGATCACGAAGGGTCTGCAACACCACTCTCAAATGATGCACATGCTCCTCAGCAAACCGCGAATACACAAGGATGTCGTCCACAAACACGACCACGAACTGGTCTAGATACGGACAGAACACCCTATGCATCAAATCCATAAACGCCGCGGGGGCATTGGTGAGCCCAAACGGCATCACCAAGAACTCATAATGCCCATACCTCGAGCGGAACGCAATCTTCTCCACATCAGACTCTCGAATCCGCAGTTGGTAATAACCTGATCTCAGGTCAATCCGCGAAAACACCCGGGCTAACTGAAGCTGATCAAACAAGTCATCAATCCGAGGCAACGGATACTTGCTCTTAACAGTCGCCTGGTTCAACTACCAGTAGTCTATGCACAACCTCAGACTACCATCATTCTTCTTCACAAACAACAATGGCGCACACCAAGGGGAAAAGCTAGGACGAATGTACCCCTTAGCTAGCAACTCCTGTAACTGTGCCTTCAATTCTCTCAACTCTGCCGGCGCCATATGGTAAGGGGCCTTCGACATAGGCGTCGTACCTGGTACCACCTCAATCATGAAATCAATCTCTCGCTGCGGTGGCAACCCAGGCAACTCATCGGGAAAAACATCGGAAAACTCACACACAATCGGAATGTCCTCCACGTCCGGACACTGCCGATCGACCAAAACCATAGAAGCGAGAAAACCTTAACAACCCGTGTCAAGCAATCTACGAGCTCTAATAGCCGAAATAAGAAAATAGGAGGAGGAAGACCGGATACCTTAGAAATAAAAGGTGGGTCCACGAAGCTGCCGAAAGTAGACCCTCTTCGAGCCGCAATCCACCATGGCATGATGGGCCTCGAGCCAATCCATGCCCAAGATCACATCAAAGTCCTGAAGCGTCAATGCATAAAGCCTGGCCGGTAAGTTCCGCCCATCCACCCACACAGGCACCTTCTCGAAGAAGTAAGTGGTGAGCATGAAATCACCAGTAGGTAACTCCACTGCCAGATCACAGGACACCTCAGTCACCGACTCCTCGGCACTCTGAGCAAAGTCCTCCAAGATGAACGAATGAGACGCACCAGAATCGAACAAAACTCGAGCCGTGCAACCAAAAATCAGAATAGTATCTTCCACCAACTGGGATGCCTCAGCCTCTGCTCGGGTGATGTGGGTAACTCTGCCTCGGGATCTCTGCCTCCCTGTGGTAGCTGACCGAGTCAACTGAGGAAACTGACTATGCTGCTGGTACTACTGCGGCTGCGACGACATCTGCTGGGGCTGAAACTACTGCTGCTGCTGAAACTCGTGCGGCTGGCACAGTCTCTACGGACAGTCACGCGCCATGTGCCCTGGCTGGTCACACCTGAAGCAAACCACGGGCGTCGTACACTGCCTGACTGGATGAGAATAGCCGCACCGAGGACACCCGCCCCGAGAACCACTCACTGAACCCTGACGCTGCAACTGGGTAGGCTGCTGAACACTGCCCACCGACACCTGCTCCTGATCCCTACGACCTCGACGCCTCCTGCCAAAACTAGCTTCCTTGAGCAACTTCTTGAGCTTCAATCCCAGAGATGACGAATCTGCTGCTGACGTCCCGGACGGGGACGTCCCTGAACCACCTGCTAAAATCTGGACAGAACTCTGCTGCTGCACGGACGTCGGCTGACAAAAACTCATCTGCATCTGACCCGCACTGCCCTGACCTAGAACCTTCTGCATATCTCTCTCCAACGCCGCCGCTGCTCTGCAAGCCGCATCCACGTTGGTCAAACCTGACGCAAACAAAGGATGCCTCAACTTCAACCTCAAACCCCCAATAAACTGCTCGGTCTGCACCATCTCATTTGCCACAATGTGCGGTGCATAACGGCCCAACTCAATGAACCTGGACCTGTACTGCATCACCATCATGTCACCCTGGACCAGCTCCAGAAACTCGCGCAGCTTCTGCGATCTGAGGAAAGATGGACAGAAAGCACACTCGAAAGCCAGGACAAACTCCTGCCACAAAATCTTCCAAAGAGGACGGGACTGGAACACCGCTCCCCACTCTGACGTCCCTCAAACCCGGGCTGGCCCCTGCAATCGATGCGTAGCCAACACCACCCTCTCCTCCTCAGGACACTCCATCGAACTGAACACTCGCTCCATGTCATCTAACCACTCTCTGGACACCTCTGGATCCGGCTGCCCGCTAAAAGTAGATGGCTGGTACTGCAAGAAATCTCTCAGCACGCGACCACTCCAAGAGGATGAGCCCTCACCAGCATCACCGCCCTGCTGCTGCTACGGCGGCTACTGATACTGTTGCTACTGAATAACATACTGGTACATGCCCCGGAAGAACTCCTCTGGTCTGGGAACTCTCGCCCCCTCAGCTGCATCTGCTGGAAGTGATGTGGGACGAGACCACGGACACGACAAGCTCGTGACTGTCCCTTAACGAGGGAAGCGTCGGACGTGCGTGGTTGAGAAACCGGCAGTGAGCTAGGGTGGTCGGCTCTCACTTGTGCCCGGATCGGGTCATGGGACGGTCACGCTCTCTCTCGCAGCAGCGGTGATATGAAAAATATAGCGAGCTAGATCCTAAAACATGCTCTCTAGCAGCGGCATAAACAAATATATATGAAAATATGCAAATGCCGAGTGTAGGGAGCGAGAACGATACCTCCACGCGCTCGACGTGGGGAAGACGGGCCCGGCCGAAACTCGTACTCCCGGAACAATAATAAACAGTATTACAGCAATACAACTCGCTGCCCACTCCACGCAGGGAGGTAAAGGGCTACACAATGGGGCCTGGGAGGACCGAATTTGGGTTGACGGGCGGCTTCTCGCGTTGATTCGGCAACACCCGAACTAGTGCCGGTGGGGCCCACGTGCTGTCCGGAGGGGCCGTGTGGGACTCGGTGGCACCGCTGTAGTGGGGACACTTAGGGAAGCACTCCCCAGGCTGGCGGCACGCTGGTTCGCCGGCCGGAGGCCGGGCGGCTCCGTTCGGTGCCGATCGGAATAACCGGCCACGGATCTGCAGCTTCTGGTTTTCAGCGCGCGCTCCGGCGAGAATGGACGCTGCGATCAGCCCCGATGTCGGATCGATACAAAACTGGCGTCGTTGGAAAGCTCTCTTCAAATACTTCAACCTAGGCCTAGAGATCAGACTTGGATCTACACGGATCTTGGCTTTAATGAATTTTTGAGTTGCTATTGTACAGTGACCGGACTCTCAGATCTGCAGAGAACTTGTCTGAGAACTACCTTTGACCGATATGTGAACGTCCGAATCTGAAGTGGTGGTCTTCAGCAAAGTTGTAGAAAATCAAGCTAGGAAATCGAAACTATCTTTTATGAAGGAGTTGGAGGTGGATGTGATTTGTTCTGATTTTTGAACTGGAAGGTGGTCGGATCTGGGAATTAGCTAAAAACACTGTAGCAGAGATAGAACACGAATTTTGAAAAATTGATAGAGGGTGGATAAAAAATCAAGAAAAATGGTGGATGTAGGGGATGATGGAAAGAACTCCTATTAAAATTAGGAGCCCAAAAAAAAATCAAAAAGAAGGTCGGAGATGGGAAACTCAGAGCTGCTATCACTGTAGACAGAGACAGGACAGATCTGGGAGTGATTGAAGATCGAAATTGAAAAAATATCAAATGAAGGATTTTCGACCTGAATTTTTTTGTGGATGATGGGATGGAAGATAGGAACACACCATAAAAATTACAAATCACGAAGAGGTCGTGGCTAGTATCAGGAAGTTCGGGAAGACCCCTATGTCCAACAGGATAGAAAACTGAAGACGGATTCGCGGCGGCTCGAAGGCGGCACGAACGGCGGCGGCGGCGGCGGCACCAATGAAGATCAAAGGTTGAGAGGGGGAGATAGAAGATTGAAACACTCTAGAATGGGGGGTTTGAGGAGAGGAAACCATGGGGAGAGGGCAGGGGCGCAAGAGCCTTCTTGGCTTACACACAAAATTTTCTGATTTTTCCTTCATTTTCACATGAAAATACATGGTTTTATATCCTTCCAACCAAATCTAACCTCCACCCTTAGATCTAGGGATGAGAGATAGATGGTCTGGATTGCATGTGAATAACACACAAAAATTAATAAACTAATAAGGGGAGAGGGGCGCCCCCTTGACCAAGGGTAGAAGGTTGAATGGGGGTAGGTGGCCAACCATGGAATCTTGACCCATTTAACCCCATGTGTCCATATGACCAGCCCACCCTTCTAGATGTCCACCTAGGAAGGTTGACCAGGCCCACAAGGTGACATGGACCAATAGGAAAGGGCTGAGGGCCCCCTTGCTAGTCCTACTGCATAATTGCATAAAAACTCACACAATCTATGGGAATGACTCCTTGGCTTATAAAGCCTTACATTTGCGTACATACTTTCCCAAGGATATAAACACAAACTAAAAGAACATAAAGGCAAAAGAAAAAGTACAGGCTCGGTGTCGATTCCCATCAGGAAGCTCTGCTCTACTCTGCCCTTCTTGGCCCCCACCTGACTCTCCCTGCTGGGAACGAGTCGCTCTCCTGGGTGACATAACACCTGCTAATAGAAAACAGACAACATGATTAACAAAAACACATGGAGCCCTACGCCAGTCGCCGACTGTACAGGACATTCATGGACCTTCTGGACCACCACAATCATTTCAAGTTCTTATGTACTTCCACAACCTACGCTCTGATACCAACTGTGACTACCCGGGATCCAAGTATCGGAAAGGAACCAGTGCGTCTCGAATCTCGGCCCGCCAACCCACGAGCCCGAAGACTCGGAAGGGTAAAAAGGGATGGTGTGGGAGTACGAGAGAAGCTGAAACAACTGCAGAGATAGCACAATGATCTGAAAATAAAATGCACAGTATAATATAAATAAAATAAATAGCTACAAGATCCACGGAGTCTCATGTCCAAAATAAAGTATAGTCAACAGAAGGAAAAGTAAAACTACACGGGGCATCCCCCGGCGTACAACTACACGGGGCATCCCCCGACTCTGATAGACTGGCGACTAACCCTGGCTAGAAGAACCATGCTAAAACTCGGCCGCACCTCTCGATGACCCCGCCTCACCTGAAAAGCAGGGGTGAGCCTCATTTCATTGGCCCAGTAGGGATCCCTCGGACCCCCACCGCACAACGAGGAAAAGGACAGCAAGGCGCGAAAAACCGCGGAGGTAACACTACCTAACAGGAGCACGATAGAACCAACAAGCTGAAATAAATAAACGGAAAAGCTGTCTAACTAACCGTGCCGTACAACCAAACCTCGGTCCTTAAAAACTCGAGTCAGTACCTGCCAGTAGACAGGAGCACCACCCACTAGAAGAACGACAGGATGCGTCCCCTGACTTCTTATACCGCGTCACAAGTGTCTAGCTACAACGCCCCCGGTGCGAGACTCGGACACACACAGTAACTAGT
The DNA here is from genome assembly GCA_022559845.1 of Amorphophallus konjac. NCBI lineage: Eukaryota > Viridiplantae > Streptophyta > Magnoliopsida > Alismatales > Araceae > Amorphophallus > Amorphophallus konjac. The sequence goes on along the minus strand of CM040122.1, from coordinate 14,642,194 downwards.
AGTACCACAAAACAAGGACTAGCTGAGGTCGCGCTCGTCAGCGCGGGTCCGAAACCTGCAGCCCTGTGTGCACACTCAGACCATACGCCCTAGGCCTGTCCTCTAGCTGGTAATTCCCCCTAAGCCCTGACTCGACTGTACATGGGGGCCCTACGGTAACCATCCTACTCACCTTCTCTCTCGGGTCAGCCGCTCCACCACTCCCGGGTGGGTCAGCACCGCGTGCCATAAGAAGGCTACGACTAGTGGACGTGTCACTGGAGGTAAGACTCAACTCACGAAAATCATGGATCGAACGGAAAGGGGACTGCAACCCACTCGGTGCAGTCCAGGGTCTGGCGTCCAACCTTGGACCGCCACAGGCTCTGGCGGTCCAGCCCTGGTCCACCACAGGTACGTTCGAAACACCATGACAGGCGGTCCAGCCCTGGTCCACCACAGCTACGTCACAGGCTACGACTAGTGGAGGTTCACAAGGCACGGACTCCAAAGCACACAAGTGCTAGAGTACAGACAGTCTAAGGAAGCCCTGTCACACGTACTACAAAGCACCACTGGCAGTACAACCACTGCCAACAGACTCAGGACTAGGCAACTAGACTTACTACATAATGATCCTGAGTCGAACGACTCAAAGGCAAGATCGTCATAGACAGCGGAACAAGCCGCCAATCGGTCTAATCCTAAGCCACAAGAAACGACACTCCGCAGGAAACAACTCACGGAGACCTGAGGGAGCACCGAAGACCCTCAGCACACGCCTGGACACGCAAACCAAGGTAACGCAGTACCTTGAGGCATCCAGAACCAGTGTCTCGGACTGGACAGAACCGCCAAGACACCCACACACAAGGTCGCCTGTCAACCCCTGGGTTACCCCGGGTTGAGCGGAACCTAACCAAAGACACACACAAGAGTAGGATAGAGAATCCTACCACAAGCAAGAAGACTCCTGGCTACCTTACAACGTAGTCCTAGCCCTCATAGGACGTCAAGAGACATCCACGGGACAACGGGCAGACCACAAGGCCAAGCCAAGACAAGCAGAAACCGGAACGGTGGGGAAACAACACTCTGGGCATAGACGATCCACCACTCGGCCACCAAACAAACCTAGCAGTCAAGGAGGAACATGCTACGCACACAGAGACAAGAACAATGGCGGTCACAGATGAAGTCGTTAGGGAACTGTGGCAGTCACGGAGTAGACCGCACTCAGTCGACCCCGAACCGACTCATCTGGAGAACCACTGACACCCGGACACTGTCCTAAACAACTCAACAGACAGACACGGGATAGCCATCACGGCCAACAGACTCAATTCTAGACTAGGTCTAAAACCACGGTAACATAAAAACCGAGGCAGACCACAAGCTACCGAAACCACTCCCTCAAGACGGGAAAGCAAGGGAAACCATACACACATGCGGGGGAATCCCACCGCACACACGCCAACACACAGCGACTCGATCAAGCGTAACACAAAGCCTGAGATACACGCACTCAGTGGCACGCTAATCGAAGCCACTCGACACTTCCCGACATCCCAAAACATGGGCACGGAACCCATGGGGTGTCCGGGACACTCACAAGGCCGAGGGTCAACCATCAGACCACAACCGGGTCGACCGGAGACCAAACCCATGCAATCGAAACAACTTACATAGTCACGGTCACCTGGGGACCGCGACTACATAGTCACGGTCTCATGAGGACAGCGCGACTATCCGAAAGCAAAATGGTGGTAGCGGTCATTTGAAGACCGCGACCAGACAGTCACGGTCGCCATCAGACCGCGACTGGACAGAGGCGGTCTGTCGCAAAACCGTGACTCTTGCCGACTCTCTAGACCTGATGAACGCGGTTGTCCTAGGACCGCGATCAGATGAACGCGGTTACTAGTGGACCGCGTTCAGTTCGGAAAACCGTGAACGGCGGGAAAAACAAGGGGAAGGCCGAATCGGCCCGTACCACGCCACATTCACGCCGTAGCACAGGGGAAACAAAGCCTCACGACGAATAACAACTTCTGGAGGCGAAAAACCCCACATACATGCATTAAAACAAGAGATTGGGGCGATTTGAACAAATCGACCCTAAATGGGTCACCGAGGTTCCCGGACTCCTACCGGCCTCGAATGACCACCGATCAACACAAAATAAGCATGGATGGGATCCTAACATCCCCACGGTCAGTTCAACACTAACCGAGCTACGAATGGTTGCCGTTTTCCGGTGAACCCTACAAAACCCGAAAATCACGGTTTAGGCAAAACAAGCCCAAACTCGACCGTTTCCGCGCCAAACGACGTGCAATGGCAGGAAAAACGGAGAGGAAGAAGTGAGGAACCGTCACCCTACCTCCACCGAAGAAACCGTGCCCCGAAGGGACCAAACCGCGTCGAAAACCGCGTCGCGAATCGAACCGTCGGCTTTGAATCCACCGTTCGGGATCGCGCCCAAACCGCACCGATCCTCGCTCCATCACGCGCCTCGGTAACTCCCCGACGTCGCCACCTCGCCCCTAGATCGCTCCGTCTGTGGCCGGAGGTGACGGGGTGAGAGAACGAGAGAGAACGGGAGAGAGAGGGAGAGAACGCGAGAGTGAGGAGAGAGAGAAAGGGGGGGTAAATAAATAGGAAATTAGGAATTTTCCTAATTTCCGAAAATCCGTAAAATGCGCCAAAAGTGCACTAATTCAGAAAAATACGTAAAAATAGTCGAAATGACCGACTCGGAGAGTACATCGTCGCTGTAGCATCCGCGAGTCGAGGAACTGACAAACAAACTCACCATAGGGTTCCGTAACTAGTACGAGAGAAAAACTCACACGGCTCGTAAAGCTCAACTCGGAAGCCACCAAAGCGAGCCGAAACTCACCGAAACCAATCCAAAAGATCCAATGAAGATCTAACAAGACCTACCAAGGATCCAGGGTATTACATCCTCCCCTCCTTTAAGAAATTTCACCCTCGAAATTAAAGACGAACAAAGGAGAAGCAGGGAAGAACAACCCGACAGCACAACCTCAAAAACAACACAAATCTCGAGAAACACAGCTCAGAGGAACACCGTCAGACCACAATCACGAGCACATGCTCTGGATCGAGCACGACACAAGTGAACACAAGTCCGACACCTCCGAAACAAGGCAATGTCGCTTACGTCTCACAAAACAGGAGACACGACTGCCACAACAACAAACAACCGAGAAACACAACGACAGCACGGCAAGCGGCAGCTTACACGAGGAGACACAGTCCTCTCAGCTGGCAGCTCGACCACATCATCGGTTCCAGTGCCAAAGGCAACAGGGAACACCTGGCACACAGGACACCAACGACAACAACAGCACCGGACCACAAACACAATCAAGTCAGCACTCACTCAGATATTACATCCGATCGAGTCGCAAGCTAACTCTAGGAAAAGAGTATAGCAAAGCTAACCGACAAGACTTGGTCCAAAACAGAGACACAAAATCATAGAGAAACAGCACTCACAGAAACAACACAGCGGCAGCACCTGCAGGATTTCGGTTCCACTCTGAACACAGAACCATAGAACACAACTGCAAGCAGGGTCACATCAAGGCACAGGAACAGCTGAGCCCACGACCACAAGGAACGGGTCACGCATCAGACTGCTCACCAAGAGAAGACCCACAATAACAAAAAATAACAACCTCAGGGAACGCACCTCAAGGACTACAAACACGCCTCGAGGGCACAACACCTAAGAAAGAAATGCAGAGCAAAGGGTACTCAATCAACAGGAATGCCGACAAATTCCCCAATACTCGCAAATGCCAATGCCAACACCAAACAAACACCAACCACAGCACGGCAACAACAACGTCAAGGCACAGGAAGCCAAGACGAAGTCACATCGAGAAAGAACAAACCTCTCGAACAGTGGGTGACCAACCCACACACTTCCACTGCACTCTCAACAACGCGCACAGGCAACAGAACAACCTCGGTAGTCGCACCTCAGCACACACCAAGCGCCTTCGCAATCAATAAAGATCGCAAATCACACGCCACGAGTACCGATCCCGCGAACAACCGATCACAAGGAGCCTAAGCGCAACAGGAGAAGAGCATCAGCTTCAGCACAAAGCACAAGGAAAGCATCAATCTCAGCTTACCTTCACGTCCTGAAAATGATAAGTGAGCCTTCACGATACATCAGCCGCTGGACACGGCATGACAACACGGTACACAACAGCTCTTAACACCATTATGGAGTCCAAAGCCAAGCAACCGTATAGCAGAGAGCAGATCATGCTCAAAACAAAGCTGTCCACATGTTTCAGCATTTTTTTTCCTTTCGTTCGCGCATCGATCAGCCATTTGGCTAACTGGTAGTCAACTGACTGATTGACGACGCGGGCGTGCCAGTCACATGAGTGACAATTTTATTGTGCGCTCATTCTGACCCATGTCGGGCGAATGTGAGGTTCGATCGGGACCAGCAGTCCGCCATACCATAAAGGCTATGGCGTTAATTACATCCCCCACGAGGAGGGAACACCTTTGATTAATTGCCGAGATAGCGGGCTGTCGAAGCCGACGTAAAGAGAACTACATGATGATTATAGCAATGACAGGCAGGATGCAGCATTAAACATGCAGAAGATGTGTAGTTTAATGAGAAAATGGATCCTTGGTACGTGGCGGAGGAAGCAGGTCCGAAGACCACCATCGCGCACGATGAAGGCTTCCGGCCAAACATGATCCGGCTTCCAGTCGACGCCATTTAATATACCCGAGGATCTATGCATGCATGCACACAGGATATTCATGATTATATTGAATATGAAGATAGCGCCACGAAGGCGGCGGTGATCGACCACATTTATTGCCCCTCGTCGAGAGGAGGAAGGACGACATGAGTATGATAGCGAAAGCATGAATGCTAACAGATACGATGATGATGACGATGCAACAGCGTAAATCCGATAGCATGCCCTCTTCCTTCGGATTATACCGAAGAAAGGGAGATAGGACATCCATCCATGGAGAGTTGGAATGGAGACCCAAAAGAAGATCAGGCACAGGCCTGGGTCCAAAAAGGATTCAAATATGACGGGACCATCTGCGCCGTTCGTTAATATTCCCCTCGAGGGGCCATTGGAGGACATGCGGCGGCAGAACTCCGAGGGCCAGTGGGGAGACGGGAGAGTCATCGTGTTCGGTGTAATGTAGGGGTGAATTCCCCCATCAATGTATCTCCCATGAACATGGGTGAAGAACCATAGTCCCCTCATACGGTAATGAAGAATGGCTCGGGGGTTGATAACAATAGAATATTGAATTTGGGCTATGTTTGGGTCTGATGAAGAAGGAGGGCATCAGACATCCAAATGACAACATCATTAAGGTGAAACGGCACAGCACCGGAGTCGGCTCGGGGGCTAAACGGCATAGACTGCTCTCGGAGCCAAGACAAACCAGGGGGGAATCGGCACAAGGATCTGGAGCCTCGGCGCGGTGGCACCCGGCGCGGGCCGGTCTCGGCGCGCCATGGGGCAAGGGCATTCGGCGCCACCCCCACCCGGCGTGGGTTTAGCGCCGGGGGGCGATGGCGCCGGGAGGCTTTTGGCGCCGTGGGAGTTTTGGCGCCGGGAGGGATTTATTGGTTTTGAAGGAGGATACCAGAAGGGTTTCCTTGTTTAATGAGGGCTTCAGGGTGATGAATGGATGGATGGATGAAGATGGAGAATGAGAGTGGTTCCACCTGCCAAGGGATCCAAGGAGATCATCACTTATGAGATCTGTTCCCTGCGATGGCAAGAGACCGTGAGATGATATAGCTCAGGCTGTTGCCATGTCGGGGGATTAAGCACTTAATTCCGATGAAACATCGTGCCGTATAACGGAATAAAAATCCTGGGCAAATTTTGACAGCATCTCCCCTTATTTTGGGAGTGTGCCAAGAGGGTATTATGGGATATCTACTCACGGGTGCCGGAGTAGAAACCAAAATAGGTGCCGGGCGTAGCCCGTAATCCAAGGAGGGCAAGATCATACGAGATCCCATCCCCTCTGTTGTAATCTTCCCAACTCCGTCGATCGAAGGTCATGCAGAGGCAGAGCTCCTTGACTTAATGGGTTATAGAATGTGAGGGGCGCTACCCCTGTTTGATATAGCTCCCGTGAGGACAGAGGGAAGGGCGATGCCTCTCCACAGGAAAGGGCATTTAACGCAATGATGGCATGGCCTGATAGCATCAAGACGGTCAGAAAATGTGAAGATATCGATGTAGAGCAGAGGGGTAAGTTTTGACATAGTAATGGGATGGGCTCGGCGCGATAGGAGAAGCCTAACCGGCGCGACAAGTCCCCGGCGCGAGACCTACGCCGAGGGGGAGTTCGCGCCAGGAGGCTTTCCGATAGGGATTCTTTCTGTGGCAAGGGCTTCAGAGGGTTTTGGGCATTTAGAAAGAGAGTTTATTCAATGATTCGACAACCCTTACGGGCAATCATAGGGAGGATAATCTGGTGTGAAGATGGCCTTTCCTCCGGGACTTCACTAGGAGCGGAACCACCCACAGAAACTCAGGACTCTGGCCCGTATTCAACCCTCTTCATTTCACAGACGAGGAGCCGTGAGATAGACTGTCTCAGGCTCTCGTTGTGGATACGAGGTTAAAAGAGCGCGCGGCAGAAGAACCTTCAACAAAATCAGAAAACCCGACGATGAAACACGCCTAGTTACCAGTATCCTTAGCATATGGCGAACCTCGGATGCAGAGACAGAAAGAAGTGGGTAATGAAAGGACAGAGCTCAACCCATTCTTCTATTAACTATATCAGCCAAATGGCTCACACGTATGCGATTTAAGAGAAAGAAATCCAACTCAAAAGAGAAAGAAATCCAAGACTTTATCCCTGCAGACAGGGTTACATTAGCATTCGATGCTACTGTAGCAAAGATGCTCGAAAGCAAAAATATAAGAAGAACATTCAGACAGACAGAGAAGAGAAAGCAAAGGATCTGCGACTGCACTGCCCTCACACCTGAATCCCTTCTCAAGCCTCTGTCTCTCTCCTTTTCCCTCAGCTTCTACGAAGGGCGCTCGAGCTCTCCTCTTTCCTTTCTGATGGCTAAGCCCCTCTTCCTTCTGCTTTCTTCTTTGTGTTATTTTTTTTTTTGTCTCTCTTCTATCTTCTGTCTGTCTCTCTTCTTTTCGTTCGAAGGGCAGGCCTCTTATAGAGGTGAGGCTCTTCATGCATTCGGCACGAGCTTCCCGGCGCGCCAGGATCGCTTCTCCCGGCGTGACATCCGTCGGCGCGTCCTGTCTATTGCTTGGGCTTGGCCCATCCATTTGTCATTCGGCCCAGTCGTCCAGGATACACTTAGTGAGCTCCTCTCGATAGTGGGGTTCTTGACACATACATATTGCGACTCCACCGAGCCCATTTACACCTTGGATTCACACATGCGTACGGGGCACTGTGCGTCTTGGCCCAGGAGTATCAGAGATGTCTGAACATCTATTTCAGCAGGCAGATGATTGCCTGAGTGTTGGTGTAGTTTAATCAGCCTGACTATCTGAAAGATAGCAGCACTGGACAGCGACCTAGCCAGAGATGGCTTTAGTCGAATAGAATGATAGGGGTAGTGGGTTTCTTCTATTCATACTCTCAGATCTCCCGGGGGTAGCACGTGAACTGTGCCCTCTACTGATCTTCAAAGCTGTGAATATGATATAGTTTCTTCTGGTATATTTTGGGTGTCAACAAATGCCCCCCACCCGTAGGTTACATCACGTCACATGCGGGTGTACATCACGTCACACACTATGCTTCGTGGTCTCTTCAGGTCTGCTCCTGTGCATTGGCTATTCTTTTGACTCTGAGTCTTCATTCTGCTTTGCGTGACTTCCATGCTTTATAAGCAAATTTGGATGAACACCAGCATTTTTGGCTCGGCCTGATGATTGCATTATCCCTGGAGGGCTAATCGGTGCCATAGACGCTCCCGGCAGGCTCTTCTCGGTGCGCTGGTAGGCTCGGCGTAGAGTTCCCGGCGCGGTGCTCCACTCGGCGCGGTGATCATCGTGAAGTCCCTCGGCGTGGTAACCGCCCCGGCCCGCTTCAGTCTTCAGCGCGGGGGCCATTCGGCGCGCCTTTTGGCGCGTCCGGCCGGTCGGCGCGGCCGCCTTCTCAGCGCGCCTTCTGGCCGGGGCGCTATAAGCGCCGAGAGGGGGAGAGAAGGGCTCATTTGCTCCTGAGCCTTCTCTCTCCTCCTCCCCTTCTCCCTCCGTCGCCCGGGAACGGTCGGCGTGGAAGTCTCGCTCCGGGGAATTTTGTTTCGGGACTCCGTCCCTGTTTATTTCGGAGTCACCCCCTCTTGGTGGGTGTTCTCCCATTTAACTTCTGGGCATGCTCTCAATAAGGAGAGATGCTGTCGAAATTTTCTGAAAATTTCTTTTCTATATATATTTTCTTTATATCACCTTCGTATTCTTTCTTCCTTGGTTTTATATCTGCAGCTCGCTTGGAAATGGCTTCTTCCTCTAGCCGTGTCGCTTCCGGCGTTGCTGATATTGACTCCTCTCTCCAGGGCAGGGCTTCTGGTCCCGTTGTGACTTGGAGGAATGTTGGACAGCTGGACCGGGGTCTTGGGAGGATTGCCATAGTTGATGAATCCTCTGGCTCTGAAACAGATACAGTATCCGCCTCTCGCATTGTAACTGTCGAGGGAGGACTGGACTTCAATCGCGATGACGACTACCGTGCAGACTTCCCGAAGGATCGTCACCTCGCGCCTTACATTTGTACCTTCAACGTCTCTGGGAAGAGGGACGTCATGCTGACTCGGATGGTGGAGCGGGCCATGTTGCTGGACTGGGACAGCTTGAAAGGTTCTGTGTATCGTGGCGATACCATATACCTCCCGGGGGAGCGGCGCAAATGGGACGCCGTCTTAGGGGTAACAGAGCTGGAGGCAGAGCAGAAGATGCTGACACGGGCTCCAGAATTCACACCAGCCAGGTGGGACAACACCATAGGTCGGGTTAACAGGGAGAAACCCGGCTACGGTTTATTCTTGGCGCCCATCAAGTGGGGCTACAGAGAGGAACCGTTTGTGCTGAACTGCTTGGCTGTTCAGTTCAAATTTCAATTGGCAGCTGGGTGGTTTGCAGACACGAAGGTGACAGATGCTCACTTCTTCCGTGTATGGGCGGTGGAATTTACAGAGTATGTTCTGAAAGAATATGCACCGCTGCTGGTCAGGGCCGGGGTGTACCATAGTGTGTATGCATCCCGCTTCAGGTATCCCATTTCAAAGGGGCTGTGCTGTGGCATGTTCGAAGTATTTTGCCCGCAGTTCAATACTTTCTATACAGCAGAAGGTGAAACCTCTCTGGATCTATGGAGCCTATCACAGTTATCAGGCCTGCCGATTAACGGAGAGCCCTATGAGGAGGTCTGCATTCATGACTTCATCAATGACGAAACGGACGGCGAAGGTGAATATTACTTCGGCTATTCATATCGGTACTTGATGAAGGCATACCGCTCCCTCTGCCTGACGCTGAATAGGGGATCCTCAAAGGGATACCGGCCCCGGGAGAAGAGCAGCAAACTGAGAGTCCGAGCAGGACATTGGATTCAGTATTTCTTCGGGGGCCCTTTGAAGTACAGTGAGTTCCCTCATGTAGCTCCTGTTGCGGGCAAGCCTAGTAGGCCGCCCAAGTTTAAGTCGGAGCTGCCTGCTTCTCTTCAGGGGATAAGCCGCGGGGGGCCGAATCCGATGGGGGTGGATCCCCTCACCCATTGTGCTGCATACCTCACCTTCTGTCTATGTACTTTCGCTCTCCCGCAGGGGGATGAGACAGTCATTAGGCCGGAGGCAATATACCTGGCTTGTCAGATGGCTTGGGGCATACGGCTTGCAATATGTCCCGCTGCACTGTGCCTGATTTACAAATCCCTTGGGGATATTCATAGGCATCGGATCCCCCGCTCCTTCCGGACGGTGGGGCCGTTTCACTTTTTTAATGCATGGGTGTGCAATTTATTCCCAGAGCTAGCTCCCCGGACTTTGCAGACAGTGACATTGTATCCCAGAATGCTGGAGTTTGCAAGTGCTGAGCCGGGTCCGGTGTCCCAGCAACTTTTCTCCATTCGTGGCCGACTGGCAAGGGTTCCGATGGATTCGGCGGGGACTATCCACTTTTGGAATCTGGCCGCACATTCATCTCCATTGGTGAATCGTCAGCGTGAGTGTAAGCTCGTGGCGGTGGAGACCTTCACACACTTCATTTCGGGCAACACCGTAACCCGACCAGTCTTGGAGCCTGAACTCGTTGACTGGGTTTTATCAATCCGCCCCAGTGTTTTAGTATTCAGAAAGGGGGGCGCAGTTTATTTGGAACCCTACTATCCTTTCAGGTTCGGCCGGAATTTCGGCTACGATCAGCACATTTCACCTTCGGTTGCCCTGTTTCCTTTAGACAGCAGGTCAAAGCATGGCTCGACCGTCATGGACGAAGGTCGCTCCTGGTGGGACTATTTTCACCGCCGGGACGCCAACACCTTCAGAGTGCCGATGCCGAACCGAGTCCCCCGAGTCACTCCAGAGTACATAAAATGGTGGAATGCTCGCACGAGCTTCTACCGCAATGCCCGGATGACATGCTGGGACGTGGTCGAGCGCGCCTTTCTGAGCCAGCAGCCTGGGCCCGTCTTTGACATTGACGAAGCTCATTTGAAGAGATTATTTTCTCACCACCCGAAGGAGGCAGAGGCATATATAGCGGGCAGGAAAGCCATCAAGGAGGGAGTAGCCGACCCACTGACACCCGTTCTTGCTGATATAAGTGAAGATGCTTTCACGCAGAATCTAGAACACCTGTGCCAGATTGGTGGTTCCCGCCTGGAGCTTCAGCAGTATCCGTTCCCTATCGAGGAGCCGCTCTCCAAAGCAATTTCATGGAAGTGCGAGGTGGATCGCTTTTACCCGTGTCGGGCGTTTGTTAATAGAGAGGACAGAACCCCGACATACTATCAGCATACATCCTGGCTGTTTGTCCTGATGAGCATCCACGGACTGACCCTTGAGAGTCCCGCAGCTGGTGTTCTGGACAAGCCTCTATTTGTATCTTTTCATTATGCCGATGTCTGGGGCTTTGACCACCTCGGCTTGTATCATTGTATAGCTTCGCACGGACATGCAGACCTGGCCGACCTAGTTGACAAGTGTAAGAAGATCGGTGACATCTGCTGGCTTGTTCGGGAGGCTGCATCCCGAAGCAAGGAGGTGGCTTACCAGTATTGGCCACTCTCATGTTTTTACAACGGCCGGGCAGGTAAGCGCTCCTCCGTTGACATGTAGATTAGTTTGTTGCCTTGCTCCTTCATAACGGCGTGCGCTTCACTTGACAGACCGTCCGGATATCAAGCAGCAGGGGCTTTATAGAAAAATCATCTCCCAGGCACAGAAGCCGGAATATTTTGAGGTCCCTGCACCAGCGCCGACTACTATTCCACTGCCGCCTGGCAAAAAGAGAGCGGCCTCTGCAATGAAAGTTGCAATAGGCCGAGCGAGGAAGGCTCGGAAAACTTCTTCCAAGCGGCCTTCGACTATGCGCCTGAGACTCCCCTGCCCGAGGTGCCATCATTTGAACAATTCGCCGCTCGGAGAGAAGCTACTCAGCAAGCAGCTGAAGGTGACATTATTTTCCTTGTGTGGTATAAGGGGATGCTCTTTTCACGGCATTTTCATTTTCATTTTCATTCATTTCATCATTTTTTGATGTCTTCTTTGTATGGCTTCAGCTCAAGGAGTGGCTGACACCACATCTGCTGAGGAAACCGCCCTGGAAGCCGGAGAGATAGGGCCCTCCGTCATAGCCCCGGTAGGGGTGACTGAGAGAGTTGGAGCTGCAGAGGGGAGTCTCCCCGCTGTTGAGGAGGATGTCAGACTTCCTTCTCCTACGCCTGCCAGTGAGGCCGAGGGTGAGTTGCACAATTGTGGTTCTTTAGGTTGTCCCTTTCATTGAGCTTTACATCCTGCCTTATACACTTGTTTTGTTGTGATGGCAGGGGTGGTCAGCGCGGCGGCTGAGGCGCCTGTCGTGGAAGCTCCTTTACAGCCCGCGGGACATAAGACTGCGCTGAAGAAGGGTGCTATCCCATTGCGACGTGTGCTTACCCGCTCAGCGTCCTGTCAGGCGACGGAGGAGGCGGGCCAACCCGAGATCAGCATAGATATTTCTTCGAGCAGCTCTACCACCCCTTCTGACGAAGAGACTGACCATCATTCTTCAGAAGGTGATGAACAGGGGTCTGCAATAGGCAGCAAAGGGGCTTCAGCTCCCTTCATAATATCAAGCGATGCTTTGATTTTCAGTCCTCCGAGGCTACCGAGGGTACCGTCCGAGGGAGTGGTACAGGAGGAATTTGCTGGATTGGACGTGGAGGCGGAGATAACCCCCCCTTTCGCCGCTTCGTCTGCAGGGTTGGAATCTTCTATTCAGGGACTTGAAGAGATGGATGCCGTCATCATAGTAAACTCTATTCGCCCCTTTACAGAGCCGCATATCCCCCTCCTTTTTTGTCACCTTGGTGTTTACATGAATTTTCATTCCAGGAACCCGAAGCCGCTATTCATTCCCCGGCATCGACTTCTGATACTGCTGTGGTCTCGTCAGAGGCCTCGGATCTGCTACCGCTGGCCGCTGCATCTCCTTCAGGGACAATCACCCTACTCCGCCCCGTGCCGGTGAGGATACATGCGGCTGTTGGGGGCTTACCCTCGGAGCCGAGCCAGTCGGGGGAGAGTCTCGCCCTGGCGTCGACGACCGAGTTGAGGGCTAAGGCTGACCCGTAGAGGGGATCTGGTTTTATATCGGCGGCCATAATGACGATCGCGCCTGATTCTGCGATTCCATTCGTGCCGGAGACAGAGTTAGAACCTCCGTCTCTCCTAGGCTCTGTTGAAGGAAGCCCTGACAGGAGTCCGACTGAGCAGGAACAGGTTGTCGTGGTATCTGCTTCTTTGGCTTTGACGGCCGTTCCATCCTCTTCTTCCGAGCCTGACACCGGCTTATGGACCGCCATAGACAAGGAAGTGACCTTCGAGGTGCCTCCGGCAGCTTCCCTGGGCATTACCTCATCGGAGGAATTTGTTTGGCAACATCTAGAGATGTTGCGTCAAGTTGTGGAATCTCAGCCAACGCTGTCTTACTCCCAGTTGAAGGAAGCGGATGCGCGACTGACGATCGGGCTGCAGGTGCTGGGCTGCCCTCTAGATATCTGGACACAGCGGGTGCTTTTCTTGTTGAAGTTTGTGAATCGCCGAGACTTTCTCGAGAAAATAATGGGCGACCGGCTGGCGGCCCTCAAACTGCAGAGAGTTGACTGTCAGGCGGAGCTGACGTCTCTGATCTCTGATCTTCGGGAGAGCAGGGCTCAAGTTGAAGCTTCTACAACCCAGGCGCACATTTTACGTAGCCGACGGGAAGAACTCCGCTCTGAACTGGCTACTGTAGAAGCCGAGATACCGCGGCTGGAGGCTGCGGAAGTCCAAGGCATTGAAAGAACTTCCTTGCTGGAGGGCCGAGTCGCGTCCCTAGAGACTGAGGTGACACGGGTTCAGGAAGAGGAAGCGCAGCTCCATGAACTGGGGGCGACTCCTCATGTCGGGCTTATTGACTTTGCTGATATCTTCAGGCGGCTTTAGCTGGTCCGCCTTTGTAATCTGTCCCCTCAAAGGGGCTCCTTTTGTATTCACTTCCCCTTTTGCAACGAAGATAGAAGTTTCCTTCACTATATATTTTTTTTCGTGTTCACATCCACACTTGCATTTGTTGTGTCTTGCGGCAATTCTGGCGACCTTCTTGGAAGTACCTCCATGTCCGTGTAGCAGGAGAGCGTCCACCCTCTCAAGGAAAGGATGGGGGCCTCGCTCCACCGCGGGATGGGGTTCCAGAAGTTGTCAGGTTGGTGCCGACGTAGGTCTTGCTGACAAGAGGCATCGAAACCGTGACTGTCGGTTGCTTGTGGTAATTCCATTATTGACCCTGATTGGGGAGATATTGACCGACCTTGTCGATGGTGACACGGGTCGAAAGAGGTAGACGGTCTTGCCGATGGTGACAAAAACCGGGTGAGGGTAGCTACCGATCTTGCCGATGGTGACAAGGGTCGAAAGGGTAGACGGTCTTACCGATGGTGACAAGAACCGGAAGGGGTAGCGACCGATCTTGCCGATGGTGACAAGGGTCGAAAAGGGGTAGACGGTCTTGCCGATGGTGACAAAAATCGGATGGGGTAGCGACCGATCTTGCCGATGGTGACAAGGGTCGAAAGGGGTAGAAGGTCTTGCCGATGGTGACAAGAACCGGAAGGGGTAGCGACCGATCTTACCGATGGTGACAAGGGTCGAAAGGGGTAGACGGTCTTGCCGATGGTGACAAGAACCGAAAGGGGTAGCGACCGATCTTGCCGATGGTGACAAGGGTCGAAAGGGGTAGACGGTCTTGCCGATGGTGACAAGAACCGGATAGGTAGCGACCGATCTTGCCGATGGTGACAAGGGTCGAAAGGGGTAGACGGTCTTACCGATGGTGACAAAAACCAAAAGGGGTAGCGACCGATCTTGCCGATGGTGACAAGGGTCGAAAGGGGTAGACGGTATTGCTGATGGTGACAAAAACCGGATGGGGTAGCGACCGATCTTGCCGATGGTGACAAGGGTCGAAAGGGGTATAGACACTAGACGTGTATAAGTGGGATATCGGATGAAGACCCTCACCCCGACCTCGGAAATGGCCTTTGGACGACGGATGGTTCATCACTATTCATCATTCATTTTTATTCACATTACTGACCTAAGCGCCATTTCGGGTTTTCGCCGAAGCCAGCCCCCTCTTGCTTTTGCACGCGCGCCCTTTCGGGTTTCACGCGGCGGGGTACCCGATTTTGCCTGCGACGCCCTTTCGGGTTTTCGCCACAGCTGGGTTATAGCCATTTTTGCACTTGACCTGACATAGGAGCAAGTCTGGCGGGGTATCTCTATTTTTAACCCCATTTTTCTTTTCTTTCTTTTTTTTCCTCTTTTTTTGTTTTTGAATTCGAGATTCAGAAGAACTGGACCGCGGGAACGCTGACCGTCCTTGTCGATGAGGACAAGGGTTGGTCTTAGGTTTATTTCATCGACACTGGTTAAATGTCGAAGCAAGGACGTGGCTTATTAACAAGGATGTAGGATCCAAGTTCAAGAGTAGAGATCGACCGTTCTCGCCGATGATGGCGAGAGTCGAAAAGGGTTTATTCGTCGGCGTATGCTACTGCCGAAACAAGGATGGGGTTGTCAACAGGGACGTAAGGTCCAAGTTGAGGGTAGAGATCGACCGATATCGTCGAGGATGACGGGGGTCGAAAAGGATTTGTTCGTCGGCATATATCACTGCCGAAACAAGGATGGGGTTGTCAACAGGGACGTAGGGTCCAAGTTGAGGGTAGAGATCGACCGATCTCGCCGATGATGACGAGGGTCGAAAATGATGTGTTAAAGGATTTCCGGCGGGACTTTGATGATTGTCCCTTTCGGAGTTTTATTGGGTGGAGAATAGGAGAGGCGTTTGGGAAATTACCACTTTACCGACTCAGGCGCCCTTTCGGTTTTTCGCCGAAGCCAGCCCCCTCTTGCTTTTGCCCACGCGCCCTTTCGGGTTTTCACGTGGCGGGGTACCCGATTTTACCTGCGACGCCCTTTCGGGTTTTCGCCACAGCTGGGTCATAGCCATTTTTGCACTTGTCCCGATGTGGGAGCAAGTCTGGCGGGGTATCTCTATTTTTAACCCCATTTTTATTTTGACTTCTTTCTTTTCTTTTTTTTTTTATTCGGAATGCGAGCCGAGAGAGGGGTAGCTTGATCAGGGCGAAATGTCGCTAACCAAGGAAAGGTAGCTTGATTAGGGCGGAGAGCCGCTAGCCAAGGAGAGGGTAGCTTGATCAGGGCAGAGTGCCATTGACCGATGAAAAGTAGTTTGATCAGGGCGGAATGCTGTTAACCCAGGAAAGGTAGCTTGATTAGGGCAGAATGCCGCTGATCAAGGAGAAGGTAGCTCGGTTAGGGCGGAGTGCCACTGAACCAAGGGAGGGGTAGCTTGGTTAGGGCGAAATGCTACTAACCAAGGAAAAGTAGCTCGATTAGGGCGGAATGCCGCTAACCAAGGAAAAGTAGCTCGATTAGGGCAGCATGCCGCTAACCAAGGAAAAGTAGCTCGATTAGGGCGGAATGCCGCTAACCAAGGAAAAGTAGCTCGATTAGGGCGGAATGCCGCTAACCAAGGAGAAGTAGCTTGATTAGGGCAGAATACCGCTAACCAAGGAAAAGTAGCTCGATTAGGGCGGAATGCCGCTAACCAAGGAAAGACAGCTTGATTAGGTGGAATGTCGCTAATCAAGGAAAAGTAGCTCGATTAGGACGGAATGCCACTAGCCAAGGAAAGGGTAGCTCGGTTAGGGCGGAGTGCCACTAGACCAAGGAAATGGTAGCTCGATTAGGGCGGAATGCCGCTAACTAAGGAAAGGGTGTTCCGACCGATCACTCGGGGTGCGTCGGCTGCGCCGCATGATACAACTTAATGTGTTTTCCGTTGAGGGGAGAGAACTGGATGACTCCTTTGTGGTCTACAAGGAAGTAGGCACCCCCTTCATATACTCGGCGGACGATATACGGTCCGACCCAGTTTTCGACCAGCTTCCCTTTGGGGTTAGAGGCCATCACTTCTCTTCTTTTGACCATCACCAGGTCTCCTTTCTTGAACTCTCGACCCTTGACTAACTTGTCAAAAGCACGGGCCATGCGAGCTTGGTAGAGTTGGATGTTTTGTTGCGCCTGGAGGCGTTTTCCTTTGAGCTCAGCGAGCTCTTCCAATCTTCTTTCTGCATTGGTCTGCTCACCACTGACTAATCCGTGCTGGATGGCAACTCGCAATGAAGGAACTTCAAGTTCAATCGACACTACAGCTTCCGACCCATAGACAAGGGAGAAAGGTGAACAGCCGGTTGGGGTCTTGTAGATAGTACGATAAGCCCAAAGTGCTTCGTACATCCTTTCTTCCCAATCCTTTTTGTTAGACTTGACAGTCTTTGCCAATAGTGTGCACAAGGTCTTGTTAAAGGCCTCTGCCAGTCCATTGGCTTGAGGGTTGTAGGGGGACGATGTCCTCCAGTCAATTTTGTATTTGTCGGCTAGCCGATAAACCTTCTGGTTTCTGAAATGGCTGCCATTGTCAGAGATGATTCGGCTGGGGATTCCGAACCGGAATATTACATTCTGCCGGAAGAATCTTGCAACTAGTTCTCCCGTCACATCTCTTAGTGCTATTGCTTCCGCCCATCTGGAGAAATAGTCTGTAGCTGCTAAGATGTATTTGCACCCTGATGAAGATGCTGGTAACGGTCCTACCACGTCCGTGCCCCATTGAGCAAACGGCCAGCTTGGTTGGGTGGGATGCAGCGGCACTGGAGGTCTCCTCGCCACATTCGCATGTTCTTGACATTTCTGACAAGCTTTGGCAAACTTGCAGCAATCATCAAATATAGTGGGCCAATAATAACCCAGCTTCTTTATCTCAATTTTCATTTTCGGGCCAGCCTGGTGTGCTCCAGCTGATCCTGCATGAACTTCTTGCATCACCTGTCCCGCCTCTGCTGAAGACAAGCAACGGAGTAGGACTTTCCTTCGGGCATCTGCCATAATTCGGAACAAGGTCCCGCTTCTCATCTCGTAAGAATCCTTGATCCTCAGGAGCTTCATTCTCTGTTCCTTTTCTTTTGGAAGTTACTGGTGTTGAAACCAGCGTAGGAGATGCTCTCGCCAGTCGGGCTGCTGAACCCCTTCGATGACTGCTACTTCCATCTCTTGTTCGTTGGCCAGAACCTCTGTTACGCTGGGGACCTGTCGGCGGTTGATCACTGTTATATTCAGGCTTGTGTCTGGCGGGACCGCCAATGAACCGGCCAACTTAGCGAGGGCGTCTGCCTGAGCATTCCGGCCTCGATTGATATGCTTGATGCTGATGAAGTAAAATCTTGACATCAGGCGAGTCGCCAACTGGTGATAGGGGAGGAGCTCTTGCTTTCGCACCTCGAACTCTCCTTCCAGCTGTTTTATAATTAGCATGGAGTCTCCGAATGCTTCCAGCATCTGAATTCCCATGGACAGAGCAATCTGCAACCCGATTATCAGGGCTTCATATTCTGCTTCATTGTTTGTGCATTGTTTGTTTATGGAGCAGGATGTATGCACCACTTCTCCTTCTGGGGACTTCAAGACTATGCCTGCTCCTGCTCTGACCCTGGATGACCCGGTAGCAGAGGTGTCAATTCTGGAAGCGCCATCAAAGTATAGCTGCCATAAGGAAGGCTGTACTTGGGCGGCTTCTAGGGTCTCATCCTCGGGAAGTTCCGGCTCCCACGGGCTTTCCCCGGGCACTGGGTGCTCAGCGAAGAAGTCTGCAATAGCTTGACCTTTGATGGCCTTGCGTGGTACGTAGGAGACATCAAACTCCATAAGGATTACCGCCCACTTGCCTAGGCGGACTTTGAGTGCCGGCTGGGACATAATATATTTCAGGGGATCCTCCTTGGACACCAAGCTGATTTCATGCGACAACATATAATGCCGGAGCTTTTTGACTGCGAAGACTAGTGCCAGGCAGATCTTCTCAATATAAGTATATTTCTCTTCAGTTCTGACCAGTCTCCGACTGAGGTAATAGAGGGCTTGTTCTTTCCCTTCTTCATTATTCTGGGCTAGCATTGCCCCCAGAGAGTTGTGTGTAGATGCTATATACAGTATCAACGGCCGTCCTTTCACCGGTGCGCCCAATACTGGAGGAGTCTTCAGATAGTCTTTTAGCTTGTCAAAGGCTGTCTGGCAATCTTCATCCCAATAAAAGGGAACATCTTTCATCATCAACTTGTGAAACGGCTGGCATCGCCCTGACAAATTGGAAATGAACCGCCGGATATAAGCCAAGCGGCCCTGTAGTGACCTCAGCTCGGAGATGTTCCTAGGTGGAGGTAACTCCTGAATCGCCTTGATCTTTGCGGGGTCTATCTCGATTCCCCGATATCGGACGATGAAGCCCAAGAATTTTCCGCTCGACACTCCGAACGCACATTTCATAGGATTCATTTTTAGCTCATGCTGCCTCAGCCTCTGAAAAACAATCCGGAGGTCTTGCAGGTGATCTTCTTTTCTTCTGGTCTTGACCACCAGGTCATCTATGTAGCACTCGACCTTGTGGTAGAGCAATTCATCAAAAATTTTGGTCATTGCGCGCTGATAGGTTGCGCCAGCATTCTTCAGTCCGAATGGCATTCTCTTGTAATGATAAATACCTTTAGGAGTTCGGAAAGCAGTATGGACCCGGTCATGCTCCGCAATCCAAATCTGATTGTAGCCGGACGACCCATCCATGAATGACAAGGTCTCGTGGCCGGTTGTAGCATCAATCATGACTTTCGTTATTGGCACCGGAAAGTCATCTTTAGGGCAGGCTTTATTTAGATCCCGGAAGTCAACACAAATCCAGATCTGTCCATTCTTCTTTTTACGGGGACGATATTCACCAGCCATGTGGTGTACTGATTTTCTTCAACAAATCCCACATCAATGAGCTTGTCAACTTCAGCACAGATTCGGGTGATGAGCTCTGGCCTCATACGCCGCGGTGGTTGCTTCACTGGCTCGGCTTCGGGGCTGATTGCTAGCTCGTGTTGTGAGACAGCAGGGCTTAGACCTGGCATCTCTTTATAAGTCCAGGCGAAGCAATCCCGGTATTCTAGCAGCAGCTGGATGTACAGCTCCCGTTCTTCTGGGGATAGTTGGGCACTGAGGAAGGTGGGCCTAGGGTCCTCCTCATCTCCCAAGTTGACTTCTATTAGTTCATCGACTGTGGCCTGACCTCCGTCTTCTATCTCCGGAGGTGCCGACTGGAGGTCGACGAAGTCTGGAACACCATCTCGAGGGTCGAGCACTTCGACCTCCTCGTCGGACATCGCCAGAGCTTCATGGGGTCCTCTTGCTTCTTGCGCTAGCGACTGTGTGGATGGATCTATGGACACATCCGTTGCCGTTGCAGCTCCCGAGGGTGAGAGAACAGCTTCAGTGCTTGTAGATGAGGTTGCAGCCATGACAGGCCAGTAGTTGTTTGCCGCCGGACTCGGACAGCATATTGGATTTGTAGCAGAAGTTGAGGGAGTCTCGCCTTCTGGGACAGTTGTATCTTCCGCAGAAGTGGCTTTTTCTTTTCTGGTAGCTGGCTCCCCTTGATTGGAGTTGACCAAGGCCTGCCTGATTGGCAGAAAGGGTGTTGAAGTTGTCATTAGTAGGACCCCTGTAGAGGGAGAGACTCCTATTTCTTGAATGTCTTCGGCTCCGCTGCTGCTAGCCGTATCAAATTCGGCTTGAAAGGCCGCTTCCTCAGGACGGACCTGCTCCCAGCATCGGCAGGAGATCAAGGTCTCCATTTGTTGATTCCGGGATAGAGCCAATTCAGCATGTTCGGCTTCCGCCGGATATTCATCAAAGGTTGCCCCCAGAGGGCGATCTTCAGTTGGATAGAAGGTGGAGATGGTATCCACCTCGTACCGCCCACTGTAATAGTAGTCTTCCAGGGTGAAGCCCAGACCCGGATGTTGAGAGACACGTCTCATTTCTTTATCCAGATTTACAGAATACCACATCTTCTGGAAAGCTTCCTTGCGTTTTTGAGGTTGATCGGGAGGGATGTGTTGCTTTTGAAACATCCTGGCCGTCCGATCAGTGGTAAATGCCAGGCCCTGAACAGGAACCCGCGGGTTGGCTAGATCCTCAGGGAGGCTGCAGTCTGTGTCCTCCTGAGTGGGATGCTCCTCAGCTGTATAGAACAAGCTGCTGGGCCCATCTTCTTGTGTCACCTCCCAAGCTTTGAAAGGTTCGACAGTGGGACCATCGAGGCCGGAGACTGGCTTGGTGAGGCCGGCCGGGACTCCGATGCGGTCGTGCCGTCGATCAACATGCACTTCCTTAGCTTTAGGGTATAATGCTGGGGGTGTCACCCTGCCGACATTTCCAGAAGCCGTGATGTGGGAAACCACCTTTGGCTTGACACATCCGCGCGGCGGTGGTGGATACCAACCGTCACCCGATCTGTTCTTCGATGCCCCTACGGGGGCTCCATCTTCAGAAACCTTCCGGGGAGACCCCGTATATAGGTTGGCGTCCGCCAAGTGACATTCAGACACCTCGAATGGGTGGATGTCAGCAAATATCCTCTCCTCCTTCCCTTGGAGGCTGTATTTGATGCATTGGTGGAGCGTGGAGGGCACCACCATATTTTCATGCAGCCATGGGCGGCCGAGCAGCGCTTTGTAGGAGGTGCGAGAGTCAATGACGTGAAACTGCACCGTTGTAGTGAAATCTGCCAGGGTCAGTGTGAACTCTGCCACCCCCATAGATACTTCACATTTTTGGTTGAAGCCAGCGATACGCATATCCCCGACTTTCTCGAGATGCACATTGAAGTGATACCTCTCGTATATTCTATATGGCAGGATGTTGACTGCTACACCAGGATCAACCAGAATCCGGTTTAGTTCTCTTCCGTTCAGGTGCCCTTTCATATATAGCGGCTTGTTGTGACTGGCAGTAGGAAGTAGCATGTCTTCTGGAGAGAAGGTCATACTGGCTTCTGGTATAGCCTCAGCTATGCAAGTTTCAAAATGAGCAGCCGTCTGCAGAGCAGTGATGATCGCCTGTCGAGTTTCTTCACTTAAGGAGAGAATCTCCCAGATGGTAAATCGAGCGGGGAGCTTCTTGAGCAACTTCATTATCCGGCTCCCAGCCCGCACATTGGAGAGCTTCATCTCTTCAGCCCATCTGGGCTTGGGGAGGTTCTGATTTGTGGGCCCTGAAGGAC
Source organism: Amorphophallus konjac (assembly GCA_022559845.1). Classification (NCBI taxonomy): domain Eukaryota; kingdom Viridiplantae; phylum Streptophyta; class Magnoliopsida; order Alismatales; family Araceae; genus Amorphophallus; species Amorphophallus konjac. The sequence continues at coordinate 14,620,253 of CM040122.1, read as the reverse complement.
CTGCTTCATCTTCCTCGGACTCGACACCCTCTTGACTGGCATCGGCTGTCGGGTCTTCTTTATTAGCTGCTGTAGGGCAAGCCCCATCTGCATTTGCATCCTCAGTAGATTGCGCTGGCTGCAGGTGAATGACCCCGGGTGTAGGGTTAGCCTCCTGACAAGGCTGCCTCCCCCTTGACATCTTCATGAATTCAAGGAATGAAGGGACTGTCTTGCCCCCAGTCTTGTTGTATAGACCTGACGGAGGAGGGATTTGGACTCCCTTAACTTCCGGCGGAGGTGTCTTGTAGGGTTGCTCCCTTCTGAACATAATGTTGTGATTGGGTGGCGGCTGGCGCCCCCATTTCAGGCCTGACCGAGTGGTATGTGCAGCAGTTGCGGCCTCGGCCTTGCCTCCCCCAGCATGGGGTGTGAGGCAAATTTCTTCTTCTTCCTCTTCTCCGGGCAGGTTGAAGAGTGCTGACAGGGTATTGCAGGAGACGACCTGTGTTTTATGGGCCTCAGCGGCCTTTCTTTTCTTTTTCTTTTGCTTTTTCTTCTTTTTGGTTTCTGCAGGTGCTTGCCCCCAGAACAGGTTGCTCTCTTGAGGTGGTGCTGCTTCAGCTTCCTCCCCTTGCTTGAGTGAGAGTTGCTCCAGCTCTTGCCATGGGACGTGGTCCCGTACCAGCAGAGGTTTCAGTTCGGGCTGCACATATTCATCCAGCCCTTCAATTAGGTGTTGCAGTCGAAGGACTCCAGGATTGGTTTCCTTGATTACTGGCAGCGGAGTTTGTCTCCTCCTGTTGGGTGTATGTATTCTGACAGCTGTAGGGGGAGTGACCCATACGGGTGCTACCACTGGCGGAGCAGGCCGGGGTGTAATGCCACGGATGTGTGCCCCCTCTTTTGGGCGGGGTGCCCTCTTCTTCTTGTGCTTCACAGGGATTTGCTGCCACCCCTGCTGTTCCTTCACGGGCTCCAAGAAATGGATTTCGTAGGTGCTCCGTGTGCTTGCTTCAGAGATCTCCTCAGGTAATGCCTGGTAGAGGGAGATCATGTTGACTGCTGCCCTCCTAAAAGGGGCTTCATGTGGCTGAGGAGGGTCTACTTTGTACTCTCCCAGCTCTATCTCGTTCTTCTTCACCATCCCTTCGATGACGTCTTTGAAAACATAGCAGTCTTCGATCGGATGTCCCAACATCTGGTGGTAGGGGCAGAATCTTGGACTGTCTTTTCTTTTCAGGTCCTCCGGCCTCCTTGGTTCAGGCAGAGTGACCATGTTGTATTCTGTTACCCAGTCGAACAGGACTCGGGTCTTGTCTTTTGGAAAGGAATAAGCTTTCTTCATTTTGTCCCTCAGCGAAGGACCTTCTTTATCATCTGGAGCTTTCGCAGGTTGCGGGGGAGCCGCTTTCTTGCCTTTCTCCTTCTGTTGTTCGAACGCCTTGATATCAAGCGCATTCGCTTCTTTAGGTGTGGGGCGCCGTTCCGCAGCCTTGCCTTTCTGGGCTATGCTGGCAGTTGACGTCGGGACAGGCTTGGCTAGAAAAGCTTCCACCTCAGCCACCACATTATTCAGCCGGTCGAACGACCGTATTTCCATACCAATCATCTTTTCCAGGACCTCCCTCCTGAGGTTTTGTTTACATATTTGCACAGCGTCATCCTGATGCGGGGGCCGCTTACATCTCATTCCGAGGTTCCTCCACCTCTTGATGTAGTCAAGGGCTGTCTCATCTGCCCTTTGTTTTGTTGAATAGAGCTCGGCCACTGTGACCTCCCTCTCTGTGACATGGAATCTTTCTCTGAACTTCCTCTGCATATCTGACCAGTCATTAATTGACCCGGCCGAGAGACTGGAGTACCATTCAAATGCGAGCCCTGTAAGCGAGGACCCGAAGAATTTCAGCAGATACGACTCGTCGGTGGCCAGATCACCCATAACGGTCATATAATATGCAATATGCTCTTTTGGGGAACCTTTCCCGTTGAATTTGTCAAATTTGGGCGGCTTGTTGACTCCCGGGGGAAGTCGTTTAGCCGCATGGTGTTGCGGGTAGGGCACCCGATAGGCATCGAATGCGACGTAGTCGCCTTCACTCTTCTCTGCGAGCTTCAGCTCAATCATCCTTTCCACCATCATCCGGTTCACGACCGTGGGGTCGACTGGCTCCGGATAGAAGTGTGCTGGCTGCAGGTATGGGGTGACCAGGGTGGTCGCCTGTGGAGGACGCAGCAGCGGGGGTGTTGGGTGCACCTAAGGAAGCACCGGAGGTAGCAGCGGCTGAGGCTGTGGTGGCCACTGTTGTGCAATCGTCATGCTTGGCTCTGACGGCTGGGGTAGTGTATAGAGCGGTGGAGGGTCGTCTCGACGAGCCGCTCCCCGGGATGATTCACCCTGGACTTCGGGTGGTTTAGAGGCCGATGAGTGTTCAGTTTTCTCCATCAGCTGTTTCTACAGGGAATCTATTTCCCGTTGATATTTTTGCAGCAGCATCAGAACTGATGGATCTATAGTGGTGGGGACACCTTCTGTTGTCTCCCCAGACGTACCCTCAGGCAGGATGTCGAGGAATACGTCGTCTTCTTCTTCCGTCGTCACCACATTAGCGGTCAAGACGGGGGCTTTGTCATCCCAGTGGAGGTAGACCTGGGGCTGTTTCTCTTTCATCATCGTCAGAAGCCCTCTTGATGCTTCTGTCCTGCGGGTAGTTGGCCCCGGCCGTACGGCCAATTGAGCCAGTTCTTGGGGGTCTTCAGGGAGCTCCCCATATCGGCTGGGTACACCAGCCATGTTGCAGGTAAAGACCCGCATCCTTCTCTTCTGTCGATGGACCCTCCGTTTGGCTTGCCGTGGAAAGGTCAGCCTCTCGAACACAGAGATTCTTCTTCTTTCTTCCCGCTCGGGAAGGCTTCATCGGCTCCGATCTCAAAGCCGTCATCGTATCCATTATCGTCGACCGACGACATCCTCATTCTGTCTCTTATCTCTTCTTCATCTGCCATTGATGGACAGTAATCTTCTTCAGTGGCGACTGTCTGCATCAGCCGCTGCTGTCCGAGTGAGGTGTTGCCCAATCCTCGGAAATAGCTTCTGACCAGGTAGGCCATTTCTTCTCGACCCCGTTCTTGATGTAGCACGGGGGATAGTGGTCGGCCTCCAGAAGGAGGAATGTAGGCCAGTCGAGCTCTGTCGGCTGGCTGTTGGAATCTTCGCCCCGTGGCAGGGACGTTGGCTTGACGGGCCGCAGCCCGGAAACTTCTGTGGCGCGGAGGCTCCGCAACCACCTTTTCTTCCATCTTCGGGGGTAGGCCCCTTTCTCTTATCACTTCCGCATCATCATTCACAGGATGGCGGCGGATGGGTGTCGGCTGGTGGACAGGTCGGGTCCGTTTGGGAACCCACACCTGTTTGAACTTCCTCGGTTTGAGTGCCGAGTCTCCTCGGCCATGGTGGCCGGCTTCTTCCATTTCTGCCCTCCTTCCAGCAAGGGCCTGATATGTGTTGTGGACAGGAACGTTGGAGATGACTCGGTCTGGGTCACCCGTGTCGTGCGCCCGTTGAGGAAGACACACATGCCTCCCACCAGCATTGACTTCTCGGACTGAGAGACAGTTCCGGTGATCACAGCAGTGTTCTTGCGAGCCTGGCGACGCTGACGTCCTCCAGGGGGTTTGTTGGATACAGCGGGGTGCGTCCCATGTACAACATGGTGCACCATGCAGCTAGCGGCCAGGGCCAGATTCTTGAGCGAGTCGTCGCAGCGGGGGACCTTCAGAGGATCCATCTTCTCCGCGACTTCCTCGGCAGGTTCTGGGGCTTCGACTTCTAGGATGTCGACGAAGGCCAAGCCCAAGAAGATGGGGAAGCCGACAGGAGCAGGGAAGCTGCCGAATTCCATGGGTACCGCCAGGTACCCTTGCGCGTGTCCAGCGACTATCGACTGATCGAAGTCGACGCCAGCTATTCCATGAGTTGTCATTGTTTGCCTGCAAAGACACACAGGGAAATAATCAGTAGCCTTTGAAAGGGCTTCGAAGCCCGGATATCTCGACAAAGAGATGAAATGTGACACTAGTCCCACCGGGCGTGCCAGACTTGTTTCAGCGTTTTTTTTCCTTTCGTTCGCGCATCGATCAGTCATTTGGCTAACTGGTAGTCAACTGACTGATTGACGACGCGGGCGTGCCAGTCACATGAGTGACAATTTTATTGTGCGCTCATTCTGACCCATGTCGGGCGAATGTGAGGTTCGGTCGGGACCAGCAGTCCGCCATACCATAAAGGCTATGGCGTTAATTACATCCCCCACGAGGAGGGAACACCTTTGATTAATTGCCGAGATAGCGGGCTGTCGAAGCCGACGTAAAGAGAACTACATGATGATTATAGCAATGACAGGCAGGATGCAGCATTAAACATGCAGAAGATGTGTAGTTTAATGGGAAAATGGATCCTTGGTACGTGGCGGAGGAAGCAGGTCCGAAGACCACCATCGCGCACGACGAAGGCTTCCGGCCAAACATGATCCGGCTTCCAGTCGACGCCATTTAATATACCCGAGGATCTATGCATGCATGCACACAGGATATTCATGATTATATTGAATATGAAGATAGCGCCACGAAGGCGGCGGTGATCGACCACATTTATTGCCCCTCGTCGAGAGGAGGAAGGACGACATGAGTATGATAGCGAAAGCATGAATGCTAATAGATACGATGATGATGACGATGCAACAGCGTAAATCCGATAGCATGCCCTCTTCCTTCGGATTATACCGAAGAAAGGGAGATAGGACATCCATCCATGGAGAGTTGGAATGGAGACCCAAAAGAAGATCAGGCACAGGCCTGGGTCCAAAAAGGATTCAAATATGACGGGACCATCTGTGCCGTTCGTTAATATTCCCCTCGAGGGGCCATTGGAGGACATGCGGCGGCAGAACTCTGAGGGCCAGTGGGGAGACGGGAGAGTCATCGTGTTCGGTGTAATGTAGGGGTGAATTCCCCCGTCAATGTATCTCCCATGAACATGGGTGAAGAACCATAGTCCCCTCATACGGTAATGAAGAATGGCTCGGGGGTTGATAACAATAGAATATTGAATTTGGGCTATGTTTGGATCTGATGAAGAAGGAGGGCATCAGACATCCAAATGACAACATCATTAAGGTGAAACGGCACAGCACCGGAGTCGACTCGGGGGCCAAACGGCATAGACTGCTCTCGGCGCCATGACAAACCAGGGGGGAATCGGCACAAGGATCTGGAGCCTCGGCGCGGTGGCACCCGGCGCGGGCCGGTCTCGGCGCGCCATGGGGCAAGGGCATTCGGCGCCACCCCCACCCGGCGTGGGTTTAGCGCCGGGGGGCGATGGCGCCGGGAGGCTTTTGACGCCGTGGGAGTTTTGGCGCCGGGAGGGATTTATTGGTTTTGAAGGAGGATACCAGAAGGGTTTCCTTGTTTAATGAGGGCTTCAGGGTGATGAATGGATGGATGGATGAAGATGGAGAATGAGAGTGGTTCCACCTGCCAAGGGATCCAAGGAGATCATCACTTATGAGATCTGTTCCCTGCGATGGCAAGAGACCGTGAGATGATATAGCTCAGGCTGTTGCCATGTCGGGGGATTAAGCACTTAATTCCGATGAAACATCGTGCCGTATAACGGAATAAAAATCCTGGGCAAATTTTGACAACATCTCCCCTTATTTTGGGAGTGTGCCAAGAGGGTATTATGGGATATCTACTCACGGGTGCCGGAGTAGAAACCAAAATAGGTGCCGGGCGTAGCCCGTAATCCAAGGAGGGCCGGATCATACGAGATCCCATCCCCTCTGTTGTAATCTTCCCAACTCAGTCGATCGGAGGTCATGCAGAGGCAGAGCTCCTTGACTTAATGGGTTATAGAATGTGAGGGGCGCTACCCCTGTTTGATATAGCTCCCGTGAGGACAGAGGGAAGGGCGATGCCTCTCCACAGGAAAGGGCATTTAACGCAATGATGGCATGGCCTGATAGCATCAAGACGGTCAGAAAATGTGAAGATATCGATGTAGAGCAGAGGGGTAAGTTTTGACATAGCAATGGGATGGGCTCGGCGCGATAGGAGAAGCCTAACTGGCGCGACAAGTCCCCGGCGCGAGACCTACGCCGAGGGGGAGTTCGCGCCGGGAGGCTTTCCGATAGGGATTCTTTATGTGGCAAGGGCTTCAGAGGGTTTTGGGCATTTAGAAAGAGAGTTTATTCAATGATTCGACAACCCTTACGGGCAATCATAGGGAGGATAATCTGGTGTGAAGATGGCCTTTCCTCCGGGACTTCACTAGGAGCGGAACCACCCACAGAAACTCAGGACTCTGGCCCGTATTCAACCCTCTTCATTTCACAGACGAGGAGCCGTGAGATAGACTGTCTCAGGCTCTCGTTGTGGATACGAGGTTAAAAGAGCGCGCGGTAGAAGAACCTTCAACAAAATCAGAAAACCCGACGATGAAACACGCCTAGTTACCAGTATCCTTAGCATATGGCGAACCTCGGATGCAGAGACAGAAAGAAGAGGGTAATGAAAGGACAGAGCTCAACCCATTCTTCTATTAACTATATCAGCCAAATGGCTCACACGTATGCGATTTAAGAGAAAGAAATCCAACTCAAAAGAGAAAGAAATCCAAGACTTTATCCCTGCAGACAGGGTTACATTAGCATTCGATGCTACTGTAGCAAAGATGCTCGAAAGCAAAAATATAAGAAGAACATTCAGACAGACAGAGAAGAGAAAGCAAAGGATCTGCGACTGCACGGCCCTCACACCTGAATCCCTTCTCGAGCCTCTGTCTCTCTCCTTTTCCCTCAGCTTCTACGAAGGGCGCTCGAGCTCTCCTCTTTCCTTTCTGATGGCTAAGCCCCTCTTCCTTCTGCTTTCTTCTTTGTGTTGTTTTTTTTTTGTCTCTCTTCTATCTTCTGTCTGTCTCTCTTCTTTTCGTTCGAAGGGCAGGCCTCTTATAGAGGTGAGGCTCTTCATGCATTCGGCACGAGCTTCCCAGCGCGCCAGGATCGCTTCTCCCGGCGTGACATCCGTCGGCGCGTCCTGTCTATTGCTTGGGCTTGGCCCATCCATTTGTCATTCGGCCCAGTCGTCCAGGATACACTTAGTGAGCTCCTCTCGACAATGGGGTTCTTGACACATACATATTGCGACTCCACCGAGCCCATTTACACCTTGGATTCACACATGCGTACGGGGCACTGTGCGTCTTGGCCCAGGAGTATCAGAGATGTCTGAACATCTGTTTCAGCAGGCAGATGATTGCCTGAGTGTTGGTGTAGTTTAATCAGCCTGACTATCTGAAAGATAGCAGCACTGGACAGCGACCTAGCCAGAGATGGCTTTAGTCGAACAGAATGATAGGGGTAGTGGGTTTCTTCTATTCAGACTCTCAGATCTCCCGGGGGTAGCACGTGAACTGTGCCCTCTACTGATCTTCAAAGCTGTGAATATGCTATAGTTTCTTCTGGTATATTTTGGGTGTCAACACCACACTTAAGCAGACACAGGACAAAGGCATCACCAAGACAGCAATTCTAAGGCAAACCTTGAAAAAATTCCACCAGAAGGGACAAGAAGCAAGAAGCTCAATCACAAAAGCTCACCAGGAAGGAAAAATCCTAGCTCGCCTGAGCAACTTCTCTAACACGGAATCTAATCGAGCACTTCAACAGAAGTGAGACACATCAGGGGCTGAACAGACTCAAGCCGGGATGACCAAGACAACGTAAGAACATGTACGGTCATCAAACTAAGGCTGAAGGTCAACAGCAACCTGAACAACACACGGAAAAATCTCGAACAACGTACCGTAGATTCAAGCATTCCGGCGAACACTACCAAGTACAACATGATCGAGACAAACGCAACGATGAAAAGAAACACCTCGTCACATCCTGACGAGAGCAGGACCATCTCGTACAGTGCCAGAACAGCACGCACAAGACAACACATAGAAAACAACGCGACAAAAGATCGCAAACCGTAGCGAGCTGAAGACTGTACTGGACTTTCACGACTCTGGATACTGTATGTCTTGGATTCCCATGTACTTCACACGACAATGCTCTGATAGCTCAGAAAAGAACTCCGAATATCTCAGAACACTGCTCTGATACCAACTGTAGCGACCCGGATTCCGGATACCCGGCCTACCCGGTAGGACTACCGGATACGCGTGATACCGCATGGAACCCGCGAGGCCTCCCAAGAGTGGGAAAGCTCCGAAGGGAAAAAGGCATGTGTAGAGTACATTGAAGCCACAGAGATAGTACAATAAGCAATTAAATTTCATTAGATAGGTTTGCTAAAGTAGCTGAAATAAAATTACTTTTTAATTAACTGTTCAAATAACAATTATAACCCAGAGTCAGTCCAAAGCTAAAGACAACAAGTCTAGCACAGTACAGTCAACAGAAAGAAAAGACGTACCAAGAAGTCGGGAGAAGCCCGACGTAGGTACCAGCTGGCAACAACGGCACGCAACGAGCACGCACACTCCAGGAACCACGCGGAAGCAGAACGAACAACGTCACCCCACCTGAAAAGCAGGGGTGAGCCACGTGTCACTGGCTCAGTAGGGGTCACGCGGATCCCCACTGAAAAACACGCAGTACGTAATACCCCAAATTCTTTAGAAATTTATTTAGAAAGTTATTTGAAATTATTTGGAATTTATTTGAATTAATGAGAATTATTCGAAATTAATTAGATTAATTCTTTAATAAATAGAATAAGTCACTTTTCAACTATTTTATAAAAATCAATAAAAATCATATTTTTGTAGAATCAATTGTGTTTAACAATATTTTCTTCTGTGGCCAACCCTAAAAAAATCATTTATTAGGCCGAATTAGTGGATTAAGTATTCCGAACTTAATATTTAACTATTTACGGAATAGTAGAATTTGAAATTTTGTCTACCATATAAAAATTATAAAAATAATAATTAAATAATAGATGCATCGACTAACACTTTTATCTTCTATGACTAAGCCTAATAAAATCATTATCTAGACCTAATCAGTGGGTTAAGTCTGACTTTCAACCCACCTAACCCGAAATTCGTGTTCACTATTCACCCCATCTTAAAACATAAAATTAGATCTTGTTTCTCAACCAAATGAGGTGATTCCAGAGGCAAATGAAAGGTAATATATAGAGGATTAATAGCCCTCTATCAATCGAACCAAACCCTAACTCTAGCTCATGGTGGCGGACGAGTTTGGTGGAAGTCAACCTTGGCGGCGTCATTTTTAAACACCACCTTGCGTGGTCAATTTCTCCCAACTTCGAAGTCTCCAAAAGCTCTATGAGCTATCAAAATAAAACTCTACGAGTCTACTTTCATTTGGTGGCTGTGGTGTTTGCATTAGATTCAGATCTAGGAAGTTCTTGGTCGTTTAGTAGAGATGGGTCGGCTGCCATCATCCTCCTTCCTCTCCTCTTTGATCCTTTGATTGAGGTAGGTTTCCTTAACCAAAATCAGCTTATGAATATATCAAATTGTTCCTCTCGACGAGATCTTTCCAGTGGTTATAAAAGCCCTAAATTTCATTAGGTATCCGAGGAGATATCGAGGTTTTTCTAAGGTGCTGTCCTGTTCGTTCTTCATTCTAGGTCGTGGTTTTGTTCTTCCAAATCAGGTTGGTAATCTTAACCAAAATTCGTAAATAGATAGTCTATATTGATCAGCTCGACGAGCTCTTTCATTTGGCAGTAAAAGCCCCAATTTCTATTGGATATTCAGGAAGTTATCAAGGGATCTTTGAGGGCTATCAAGGATCGTTGGGTATTTTTGTAGCTGGGTTTGATCTTCATTTAAGGTAGGTTCTAACAGACCTAACTTTAATTATTATACATGAATGGAATCCTCATCATGTTAGCTTCCTTTTAACGTTGAAAGCCCTAATTTTTATCAATCATACTAGGTTAATTTCTCGATTTAGTAAGCATATGTCTATGTTAGGGTTTTAAGTGCACCTTTTAGGATTAAGCTTGATTTCACGTGGATAATCATAGGCTAAACTTAAAATTGAGCATACCATCTTGTGCATCTTCCTCTTATCTTTCCATTGATATCTTGTTTGCCGAATTTCATCAAGAATTTCTATTGATATCTTGTGCATCTTCCTCTTATCATATTATTTCATATAATAAAGAATAAAACATATAAAATATATATATCCAGCATGTTAAAATATTCTTAATATCTGAAAATTTATAAAAATATATTCTGATATTATCAGCATGTTTAAAGTTAATTTCTGTGAATTAATGATATTTTTAACTCATAGAAATCTATTTTTATCTATATAATAGAAATAAATGCATATAAAATTATGTTAGCATGTTAAATTATTTCTTACAGCATGATAAAATTCTTCACAGCATGACGAAAATTCTTTCAGCATATTAGGATGATGACAGCATGATATAAATGATTTTTAGTATATTAAACTATTTATCAGCGTATTTCTCCTATTAAATGGATGATAGAATATTGAAAAAAAATACTTTTCAGCATGATAAAAATCTTATTGTTATCAGAAAAAATAAATAATCAGTATGATAACTTACTCCTATTAACTTATCCAAAAATTACGTAGAAAACTTATTATAGTATATTACGTGTTAGTTTTAACGCCTAATAATATATTTTTAGTGTGTTAAAAATTAATTCCAGCAAGAAAAATATATTTTTATCACCTTACCAGTAGAATCATGTGCTGGAGCTATTTTAACATGTTAGAGATATTTTCATCATGCTAGGATTTATTTCTATGAATTAAACTAAATTCTTAGTAATTCACTAAGATAATACAAAATAAATCTTTTTGTTTAAGAAACTAGTTCCTTGATATTAAAAGACCCTAAAACAACCCAAAAACTTGTTAAATCAACGGAATACAATGTTAAACTATGGAGTTAAGAGTATTCTAATGATTGCATTTTCCTACTTATCATTCGTTCTTGAATTCCACGACTTAATTATCGTTAAACATGATGCCTAAATTTAACTCTCTACTCTTCTTGTTACTCTGATGTTTTATCAGATCTGTACTTTTTACAATTTAGTTTATTCCTTGAAATTCATTGGCCATGATTACTTGAGAAAATATCTAGACAACTTGGGATCCTTGATCCAATAAATCAATGCCATCGCATCATAGGGGCCCGGTCTGGTCCTGGGAGAGCGCCCGAAAAATAAGTGAGCCCATGGGATGTTAATGACATTGTGAGGTATTGCACCGAGTACTTGACTAGTGTGACGTCTACTACATTCAATCTATTATTATTCTTGTACTTGATCGTGAATTACTTCATGTTTTAAATACTTGCTTGTTGGCCAATTATTATTGCAATTGCTCTTATTCAAATTCTTGTACTTGTCATTGTAGACATGCCGTTTTCACATTTTTCGCGGGTAAATCTCATATTATACTACGATGCCTCAAAGTGGCTTACACATTTAGTTTATGTGGGTGATTAATCATTTTTCAGGGTTTTACATAAAATATATAATAAAAAAATCATAAAAGGTTAGAAAATACAAAAAAATGAGAAAAGCTTACAAGAAAATTTAAAATAATAATAATAATAAAAAGATTATAGAAAATATAAAAAAATTGTGAAAAGGTTAAAATAATAATAAAAAAATAAACATAAAAACTTAAATATATATGTTTAGAAGGTTGTGTATATATGTATGATATATATATATATATATATATATATATATATATATATATATACGATTGTAAATATATACATAGATGTATAAGTATATTTACTTTTATTTTTAATGCTTCTTAATTAATACTAATCACTTCACCCCTCTAAATCTCCCATTCCCTTAAAACCTCCAATCCTTCTCCCATGTCTCTCTATTTGTCCCCCATTCTTATCTCTTTGTCCACCCACTTACGATATTTCTTTTACCATCACTAAGCAACACACACTATAATTCTCCCCTTTGTCACCGCCATTCACTAAACACCCATGTTAACAATCTTCTCTCACATCCCTCTCCTCCCGACACTTCCCTTCATACTTCATTGTCTTTCTTTTCCCACCTTGTCTTCTTCTTTCATGATCATCTACATTCATCTATTTTCTTCACGTAGTGATCATCTCTCCCTTAATTATTATCTCCTTATGTCACTTTCACACCCTCCACAACCCAACAACTGTCACATTGACACTCCACCTAACACACTCATTTTCTTCTCAAGAATCCTCTTAGCCATCTCGCCACCTCCATCCCTCTCTCTATTTTTTCTCCCCCTCCTCTCACCTTTTCTCCCACGGCAGCTACCCTCACTACCCGGCGCGGCCACCCTCGACCTCCACTGTGCGACCACCACAAACCACCATCACCACCGCTGCCATCACCACGGACGCCGTCGACCTCACCCCGTCGCCGCCGTGAAGCCCACACGACACGAGCATCTACTCCCACCTGCATGCCCGCCGTGCGAGCCCCCTCTCCCTTACCACGTCCATCCAACCCGTGGCCATTTCCCTGCATGCAACTCCAACCGCCCCACCTCCATCTCGCCGTTAGACTCCCACGTCCACCACCCTTGCACCCCTCAACACCGGAAGACTCCACGTCGCCCACGTTGCCACCTCGGCACCATCGTCTCTCTCCACCACCCTCGCCGTCGTCCACCTGCATCGCCGGCCACGTCCGCAGCGCCCCCGCCTCCACCTCGCGTGAGCACGCCGTCACCCCGTCAGACCACGCCAGCCGCTGCCGTTCCCCTTCCGACGAGCCCCGTCGTCCAGCTCTCCACACCGCCGGTTGCACCCGACACTGCCGCCGGCCACTCCGTGCCCACTCCTCGTCGTCCGGCCTCCACCTCCACGTCCCTCACAACCACCGCGGTCGCCTTCCGCACCGTCCGCGAGCACCACTGCCGCAAGACCACGCCGCCCTCCACAACGCCGCTGAAGCCGTCCTCACAGCAGCCCCGGCCGTCTCCTTCACCTCCGGCTACCTCACGCGAGCCACCACACCACCAAGCCACCTTCCACGCCACCCTCCGAGCTCCCAGGCAGCACCGCCACCGCACCCACGTCGCCGTAGCCGACGACCTCGCCGCTGCACCCTCGCCGGACGCCGCCTCCGAGCTTCCCGGCTGCCGCAAGCAGCCTCCCCCGCTCTTTCTCGCGTTCTCTCTCCCTTCTTCTCTCTCTCTCCCCCATCCATTCCCTCTCTCTCTCTCCCCTCCCCCACGATCTCTCTCTCTCTCTCTCTCTCCCCTCCCCCATGATCTCTCTCTCTCAACCTCCCTCTCTCTCTCTCTCTCTCTCTCTCTCTCTCTCTCTCTCTCTCTCTCTCTCTCTCTCTCTCTCTCTCTCTCTCTCTCTCTCTCTCTCTCTCTCTCTCTCTCTCTCTCTCTCTCTCTCTCTCTCTCTCTCTCTCTCTCACGTCTTCTCTCCCAAACCCAATCTCTCTGCTTCCCTCTCTTTCAGTCTCTCTCGATCTCCCACCTTCTTTCCTTTTTTTTTGTTATCCTTCTTCTCTCTCCCTCTCTCTCACTGTTTCTCTCAATTCTCTCTCCTCTCTCTCTTCCTCTTTCTCTCTTTCTTCCGATCTCTCCTTCTCTTTCACTTTCTTTTATTTTTTTTATTCACTCGTGTCTCTCTCTCTTCTCTCTCCCTCTCTCAGTTTTTCTCTGTTTCCCTCTTTCCCCTCTCATCTCTCTCTCTCTCTCAATCTCCTTCTCATTCCTTTTTTTTTTATTTTTTTTAACCCCCCTTCACCTGCTCTCTCCTTCTCCCTCTTTCTCTCATTCGTATCCCCCCTCCCTCTCTTTCTTTTACTTTCTTTTTCTTTATTATTTTATTCCATCTTCTCTCTTTATTCTATTTTTTTCTCATCTCTCTCCTTTCAGTCTCTCTCGCCAGAAACTGCCCCTCTCTCTTTCTGTCTGCTCTCTTCTCCCTCCTTACGTGCTCTCTCTCTATTTCTCTCTGTTTCTGTATATAGATGTAGATACCCTATATATATATATCTTATATATCTTATATATACCTTACATCATACATATAGATATGTATATCTATGTATAAATATATACATATATATATATATATATATATATGTTTATACATGTATATACATATACATGTGTATATTAGTGTATAAATAAATATATATATATATATATCACATACATATATATGTTCAAATATGTATGTAGATAGTTATATATATCCATGTAAATATTGATGTGTTCCTCTATATTAGTCTTATTTTACCCCTCTTAAATTTGTGCAGAAATAAAAGCGGCCTTCGGCCCAATTAGCGCTCCCGCGTGTTCCCGTACACGGGGAAGCCGTTTCATCCCACCGCTCGCCCTTATGCTTGCATCGCCATCAGCGGCTTTATTTTTTTTACTTTTATTATTTTGTTGTGTTTTTAGTTTGTTATTCAGTTATTAGTGTTTTATCTTGTGAATTGTTATCATATTGTATCATCCGTTCTGATTTAATTTTATCTTATTTGTTCATTTTGCAGGGTAACCAACTTAAGGCCCCCTTCTTCGACCAGTCGAACGAAGAGGAAGAAGGAACCCGCGCAAATCCCGCGTCAAAGGCCAAGCGATCAATCAACCAGTTCGGGGCCCACGGTCCCTGGCGATCACACCACCAAACGCGTGCTTGTAGTAAATTTTATTTTATGTCTATAATACCCGCGGATAGCTAAATCCCGGGTCTGTTTGTACTATAATCGATCGCGGTGAGTCATTTCACCGTGGTCATTTATTTTCTGCACTTTCTTTCTGTACTTTATTATATTGTTGTTAAAACCCCGCACGGATCAATATCCTGCGGTGGTCTGTTTACTATTCATATTCATGTTATTATTATTATGTGAGGAGTGATATGCCGTTCCAAATTCTGAGTCCACGTATGTCTTTGTGTCCACCAACTTCTATTACGTAGAGTCCCAGGTTCACGCTCGGTATATAGAAAGCTGTCCTCGGAATGGTAGGTCACGCCTACCGGGAAGGGGTTCAGTTTGCGTGAGAGGGTCTTCGGATCCCGTTCTCCGCCCTGTACCGAGTCGGTAAGTCTAGGCTCCACGTCCTCGTACAGAGTGACCTTTCAGGTCATACTCTCTACCCTCTTTTCTACATCATCCTTTTTACGCACGCGTTTTCATTTCATCATTTTTTTACTCTTTCACTCAGAGAGGGAGAAACCACATCTCTCTCTCTCAGTCCACCACGTGACGCGTTCACATCTCTGGCGATCACGGTGGGACCTGCTTTTTACTTTTTTTGTTACCCACAAGCTTTCGGCACCCACGTGTGCCCCTCCTTTTGACACCCACGCGTGTCCCTCCTTTCGGCACCCACGTGTGCCCTTCCCTATTGCGCCCACGTGCGCTCACTCCCCTCGTGCACCACGTGCACTCCCCCGGTCCTTCGTGGTTACTTGAGAGGTCAACATTGTCTCGTGCACCACGTGCACTCCCCACTATTCGGCACCCACGTGTGCCCCTCCATTTAGCACCCACGTGTGCTCCCCATTATTCGGCACCCACGTGTGCCCCTCCATTTAGCACCCACGTGTGCTCTCCTTTACTCGGCACCCACGTGTGCCCCCCTCCATTTAGCACCCACGCGTGCTCTCTTCTACTTGGCACCCACGTGTGCCCTCTCCATTTAGCACCCATGTGTGCTTTCCTCTATTCGGTACCCACGTGTGCCCCCATTTAGCACTCACGTGTGCTCCCTTACTCGGCACCCACGTGTGCCCCTCCATTTAGCACCCACGTGTGCTCCCCTTCACTCGGCACCCACGTGTGCCCTTTCTTATTGCGCCCGCGTGCGCCACATCATCCCCCTCGTGCACCACGTGCACTCTTATAGTCTTTTCTATTTTTCCAAGTGGTCTACGTGTTTAGAAAAGAAGAACGGCTATATCTTACTCCATCTGTTCATTGTTGTTATATCTTGTAATATCACTGTTATTTCTGCTATATTTGTGTGTTCTTGTGTGTTACATATCTTTCATTCAGTATTGCATTTCATGCATCTACCCCTTTATTTTACTTTTCTAAGGATTAACCTTTCTCGGTGAAGGAAGGACTCTCCGTCGGGAATTCCTCTCGACGGACTAGGATCTCCTCCATCGGGACCTCCGTAAGTCCCCGACATCGAAGGATTCCCTCTTCGTTCACTGGGCAGGTTGTACCACTGAAGTACCCCGAAGTTAGTTACCTATCCGTGGTGAGACGAGTGTCCCTAGTTGACACGGCGGTAAAACCAAGGTGTAACTAGGATTTTTGCAAATTTTGTGTGAATATTTATATTTGTTAAAAAGACAAAAAAAGAGGTAAAACAAAAACAAAAAAAGTGGCGTAAGATCATCCACTTGTTTGGTAATCTTTGATATTTGTCTGTTGGTGTATGCTTTTACGTTCTGGAAAAATTACAACAATGGCCCACGATTCTCTCGAAGAGAACCAATCAGGACGTGGTCAGTCAATTGACCCACGTGTCCACGCAATGGACTCAGGCCCTTCTCGTGAGACCTCACAAGAGGTTCCCGCTGTTTCACGGGAAGTAGCCCCACCTCAGGACATCTTTTCCCTGTTAGGTGTCCTCGCCAGTACGCAGCTCAGCCCTGAGCAACTTCTAGCCTTTCAGGCTATTTTAAAGGGGAAATCTGTTGCTCCCCCTCCTCAGGAGTCAACTCCGGCTCCCACATCCTACCAACAGCCGCTCCAGGCTACCACTTTTCCATCATATGTACATGACGTTCCTTCTTCCTCATTTCAAGGACAGGCGAGTCAACAGCCTGCCTCTTACCAATCTCCCCTTCCACAATCTCAAGCCCCTGTCATCCTTCATACGGTACCCCAAACGGGTCCGTCCACTAGTGGGCCACCATACCCTTCTGGTTCAGGATTCCCTTCTCAGGCCCTTGGCAGGCCTCTCAGCCTCAGTGGCAGGCCCAATCTCTACCTGCTGAGGACCTCACTCAGTCCCTCCTCAACAAATACAATGAAATGAACGAGGAGTTCCGAAATTTCAAGAAAGAGGCACATGGGAAGTCTGTCCCTGACATTTCCCTGCCAAATCTCCCCATATTTCATCTTCCTCCCTCCGAAATGCCTACATACCGTAGGTATAACGGCACGGGAAATCCTTATATTCACATCAAGGATTTTATGTATGAATCTTCCTCATGGCAGAACGATCCAAAATCCCTGGCTTACCTTTTTCGGAAATCATTGGATGGTCCCGCCCTAGAATGGTTCTATTCACTAGAGCCGAGTGAGGCTGGAGATTTTGAAATTGTCAAAGCCAAATTCATACAGAAGTACCGGGATAGGGTCGGTCCCTCCCTTTCTATCACCGACCTAGTTGCTGAGAAAATGAGGTCAGATGAGGATTTTGTCCAGTATGCTGATAGGTGGAGGTCTCTGGCCGATAAAATAAAGGATACCCTTTCAGAACCCGAGCAAGTCAAGATGATTGTGTCTAATGCAACCCCGCAGTTTAGACACATTTTAGCCATGAATAAGCTTACCACGATGGAGGAACTTTATGAGAGGGCTCGGTATATCCAGACCCAATTAAAAGATTCTCCCATCATGCACATGTTTGAACCTCCAAAGCCAAGGGTGTTTAAGAAGACGGGCACTGGTGTCCAAGGAGGGACAACTGAGGGAGTCGTCATAAACGAGCAAGTGAGTGTGCTTGGCGGCCCCAACCAACCAGTTAACCCAAGGCCTCCTCAGGTTTCACGACCTCCCTTTCAACAAGGTCCACCTCTTTATCGTCCTCCACCCCAAAATAACCCCCTTCAAAACAACATGCCTCAACCCTTTCATCCCCAGCAACAACAACAACAACCACAACCTCAGTATCACCAAGTTCCACCCCCAGGAAATTACGGCCCACCACAACAACGGATGAGGCCCATTGGACCCAAAAGAGCCCATTATCCACCATTGCCCGAGACATTGCCAGATATTTTTAATGCCCTCATGGCTGCCAATCTACTTACTTTGCCCAAAGAAAAGTTTGCATGGCCCCCAAATGCTGATACCTCCAGGTACTGTGTCTATCACAGACAGCCGGGTCATACGGTGGAGAATTGTTTCAACTTCAAAGATTACATTTACGACATGAATGATCTCGGTGAAATCGATTGGGATGAAATGAGGCGATGCATCGCCACCCTAAAGGCCAGGAGACCTCCGCCTAGGCCACAGTTACCACAACAACCACATCAACAACAACAGCCTCAGCAGGCCCCACAACAGCAGCCTAATATGGGCATCATCCATAACCCGCTTCCGGAGCACCAACAGCCCAACTACCAGGTTAATCCGATTTCCTCCTTCTCGGAAGTTGGAAGAGAGCAAACCTGTCATTTAGAAAGCACCTCTGTCCTTGCTACCAGTCATACCACCAATCAACCTCCTCGTCTCCTTCGAACATCATCTTCTTACCATTCAACCCCCTCACAACCCCTATTTGGTCCTTCTCCTGTTCCACAGCCATCACGCCCTCTTATTCGTACCCCTACCGTCAATTCACCATTAGTCCATCACCAAAGGCCATCTCCCACTCCTTTTTCACCCCTCAGTCCCCTGATCACTTCTTATTCCTCTAATTTACCATCTACCTCTATCGCACCTTTACCTCCGCCTTCTAACCTTTTTACCGCCCATTACCCGTATGACACACCATCCACCTCTACCCCCATTGAACCTCCTCCTCCACCATCTAAACCTCTTATCATTCACCGTTCATCTGAGGTCCCCTCTACTTCCACTATACCCCCTCCACTATATAAACCCCTTATCGTCCATCATCTACCCCAAGTCACCTCCGTTTCTAATCTACCTCAACCTTCCAAACCCCTTATCATTCACCGTTCGTCCGAGATTTCCTCTACTTCCACTATACCCCCTCCACCATCTAAACCCCTTATCATTCACCATTCACCCGAGATTCCCTCTACTTCCCCTATTCTTTCACATTCTAAGCCCCTTATCATCCACCATTCACCTGAGATTCCCTCTACTTCCCCTATTCTTTCACATTCTAAACCCCTTATCATCCGTGATTCACCCGAGATTCCTTCTACCTCTACTATACCTCCACCAAGCAAACCCCTAATCAAAACCCCTACACCCATCATAACCCCTATCCCACCAACCATTCCTCTACTATTACCCCTTAAACCCTTGTTAAAATCCACACCCAATATCATAGAGGTGCAACAAGACCCACAAGCAATGGTGCTCCGGAGTGGAAGGATGTTCCACCGGGTATTTCCCCAGAATAGTCAGGCCCCTGAACAATCTCAGCCCCAGAAAGATAAGGAAGAGCAGTCAGAAGAGTCCATCCCTGGGACCCAGTATGATTTGCTAAAACATCTGGATAAGACGCCCGCCCGTATCTCCATCTTGAGTTGATCAAAAGATCCACGTCTCATCAAGAAGCTTTGAAAGATTATCTTCAAAAGGTTATGGTGAACGAGGATCTCCCTGTGGAGAAAATCTCGACAGTCCTGACGCCCACTGATACACAACCGCCTATCATGTTTCACAATCACGAGCTTGCCCCCAAGGAAGCTCGAAAATATGCATTGTGTATTGCGGTGAAAATCAATGGCGTGTCATTGGATCCGTGCCTAGTGGACACGGGCGCGTCTATAAATGTGATTTCCCCGAGTACTCTCCAAGCATGTGGGGTTGATGAAGAACAACTCATGCCCTCCTCAATTACAGTCACGGCCTACGACAACAGTAAGAGGCCGCCAATGGGGATGATTGCCCTCAATGTAGAACTAGGTCCTGTATCAGTCTTTACGGAATTTCATGTCCTTGATATGGATCCCACTTTCAAGGCTATACTAGGCCGTACCTACATTGAAGCTATGAATGCTGTACCATCCACCAATCATCAGTGTTTGAAATTTCCATATAAAGGATGGGTTATCAAGGTAATGAGCATGCCCCTCTGTTCTACGGTGGATGCAATCACCACCTCTTTGCCTTCGGTCTGGCCGACTCATCGGCCCATACTATCCTTGTTGGATGTGTATGACCCCTGTCGTGCTCCCTTCAGACAACAAAAGCCATTCCCTTTGTCAAACTCACGTCTTCCCTTCCGCTCCAAAGGATGGGAGATTATGAGAAATATTGGCTACCAAGATGGCAAAGGTCTAGGGGCACAACTGCAAGGAAGGCTGAGACCACTCCAAAAGATAAAGCCAATCTATAGAGCTGGCTTGGGTTTTAAGGGGCCATTCGAATCAGACGACAAACCCCTCACTTGGACTTTGTCCTCACATTTCAAAAAGGGGACCCATCGTCCAGATGGGAGATCCTCCACTGAATCACCTGGGGGGTCACGGGATGTGTTTTTAGCTCAACGATGTTCAAGGATCCCTAAAAGAGGGAAGATTGTCCACCTGGATTGTGAATGGTATAAATGGTTTGACATACCAGATATATCCATTGCACTGGAAAGAATGTTCTCGCCTCCACATCTAGAAGGGTCGTCTTTGATCTCCGAAATGCCAGGGGACACCACCACACTTGCCAGAATGTCAAACCCTCCTCGCCAAGAGGATGTTGTCATCGACGGGTCATCATCCGTCACCAATATTGTCACCGACGGCTCATTAGCCGTCATCTTTTCTATCCACATATCACAGCCTCTGTTGCTGTCTCCTTCCTGGGCCAGACAGTTATCTGATGATCTTCCCAGGTCCCCTTCTTTACTCATATACCTACGTGGGTTTCTTAACTCACGCCAGATTTTCAATCACGATCTGCTCTACGAGCTACACAACCCTCTAGCTCTAATTCCCTTTTCACCTCCTCCAATTTCTTTTCATTGTTTTGTTATCAAAAATGAAAATGAAAAAAAAAACGTCAATTTCCAACTCCCCAACAACACATCTTTGTTGAGGAGACATCCTATATCTCCCATGAGTGTGCCCCGACTTACGGGCCACTCATTCAAGGTCCCTTGAGCGACCTTCTTTACCCCTCCTCTGAGGGGTCCTTCCCTGTACATTCTTCACTATCCTCTTTAGCTTCTTCTTCTTCTGTAAATAATGTGTGTCAGGTTAGGAATAAGTCAAGGGTAGTGCCCAAGAAGAAATCCAAGGGTAAGCAGATCCCTCGGCGATTTCTTTTAGATTTAGCCGATAGGTGTCAAGCCCTTCTAGCCATTCCTCAATTGCTAGAAAATCCTATCCAATTGCCGGAGATAGAATGTGAAAATGATGGTATGATTGATGAAGGGTACGGGTTTATGAAATCACCGATGATGAGTACCCCGTTGAAGAAGATGACGAAGAATATGAGGATGCGGCCGACGCATATGCTAGTGGAATGAGCAGATTTGACGAGCCGTCAGCCGCTGTAGAAGAGTCTACCAAAGAGATTAACCTGGGAACTGAGGAAGACCCTAGGATTGTCCTCATAAGCGATAATTTACCATCATCTGACGAAGAGGCATTAATTAAGGTTCTCGAGGATTATAAGGACACGTTTGCATGGAGCTATGAGGATATGCCAGGATTGGATTCTACTCTGGTCGAGCATCGTCTCACTCTCAAACCAGGATCCATCTCGGTAAAGCAACGGTTAAGACGTTTTCGCCCACAAATGGCTTTAAAAATGAAGGAAGAGGTCGACAAGCTCCACAAAGCTAGGTTCATAAGAGTCGTCCTTTATCCTCAGTGGGTCGCAAACATCGTCCCGGTCATGAAGAAAGATGGAAAGGTGAGAATTTGTATTGACTTCCGGGACCTTAACCGTGCGTGTCCGAAGGATGATTTCCCTTTGCCTCATATTGATGTGTTAATTGATAATACGGCAGGATATGAAACTCTTTCATTTATGGATGGATTTTCTGGATACAATCAAATCCGTTTGGCAGAAGAAGACCAGGAGAAAACCTCATTCACTACTCCCTGGGGAACTTACTGTTATGTGGTCATGCCATTTGGACTGAAGAACGCTGGAGCCACTTACCAAAGGGCTATGATGGCAATATTCCATGACATGATGCACATATATTTGGAGGTATATGTGGATGATTTGTTGGTAAAATCAAAACTAGGGCGGAACATCCCGAGGTCCTTGCAAAGGTGTTCAAAGATCCCGTGAATTCAATTTGAAAATGAATCCAAAGAAATGTGTGTTTGGTGTATCATCGGGCAAGTTACTTGGCTTCATTGTGAGCAAAAGGGGTATTGAGATAGACCCCAACAAGGCTAAGGCAATTAGGGATATGTCACCCCCGAAAAATCTGAGAGAAGTTCGAGGATTAATCGGGAGGTTGCAATTTATCCGTCGCTTTGTGTCGCAACACTCGCAAAGGTGCCGGCCCTTCTACGAGTTGACCAAAGCAGGGACCAAATTCTGTTGGGATTCTAAGTGCCAGAATGCTTTCGACGGATTAAAAGAATATCTGGCCAACCCGCCTGTTCTCACTCCACCTATTCCAGATAAGCCTTTGATCCTATATATCTCGGTCCTAGACGACTCTGTGGGAGCCGTCCTGGCACAAATCAATGAGGAAGGCAAGGAACGGGCAACCTATTACTTGTCCAAACTCCTCAACCCCTGTGAGCGAAAGTATACTGCCATGGAAAGGACCTGTGCCGCCCTTGTGTGGGTGGTACAGAAATTGAAACATTACTTTCTGGCTCACGAAGTCCACTTGATTGCTCGGATGAATCCTATCAAATTTCTCTTGGAAAAGTTTATCCTTACTGATAGGCTAGCACGTTGGCAAAGTTTTCTATCTCAGTTTGACATCACCTATATTCAACAAAAGGTAATCAAAGGCTATGCTATAGCCGAGCATCTCGCTCATCACCCTCTCCCCAAGTTTGACCCTGTTCAATCAGAGTTTCCAGATGAGGAACTAATGTCCATTACCCAGTCTGATGATCCCATGTGGACATTATATTTTGATGGAGCTTTGAATTCCCAGGGGAGAGGTATTGGCATTGTCCTTTTGTCACCTGAAGGTGTCGCTATCCCAGAGGCATTCCAGCTCTCATTTCCAGTCACCAACAACGTGGCTGAATACGAGGCTCTTCTAGCCGGTCTGAACCTTGCCTATTCCTTCTGGGTCACTGAATTACGAGTCATAGGTGATAGTCAACTTATCCTTCGCCAAGTGCTCACCAAATATCGCACTCGCGATCCCAAGCTCAAGCCATATCAAGAGCTTACTGTTGCTTTCGCTAAACTGTTCACTAAGTTGGTCTTTGTCATGTTCCTCGCAATCAGAACATTCTGGCCGACGCCCTTGCTTCGTTGGCATCATCATTAAGGTTTCCTCTGGGCAGAAGGGCTCTGTCCATTTCTATCCACAAGCTTCTCTTCCCTGCTATTCACAACCCTTCCTATTTAAGGGTTCAGGAGGAAATGTCAAAGATGGCTCAGGATAGAGAAGTCGCTGAAAAGAGGAAATTATGTTGGTCGAATTGGAAGAAGAATTGGCTGATGAGGAGAAGCCATGGTTCTATGAGATTGTTAAATATTGCAAAGACCAGTCTTACCCTGAAGAGGCAACAGCAGAAGATAAGAGGGCCATAAGAGAGTAGCCCAGAGGTACACATTGGTTGGAGGATTGCTATACAAGAGAAGCCTCACTGGTGTTCTTCTAAGGTGTCTTGATGATGATGAGTCTTGAAGTGTGTAGAGGAAGCACACTCAGGTGTGTGTGGTGGCCATGTGAATAGCCAGATGCTTGCCAAGAAGATCCTTCGGCAAGACTTTTACTGGCCCACCATGGAGGAAGATTGTACTGTCTATGTCCGTAGGTGTGTCAAGTGTCAACTTCACGCTGATAAGATCCATTCCCCATCTTCCTCTCTCCATCAAGTATCCTCCCCATGGCCTTTCTCCATGTGGGCATTCGACATCATTGGTCCTCTCGGTGATCCTAACTCCCTTACTAAACAAAAATCCTTCATCCTTACTGCAACGGAGTACTTCACCAAATGGGCCGAAGCTGAAGCTTATGCGGAAATCAAGGCATCAACTGTTTGCAAGTTTATTATGAAGAACATCATCGCCAGGTTTGGCATTCCAAGAACTATCATCACCGACAATGGGCCACAATTCATTTCTCAGGACCTTCAGGACCTCTGCAAAAGGTATAAGATTGCATTGCATCATTCATCACCATATTATCCACAAGGCAATGGCCAAGCAGAGGCCACTAATAAAACACTGATCAAAATCATAAAGAAAACTTGTGAGTCTAGCAGATTCTCGGATTGGCCAGAGAAGCTTATCGAAGCTCTATGGGCCTATCGCACTTCAATCCGAACTCCTACTGGGCAAACTCCGTTCGCCCTCACTTACGGGATGGAGGCGGTAGTTCCGTATGAGATTCTGATTCCCTCTCTGAGAGTACAATTGGACAAGGACCTTCCCTCGATGAACGTCGTGATTCTCTCCTTGCCCAGTTGGAACTCTTAGACGAGAAACGTCTGGTTGCTGCCGAGCATGCTCGCGTCTACCAAAATAGACTCGCACGTTTTTACCAGAAGAAGGTTATTGAGAGAAAGTTCAAAGTTGGTGAAATGGTAGTGAAAAGAATTTTTGTAAAACCTGGCGGGCCGCGTTCTAAGCTCCAACCCAATTGGGAAGGACCATACGTGGTTCAGGCTGTACATCCTGGCAACGCCTACAGGCTAGTCAATGCTGAAGGAGTTGAGTTATCCCACCCTTGGAATGGGCTTTACCTTAAGAAGTATTACCCTTAGATAGGTGTACATACTGTCAAAGACAAAAAAAATTGAAAACAAAAACAACAAAAAAATGAAAAATAATGAAAACCACAAAAATTTGTACATAAAACAAAAAAGAAAAGACAAAAAAAAATAGAAAATTAAAATGCTGATGTTTGGAGACCACCATGGAATCAAGTTACTGCATCTTACCTCCATGTCAAGATAGGGCCCATTAAGGCTTGGTAGGTCTCAGGTCTTGGTTTGCCAGAACCGTGGAGACCCCTGTCCGGCCAGTTCGGCCTATGCCCCCTCAAAAGAAGACAACATGTATACACATCTGTGTTATAAAAAAATTGATAGCATCGCTTATGGTAGGGCATCACTCAAAAGGTCTCAAGAAAGCTTAAATCTTTATTCTCTTCTTCTCGACCGAATGAGACAGTCGGCGCCCTTAAAACGCTGAGCATGGGAAACACGAACACAACCCCTAGGGTGAGAGTAGGGCCCAATTCCTCGAGCATGGGTCAGAGCACGAGAAGAGGGCAGTGTCCCCGCAGGCATCCAAGAGGGATTCCATAATGTCAAAATACTATGTCCCTCGCAAAAATCTGTCAAGAAAAAAATCAGAAAAGAAGAACAAAATCAAAGTCAAGTGAAAAGCCTGGTCGTAACCGTGCATGATCCCAATAATGAAACCCCTTTGACTCAAAGTCAAATTCTATACAAAAGGGGTCATGAGATGTAAATGCTCGAGATTTGGTCTGAAGTTGCCCGAAAGGGGAAGTTAAGTGCGCCCCTACTGGCTCGCCGGGTTAACGGTTTTGTCGGTCCTCTCAGGAGGTTTACCCCCAATATTCTTCCTCCTTCCCCTGAAGATCAAAGCTCAATGGAGTTCCCGAAGGGTGAAACTCGCCAAAGCCTGCAACATCCTTTTAACACAAACATATGGTTGTCCATTTTGAAAAGCAGAAGCCATTGTCGTGAAGGAGTCTCCGTGTTTCTGGCCGGTCAAGACCCTTGTCTACCACCTTAATGCCTTCTTATCTAACCTCGGGCTTAGACCAATGCAAGCGCGTCACCTACGGGTGCGACGGCGTCTGATTCCGGGTCAGCGTCGCGCGGTTGGTCGTTTGGGTTCCAGGGTGTTCCATTATATACCATCTAGAGTTGTGAGGAAATAGACCCGGGTCGGGCAAATCATTTACCTCGAACACTTTTTGGGTGAATCCCTGTGGTCGGAAGCGACTGGGAGCCTAAGCATGGCATGACGGTATTGTCATCAGGATAAGTCTTAGCCGGCGGGATTATCATTCGAGGAGTCTAGAGGCCCAAATCAACCTAGATGTGCACTTAGGATACCTGGGAGGTTAGTAAGAAATCCATATTCTCATGCAGGTTAGGTGCCATATGGGTGCTTACCAGGCATTAGCAACAAAAAAAATGATGATGATAAAAACAACAAAAAAAGGGAAAAAGAGAAAAATGTAGACATATGCAAAACAAAAATGATGAAAAATAAAACAACAAAAAATGCAAGAAAAAATAAAAACAAAAAAAAATCACATTTCCTATGATTGCATTTGTATGCAGCATTCCACTTTTAATTTTCGCTTGCATCCGTGTGTTTGTGTGCCGCATTCATCATCATATCTTTATATTGCCTTTATTAATAAAGGCTTGGCCCCTTGACCCATTATCAAGGACAGTCAAAACAGAAATCTGCTTATTGAGCAAGGGGCCAAGTCAGAGCAGAAATTCTGACTTGTTTGTTTCAGTGATGTGTGCAGGGATTCGAGATAGCAAGAAAGAGATGAAAATAAAAACCGAAAAAATCAAACTTTTTATTTCATTCCTAAAAATTGTACATTAAGTCCCACCTTCTCTCTCTACATTACTCGTCCCTCCGCTCTCCGGGCAAGACGCTCTCGAGGGTGCTACCCAACTACGAAAAGCGGTACTTCTACCGCTCTGTGCTCCTCTTCCCATCTCCACACCCCGGCGTTGATCTGCGGGGGCACCAAAGAAGCTACTAACACGAAAGCCACGCTCTCGTGCTCTTCGGTAGCGTTCCTCACCATCTCTCAGCCATTGTTCAGCAAGGCCAAGGCTGGTTCGGAGTTCAAACAACTGGGCCTCCATGGCCCTTCGCTCCTCCCTCTCAGCCAACCTATCGGCTCTTTCTCTTTCTCTGTCCCTTTCTTTTTCTGCCCGTTCTCTTTCTCGGTCTTCCCTCTCCAGTTGAAGGGTGATCCTTAGCTCCACGGCGTCCCTAGAAGAGTCATCATCTGGACGACGCCGCAGTTCATCTTCCAGCTCGCTATTCTAGCCTCCCTCTGCGCAGCTTGGGCAAGTGCCTCTTGCGTCTCTTTTCCTGCCAGATATGCCATCTCAGATATGCGGCAAGGCATGAATGAGGAAGATTCAACAATGAAACTTTTACCTGTATAGAGAGCATGCCTTCTGCCTCTGCGGCACGCTGCGTGGCATGAGCAAGTTGCTCGTGAAGCAAATCCAGCTCTGAGGTAGGGATCCATAAGCTGGAAGAGACGCCATCTGCTCCCATCGCTGATGAGGCTGCGTCGATCTGGACGCGCTATAACCACATGATGTGATAATTAGTGGCTAAGCACCATGAATCTATGGTCATAATTAGGAGTATGCATTGCATATACACTTACCGAGGCACTTAAGGCACCACGCGTGTCACCCAATTGTCGCTCCGTGTCTGCCAAGCGAGCTCGCAAGTTCACTATCATGGTATCACGGACATCCTACAGCCATGTTATAGGAGTCAGCATTTTCACAAAAAAAATAGATAAGAACAAAAACAACAAAAATAACGAAAAGAAGAAAAAAGGGAGGCCTACCTCCACAAGTCCCCCAGGTTGGAGTCGCTCTGCATACATTGTCCTATACAGACGCAGGTAGTCTTCACTATCTTGTGCCTGCGATTCCACAATTGTGCCACCCCCTTGCCAGTCTTCATACTGTTCGGGGAACCGCACACGCCAATCAATGCAGGTTGCCGATCCTCGCGTCTTTCTCCCGACCCGAGGTGGCGCAGTCGTATCTACCCATTCCTGGGATAGCCCAGGGTCCTCATAACTAATCGTAGCCGAAGCGGCTCGATTTCATTCAGGCAGTGCATCCAAAGCTCTCGTTCAAACCGGGCGCGGCTCATCAAAACCCACGGTTGGTCAGCATCGACCATCCCTGAGTAAGGTCTCCAGTTCACCTAGATTAGATTGTACATATTCTTTTAGCTAGTCAAATGTAGAAGAAAAAAAAGAATTAAAAAATAAAAAAATAAAAAATAAATAAAAAAGAAGAAAAAAGAATCCTACCATCGCTGCAGGGAACTCCTGCAGCTCACGTCTTAACACCATCAATTGGTAGGATAGAGGTGCTGTACTCATAATGGGTTGCCACCGTCTGGCTAATGGCACCGTCACTGGTCGCCAATGCCGAGCTCTCCCCATCGGGAGGTAGTAGTAGCTCCATAGCTGCATCATCATGTGCCATTAGTGCCTTAAGTGAACTATTGGGAAAAACACACACAAAAATGAAACAAAAATTACCTGGATAAATGGTGTAAAGCCACTGACAGTCACCTCACGGTCTGCCTCTTGGGATAGGCCTGTAAACAGATGTGCCAGCACGGCAGCTCCCCAAGCATACTGCCCTACTCTCTCCAGGTCTACTAGCAGCTCTAGGAAGCGACAGTCGATGCTGCCTCCCTTCGAGCTCAGTAGCAATCTTCCCAGTAAGAAGAGGAGAAATCTCCTCAAATCCATGTTGGACCTTTCCCAATTGCCGAAATCTGTGCAGTACACAGCACGACACCCTCTTTCTGTCCTTTCCATGAATTCTTCCAAGGACTCATCGTCTCGTGGACGAGTATCAGCAAGTCCCAATGCCTCCATGATAGACGCCTTGGCTACTGATCGGTTCTTCCGACCGTCAAGTTCCAGTCCTAACAGCTTCTGGGCACCTTCTCGGTAGTCCGCGTAAGTGACTCCGGTCACTGCCTCCCCATCCACTCTGAGGCTCGTGATTCGGACCACATCTTCCAGACTAGGTACCATGTGCCCCCAGGGCATCAAGAATGCCCGACTCACTGGGTCCCATCTTTCGCGCAATGCTTGGATGAGGACGAGGTCGAGCTTGATTGGCTCGATCCGCAGAAAGGCCCCAAATCCCATCACGTCTAGCATGGCCTTCTGGAAGTCTGGAAGACCACGATATGCGGCAACCACTAGCTCCCAGGAAATGTGCGATCTCATCATGCTCTGCACATACACAAGAACTGAACAAAGGGGAGCTTTGCCAAGGAAGAAAAAGGGAGAAAGAATGAAGGAAGGGATGACAAGGCCCAACTTACGAGTTGTGATTGCGTCCTCTCACTGAGTTGTCCTTCGACTTCTGAGAGTCTCCTGGAGCTGCTGCCAGATCTGCTCCTCTTTGAAGAGCGGGAAGACTCACCTTCTGCTCTGAAGCTAGATTCACCCTCCATCCTGAAAATTGAGCAACTCTCACTGCCTCCCCTTCTTGCAAACTTTCACTCTTCGGATCATCTCTCACGACTCGGGTGCTCTCAAGTCGAGTGAAAGAGGAGGTATTTATATGATTGGAAGGAAGGTGATCTAGATCTATCACCATCACCCCTAGCAACAGCCTTTGCGACAAGTCACCCCCCTTACTGTTGCGGCCACTCTACCATGGGGAGTGATAGATTTGGGGGCGTGATTGGTTGACTTGTCGTCCTTATTCGGTCCAAAGATTCTCCGCGTTTATGGTCCTGTTGCATCTACTTTTAGAGCAAACAAGCAAATCGGGGACATTTATGCGGGAAAATAGGGCCAAGGGCCGACGTTTTTGAAATTGGTGGTAGATCCTTTTGAAAAATCATGGCCACGGTACACTCGCGTGTCACTTCGCCATGTGAAGTGAATGGAGCAGAGCTGTGATTGTTGACCCGCCACCCCTATTCGGTCCAACGATTCCCCGTGTCCCTTGTCCTATTGTGACTACTTTTAGCGCAAACAGGGAAACGAGGGACATTCACGTGGGAAAAGAGCACCACGGGCCAATATTGTTGAAGTCTGATGGCAGACTCCCTTTGAAAATCATGGCGATGGTGAGTCACCACTCCGTGTTTTAAGGCGACATCTCGTCGAGCATGTCTCGCAGGAACCCATGTGGTAGAAAAGACCTGTAAGCAGAAGGAACGAACGGGCAAGCAAGCTGCGTTCAAACCAAGCCATTTCATTCACATATCTATATAAGGGTTTGTGCCCGTCATGAGAAAGGAGTGGGTGTACAAGCTATTCACTAATCCTCGTCACCCTCCTGGTTACGTCTCTTCTCTCTCCAAAGGTAAGAATTCCCTCGGAGGCCTTCTATAGTCTCGTGATGCAGCAATCGCTTTGCTGTGCCATGCCTTTCCATATGTTCTGGCGATGCTTTTCGTCGTCCTCCTGTTTCTCTCGCGACCCTGATGGCCGTGAAACTCTTGAAGCTGAGGATGCTGGTTGAACTCCCCTCTGCTCTACCGAAGGAAACTGTACCAGCTCCAGGAGCTCCCTTGCCGCGAGCTCCAATTCCCCTCCTATCTGCAGAGCAAGTGACGTGTCTGGACGCTCTTCCTCTCAGGGTTCCATCTCTTGGTCCTCCTGTGCTACTCTGTCTTTGCCTTTCTCTTCATCTTCTTTCGTTTTACCTCTCTCCTCGCCACTTGGAGAGAAACCTTTAGCGTCAAGGCATCTCGGGGTAATCCCTCATGCTGTAGTTGCTCTGATCTTTCATTCTGTGATGGTCAGCTATCACTTGGCGTCTGCCATCTTAGCCGCTTACTGAAAAGGGATGGAGGAGATTCAAAGCATGTGCAAGGGCATTAAGGCCTTATTTCATTCCAAAATGAGGACTACACCAGGGGTTTAGGCACTTCGGGCCTCAAATTCCCCAATTGGGTTACATAAGCTTTCCACAGTTCCATGTCCTCATTTACAGACACCATTACCTTCAGTGGAACACTTGCCTTCCACGATGCTTTAATTGCCTTCACATCGTTTGCATCTCCCTCCGTACCTAGCTCTCTCTTCCTCAGAGGAGGAATTTCAGATAACATTGGGAATGAATGGCGAGGGAGGTCGATCTGAGTATAACACCGATGTGCATTGTACAGAGCAAACTCAGTCGCGCCGACCAGCTGCACCTCTGCATCTGGGAAAGACCTTGTGAGGAGTTCACATGACAGTAAACATGTTGGCGCATAAGTGAACATGTTCTGCATCATAGTGCTGTAGTGATTCCTCCAGTCTTCGCGTTTCTTCAACCAAGGAGCGCGATTTACCACATTACCACTAAAGCCTAACACATCGGCTATGTGGTAAAGTGGACTTTGTTGGAAGATTTTTGAGGTAGTCGTCATCCCCTCGTGGTGGTCAAATTTGAAATGCAAGTCAATCCAGCAATTTAGAAGGAGTATGCAACCGAAAGGAGGCTTACCCATGCTGGAAGCTGTGAGACCGCTGGAGAGATAGGCAAGGATGGCGGGCCCCACTCTCTTGCCATTCCAAATCCCACAAATGGCGCTCAATTGGTCCTCCTCCACTATGTTGTCTGTATAAGGAAATAGGAGAGCTCCCGCTAAGCAGATTGTGAACCCCTTCATCAGTTTCTCCAGCTGATCATCACTTGTCGATTCTTCCAGGGCACTCATGGTCCATTCTGCAAGCTTTTGTAAGTTAATTCCCTGTCGAGTTTGGACCGCCTTGATAGCCTTCGATGGCATGAAACTTTCGAGAACTTCCTCAGAAGTCACATTTTTTAGCATGCGCGAGATCTTTATCTTGCCATCCTTCTTAAATTTCTTCAAACCGAGCAGCAACTCCACCTCCTCAAGAAGAATTGTTGCTTCAAAAGTGGGGAAAATGAAGGTGTGAGTTTGAGGGTGCCAAATTTCTACCAGTGCACCCATGGCTGCCCAATCCATGTAAATCTTGTCATAGTGTTTGGCGTGAATCACCAATCCTTGGAGATGCCATTTTGAAATCACAGCTCTCATGCCAATGGTCATATTCGAAGTGAGCTTCGATAGCCAGGGCAGCTTTGAGAACTTCCTTGGGCCCGGGAAGAGAGGATATGGCTGAAAAGGAAAGGAAATATCGAGAAGGTGAAGGAGAAGTCATACAGAAACTAGAAAATGAGTCAACTCACCAGTCCTGAGTGAATTCTTTCACTTAGATGCCCTTCAAGGTCCCTAAGCCGTTGGATCTCATTGCTAGCCCTGCTTCTCTTCACGGGACGCGAGGATTTGCCTTCCATCTCAAGTCAAAGGGCTAAGATCACTCTTTCTCTCCCTTGCTTCTCGTAGGGAATTCGTGCTTCTGCTTCTTCCTGATTCGCATGTGAGCTACTTATAGAATAGAAAGGAATCAAGGTCGTCATCAACAGTTTGTCCTGTTATGATTATTAATCCTGTATGATTGGTCATGTTATGATTATGTCTTGTCATGATTGTGTTGATAATTCTATCTTGTCATGATTGTGTTGATAATTCTGTCCTATCATGATTGCCTTAAATAACTCTGTCTTCATGATTGTATTTTGTTATCGTTGTGTAATTGTTCTATGTAAATTTTAAAGAAAAAAGGAAAAGAGAAAAAAGATGAAAGAAAAACAAGAAAAATGGATCATCCCCTTCCCATGTGTATATCTCCGTATTATGTCCTGCATTGCATTTAGTCCAAGCCATAAGGATATGTCGTTAAGTCGTGCTAGTATGGGGACGACGGTTCTGTTCGGTTTGTCGATAAACGGGCTCCGGCTCATTACCGGCTCATCGAATCGGTATCCTGACCCAGTCTCCACAGCTTAACCTTGGCCAGTTGATCTCATTGTGAGAATCATCCACTTAAGTCGATTGTGTAAGCCACTGTGTTTAAACACTCTAAAATGTGAGATATTCCATTCTAGTCGAGTACTGAGTTTTCCTGAGGTCGCCTTGGGATGTTTCTCTGGAAGAAACCATTGTTTGGATTTGTCTCTAAATCATCTTTTTATTCCCCTCGGACCCACCTTGGATGTAGCACGTCCACTGGCTGGTAACCGCTCTCCAATGGTGAAACCTGCAGGCCTACGACCCAGGTACTTCCGCACCGTGAAGTTGGTCCTTTTTAGTTGTTTGTGCCCAGTGCACATTTTGTCATTCCTTGTTTGTTTATCATCCAAACAATGGTTGATTTCGGAGAACCTTCTTCAAGGTTACTTCGGTGAAACTCGGGAAAGATTCATATCGGAAGAATGATGAGGGCGTGTCTCATCACACCTTGGCACTTGCTTTTCGCTTCACTCCATTTCATTCCATACATTTCATTCCATTCCATTACATGTCATGTCCCTACAAAGCAGATGCCAAGGCGGGGCAGCTGTAGACATGCCGTTTTCACATTTTTCGCGGGTAAATCTCATATTATACTACGATGCCTCAAAGTGACTTACACATTTAGTTTATGTGGGTGATTAATCATTTTTCAGGGTTTTACATAAAATATATAATAAAAAAATCATAAAATGTTAGAAAATACAAAAAAATGAGAAAAGCTTAGAAAAGCTTACAAGAAAATTTAAAATAATAATAAAAATAAAAAGATTATAGAAAATACAAAAAAAATTGAGAAAAGGTTAAAAAATAATAAAAAAATAAACATAAAAACTTAAAAATATATATATATATATACGATTGTAAATATATACATAGATGTATATGTATATTTACTTTTATTTTTAATGCTTCTTAATTAATACTAATCACTTCACCCCTCTAAATCTCCCGTTCCCTTAAAACCTCCAATCCTTCTCCCATGTCTCTCTATTTGTCCCCCATTCTTATCTCTTTGTCCACCCACTTACGATATTTCTTTTACCATCACTAAGCAACACACACTATAATTCTCCCCTTTGTCACCGCCATTCACTAAACACCCATGTTAACAATCTTCTCTCACATCCCTCTCCTCCCGACACTTCCCTTCATACTTTATTGTCTTTCTTTTCCCACCTTGTCTTCTTCTTTCATGATCATCTACATTCATCTATTTTCTTCACGTAGTGATCATCTCTCCCTTAATTATTATCTCCTTATGTCACTTTCACACCCTCAACAACCCAACAACTGTCACATTGACACTCCACCTAACACACTCATTTTCTTCTCAAGAATCCTCTTAGCCATCTCGCCACCTCCATCCCTCTCTCTATTTTTTCTCTCCCTCCTCTCACCTTTTCTCCCACGGCAGCTACCCTCACTACCCGGCGCGGCCACCCTCGACCTCCACTGTGCGACCACCACAAACCACCATCACCACCGCTGCCATCACCACGGACGCCGTCGACCTCACCCCGTCGCCGCCGTGAAGCCCACACGACGCGAGCATCTACTCCCACCTACATGCCCGCCGTGCGAGCCCCCTCTCCCTTACCACGTCCATCCAACCCGTGGCCATTTCCCTGCATGCAACTCCAACCGCCCCACCTCCATCTCGCCGTTAGACTCCCACGTCCACCACCCTTGCACCCCTCAACACCGGAAGACTCCACGTCGCCCACGTTGCCACCTCCGGCACCATCGTCTCTCTCCACCACCCTCGCCGTCGTCCACCTGCATCGCCGGCCACGTCCGCAGCGCCCCCGCCTCCACCTCGCGTGAGCACGCCGTCACCCCGTCAGACCACGCCAGCCGCTGCCGTTCCCCTTCCGGCGAGCCCCGTCGTCCAGCTCTCCACACCGCCGGTTGCACCCGACACCGCCGCCGGCCACTCCGTGCCCACTCCTCGTCGTCCGGCCTCCACCTCCACGTCCCTCACAACCACCGCGGTCGCCTTCCGCACCGTCCGCGAGCACCACTGCCGCAAGACCACGCCGCCCCCCACAACGCCGCTGAAGCCGTCCTCACAGCAGCCCCGGCCGTCTCCTTCACCTCCGGCTACCTCACGCGAGCCACCACACCACCAAGCCACCTTCCACGCCACCCTCCGAGCTCCCAGGCAGCACCGCCACCGCACCCACGTCGCCGTCGCCGACGACCTCGCCGCTGCACCCTCGCCGGACGCCGCCTCCGAGCTTCCCGGCTGCCGCAAGCAGCCTCCTCCTCTCTCTCTCGCGTTCTCTCTCCCTTCTTCTCTCTCTCTCCCCTCCCCCACGATCTCTCTCTCTCTCTCTCCTCCCCCACGATCTCTCTCTCTCTCTTAACCTCCCTCTCACGCGGTCTCTCTCTCTCTCTCTCTCTCTCTCTCTTTCTCCCACTCTCTCTCACGGTCTCTCTCTCTCTCCCGCGATCTCTCTCTTCCCCATCTCTCTCTCTCTCTCTCTCTCTCTCTCTCTCTCTCTCTCTCTCTCTCTCTTTCTCCCTCTCACGCTCTCTCTCTCTCTCTCTCACGTCTTCTCTCCCAAACCCAATCTCTCTGCTTCCCTCTCTTTCAGTCTCTCTCGATCTCCCACCTTCTTTCCTTTTTTTTTATTATCCTTCTTCTCTCTCCCTCTCTCCCACTGTTTCTCTCTCCTCTCTCTCTTCCTCTTTCTCTCTTTCTTCCGATCTCTCCCTCACTTTCACTTTCTTTTATTTTTTTTATTCATTCGTCTCTCTCTCTCTTCTCTCTCCCTCTCTCAGTTTTTCTCTGTTTCCCTCTTTCCCCTCTCATCTCTCTCTCTCTCTCGATCTCCTTCTCATTCCTTTTTTTTATTTTTTTTAACCCCCCTTCACCTGCTCTCTCCTTCTCCCTCTTTCTCTCATTCGTATCCCCCTCCCTCTCTTTCTTTTACTTTCTTTTTCTTTATTATTTTATTCCATCTTCTCTCTTTATTCTAGTTTTTTCTCATCTCTCTCCTTTCTGTCTCTCTCTCTCGCCAGAAACTGCCCCTCTCTCTTTCTGTCTGCTCTCTTCTCCCTCCTTACGTGCTCTCTCTCTATTTCTCTCTGTTTCTGTATATAGATGTAGATACCCTATATATATATCTCTTATATATCTTATATATATACCTTACATCATACATATAGATATGTATATCTATGTATAAATATATACATATATATATATATATATATATGTTTATACATGTATATACATATACATGTGTATATTAGTGTATAAATAAATATATATATATATATATCACATACATATATATGTTTAAATATGTATGTAGATAGTTATATATATCCATGTAAATATTGATGTGTTCCTCTATATTAGTCTTATTTTACCCCTCTTGAATTTGTGCAGAAATAAAAGCGGCCTTCGGCCCAATTAGCGCTCCCGCGTGTTCCCGTACACGGGGAAGCCGTTTCGTCCCACCGCTCGCCCTTGTGCTTGCATCGCCATCAGCGGCTTTATTTTTTTTACTTTTATTATTTTGTTGTGTTTTTAGTTTGTTATTCAGTTATTAGTGTTTTATCTTGTGAATTGTTATCATATTGTATCATCCGTTCTGATTTAATTTTATCTTATTTGTTCATTTTGCAGGGTAACCAACTTAAGGCCCCCTTCTTCGACCAGTCGAACGAAGAGGAAGAAGGAACCCGCGTCAAAGGCCAAGCGATCAATCAACCAGTTCGGGGCCCACTGTCCCTGGCGATCACACCACCAAACGCGTGCTTGTAGTAAATTTTATTTTATGTCTATAATACCCGCGGATAGCTAAATCTCGGGTCTGTTTGTACTATAATCGATCGCGGTGAGTCATTTCACCGTGGTCATTTATTTTCTACACTTTCTTTCTGTACTTTATTATATTGTTGTTAAAACCCCGCACGGATCAATATCCTACGGTGGTCTGTTTACTGTTCATATTCATGTTATTATTATTATGTGAGGAGTGATATGCCGTTCCAAATTCCGAGTCCACGTATGTCTTTGTGTCCGCCAACTTCTATTACGTAGAGTCCCAGGTTCACGCTCGGTATATAGAAAGCTGTCCTCGGAATGGTAGGTCACGCCTACCGGGAAGGGGTTCAGTTTGCGTGAGAGGGTCTTCGGATCCCGTTCTCTGCCCTGTACCGATCGGTAAGTCTAGGCTCTACGTCCTCGTGCAGAGTGACCTTTCAGGTCATACTCTCTACCCTCTTTTCTACATCATCCTTTTTACGCACGCGTTTTCATTT
Source organism: Amorphophallus konjac (assembly GCA_022559845.1). Taxonomy (NCBI): domain Eukaryota; kingdom Viridiplantae; phylum Streptophyta; class Magnoliopsida; order Alismatales; family Araceae; genus Amorphophallus; species Amorphophallus konjac. The sequence goes on along the minus strand of CM040122.1, from coordinate 14,583,310 downwards.
CATCATTTTTTTACTCTTTCACTCAGAGAGGGAGAAACCCCATCTCTCTCTCTCAGTCCACCACGTGACGCGTTCACAGTCATTATTGTTAATTGTTATCTTTTAATTCTTGACCTTGCGATATCTTATTATATTGTCCTTGATCTCGTTATTTATTTCCTTGCTTATCATTGCATACAACATGTAATTAAGTCATTAACTACGTAAATTTGCCTATTATTACCTACTGAGCGTCAGCTCATAGTGTTGTTTTCCCCCTTTTTTAGGTTATTCAGGTGGTGACGGTTACACAGACGGGGAGGGACATGAGTGATTCTAGAGTGTACTTGTACCTAGATGCCTACTGAGCGTCAGCTCATAGTTTTGGGAGTTATGTTTGATCGTGTTTAAACAGTGTTGATCATTGTAATAAAAGTATTCATTCCTTAGCAATGTTTATTGTTAGTTTAGAATAAATGTTATTTCTAGCTCGTTATTGACTGTACGTCCCGATATTCCGCGTCGGGGCATGACAGTGTAGGTGGTATCAGAGCATAGGTTTAATAATCCTAGGTTTGCTAAGTGTCATCATAGGACCCCGACCTCGTCTAAGTTTAAGGACCTGACCTGGTGAGATTGGGTAGAACTCAGGTTAAGTTAATAACTTGCTTGTGAAATTAACTATCTTATGACCCTAAATGATCTATTTCTTATGTAGGCATTTGAGATGGCAGCTGAACGTGCGGAGTGGAGAAACTTGCAACGCACGGTTCAAGGCCTCACGCAGGCGTTACAACAAGTGGCTCAAGCTGGAGCTGTAAATCATGGCACCGGTGATCTATACCAGAACTTCCGAGGGATGAATCCGCCAAGATTTGCTGGTTCGACTGACCTCGACGAAGTCGAGCACTGGCTAGACGAGATGGGAAGGATCTTCGAAGTTATGCAATGCACCAACCAAGAGCGTGTCCTTTTATCTACTTTCCAACTGGAACGTGATGCACGTACTTGGTGGGATTCTATCAAGGCGACTCTGGGTGATCAGCAGGTTACGTGAGAAGAGTTCGAGGAACTTTTCAACAGTAAGTATTTTTCTGACCGGGTACAAGAGAAGAAAGCGGCGGAGTTCGCGGCCCTGAAACAGCGAGGTCTGTCCGTGGCAGAGTATGAGGCTCAATTTTCACGGCTTTCTCGTTATGCTACACACCTTATTTCCACCGAGAAGATGAAGGCGAAGCGTTTTCTCAACGGTCTGAGGCTGCATTATATTAATCAGTTGGCGCCGATAGAAATCTCTACATATTCTGAAATGGTAAGGAAAGCGCAAGTCCTGGAAGATACCTTAGAGATGACGGAGCGAATCCGTAGAAAAGGCACCAAGAAGGAGCAACCGAAGGATTTCAAGAATGCTAACCCCGGATATGGTACTGGCAAGAAGAGGCCCGTGAGTGGGTCTAGTTCGTGGACCGAATCTGGAACGTGAAGGGCAAGATGCCAAAGCATGAAGACAAGAAGCCTAGCCCTGTTGTACCGTTCAAGGGCGTATGCAAATTCTGTGATCGTCCTGGTCACAAAATGGAGGAGTGCTGGCGCAAGCTAGGCGCCTGTTTGCGTTGTGGAAGCAGGGAGCACCGTATCCCTAACTGTCCCTTATTATCGGAACAAGCTACCCCGGCGAAACCTCAAGTCTTCAAGAAACCACAAGGCAAGCTCCAAGCTCTGCATGCAAATGAAGCAGAAACAGCCGAGGATGGTGGACTCGTCGAAGGTACTCTTATTATACTCGACAAGCCAGCATTTGTTCTTTTTGATACTGGTGCAACGCATTCATTTATTTCTCGGAGATTTGCTAAGTCTTTAGCTATGGAACCTGTTCTGATGAATTCTCCGTTAGACATATCAACCCCTATTGGTTCTAGATCGGCAATTCAGCTTTTCTATCCTTCTAGTAAGGTTATCATTGATGAGCAGAATTTACCAGCTGATTTAGTTTGCATAGATATGAAGGATTACGACGTAATCCTAGGAGCTGATTGGTTGGCTAAGTATGAAGCCAATGTTCATTGCAGTTCTAGCTCGGTGTCTTTTAGTAGGCACCCGGAGTTATCTTTCATAGGAGTTAGACATCATAGCTCTATGTCGCTTATTTCAGCCCTTCGTGCTGATAAGCTAATGAGGCGAGGATGTGAGGCATTTCTAGCCTTTGTCCATGCTACTCCTGAGCAGCAGATTGAGATTAAGGACATTCCTGTTGTCCGAGAATTTCTTGATGTCTTTCCAGAGGAACTACTAGGACTTCCGCCTGAGCGGGAAGTAATCTTCTCTATTGATGTTTTTCCTGGCTCATCTCCTATTTCTCAAGCTCCTTATCGTATGTCTCCTGCGGAGCTGAGAGAATTGAAGCAGCAATTAATGGAATTATTTGATAAAGGTTTCATTCATCCGAGTACTTCCCCTTGGGGAGCCCCTGTATTGTTCGTCAGGAAGAAGGATGGTTCGATGAGGCTGTGCATCGATTATCGGCAATTGAATCAGTTGACTATCAAGAACAAATATCCATTGCCAAGGATCGATGAATTATTTGACCAGATAGCGGGAGCTCATTATTTTTCCAAGATCGATCTTCGATCAGGATATCACTAGTTACGGATTAAGGAGGATGATATTTTTAAAACGGCTTTCCGCAGCAGGTATGGTCACTTTGAATTTGTCGTTATGCCTTTTGGTCTAACGAATGCACCAGTAGCTTTCATGCAGTTGATGAACAGTGTGTTTAGACCCTATCTTGATCGATGGGTCGTGGTATTCATCGATGATATTCTGATTTATTCTAAGAATAAAGAGGAGCATGCCGAACATCTGAGAACGGCATTGCAGTTATTAAGAGATCACCAGCTGTATGCCAAGTTCAGTAAATGTGATTTCTGGCTGCAAGAGGTGTCCTTTCTAGGGCATATTATTACCAAAGAGGGCATCTCTGTTGATCCTTCGAAGGTTGAGGCAGTGAAGAATTGGGAGCAGCCCACTAGTGTGACTGAAATCAGAAACTTCTTAGGCCTGGCAGGCTATTATCGCAGATTCATTCAAGATTTCTCCAAGATTGCGGTACCTCTTACCAGATTAACCCGCAAGGAGAACAAGTTCGAATGGTCAGAAGATTGTCAACGAAGTTTTCAGACTTTGAAGGAATGCCTAACTATGGCACCTATATTGACTTTACCTTCTGGTGAAGGAGGTTTTGTGGTCTATACTGATGCATCTGGAATTGGTCTAGGCTGTGTGCTTATGCAGCATGGGAAGGTGATTGCCTATTCTTCTAGGCAGTTGAGGAAGCATGAAGAGAATTATCCTGTTCATGATCTGGAACTTGCAGCAGTTGTGTTTGCTTTGAAGATTTGGAGGCATTATTTATATGGTGAAATATTCATGATATTCTCCGATCATAAGAGTTTAAAGTACTTATTCTCTCAGAAGGAACTCAATATGCGGCAGCGCAGATGGTTGGAGTATTTGAAGGATTTCGACTTCTCGATCGAGTATCATCCCGGTAAAGGCAATGTTGTGGCTGATGCATTGAGTCGGAAGCCTATAGCTAAATTGTCCAGTCTTATGTTGCATGAATGGAGGCTACTAGAACAGTTAGCTAGCCTGGATCTTAATGTTGACAATGATCGGGTGATGATTGCACAGATTCACCTTAAGCCCGAATTGTTGATAGAAATCAAGTCTTTGCAAGACAATGATCCCGAGCTGGTAGAAATCAAGGGAAGCTTGAGCAGTAGACCGGATTTCATGATGGCTGATGATGGAAGACTGCTATTTCAAGGACGAACGTGTGTACCTGATGTAGCTGAGATCAAGAACAAGATTCTCGATAAGGCTCATAGATCCAAATACATGATTCATCCTGGAGGTACTAAAATGTTCAAAGATTTGAAAAGATCTTTTTGGTGGCCGAATATGAAAAGAGAAGTGGCAGACTTTGTGAGTAGATACTTGGTTTGTCAGCAAGTTAAGGCTGAACATTTCAGACCGGCAGGAAAGTTGAAACCGCTCGACATACCCCAATGGAAATGGGAAAGTATTGGCATGGATTTCATTATGGGTCTACCTAAGACTCGTGGTGGTTTTGATGCAATTTGGGTGATCGTCGACAGATTAACAAAATCAGCCCACTTCTTACCCATTAGGTCTAAATGGACAGTTGATGTCTTGGCAGCATTATATATGAAGGAAGTGGTAAGACTTCATGGCATTCCAGTCAATATTGTATCTGATCGAGACCCCAGATTGACTTCACATTTCTGGAAGGGATTGCAAGAGTCTTTGGGTACTCGTCTGAATTTCAGTACGCCTTTCCATCCATAGACAGATGGACAGACTGAAAGGACCAACCAGATAGTAGAGGATATGCTTCGAGCCTACATGATTGATTTTGGAGACAGTTGGAGTGATCATTTGGCATTAGTTGAATTCGCCTACAACAACAGCTATCAGTCCAGTATTCAGATGGCTCCATTTGAAGCTTTGTATGGAAGAAGCTGTCGATCCCCATTGTGTTGGGAAGAGGTAGGCGAGAAGCAATGGCTTGGACCGGATCTTATTTCGGAATCATCACAGAACATCCGTATTATCCGAGACCGGTTACAAGTAGCCCAATCAAGACAGAAGAGTTATGCCGACACAAGGAGAAGAGCATTAGAATTTCAAGTTGGCGAGCATGTATTTCTGAAAGTCTCTCCTACAAGAGGGATTCGAAGATTTGGCATTCATGGCAAGCTTAGTCCGAGATATATAGGTCCGTTCGAGATTCTGGATAGAGTGGGAGAAGTTGCTTACAGACTGGCATTACCGCCGCAACTATCTGGCGTACATAATATTTTCCATGTGTCTATGTTACGAAAATATGTGTATGACCCCACTCATATCATTCAGCAAGTGGATTTTGAATTGAAGGAAGATTTGACCTATGAAGAAAGACCTATCAAGATTCTAGACCAGAAGCAACAGCAATTACGGAATCGTTCTATACCTATGGTCAAAATTCAGTGGAGTCGGCGTGGAACCGAAGAAGCCACTTGGGAATCTGAAGATACTATGCGGAAGCGGTATCCCGACTTGTTCTAGGTGAGCTAGTCTTCCCCTATCTCTATATTATAGTGCAGTGAATTTGGAGGACCAAATTCTTTCAGTGGGGGAGGGTGTAATACCTCAAATTCTTTAGAAATTTATTTAGAAAGTTATTTAAAATTATTTGGAATTTATTTGAATTAATGAGAATTATTCAAAATTAATTAGATTAATTCTTTAATAAATAGAATAAGTCACTTTTCAACTATTTTATAAAAATCAATAAAAATCATATTCTTATAGAATCAATTGTGTTTAACAATATTTCCTTCTGTGGCCAACCCTAAAAAAATCATTTATTAGGCCGAATTAGTGGATTAAGTCTTCCGAACTTAATATTTAACTATTTACGGAATAGTAGAAGTTGAAATTTTATCTACCATATAAAAATTCATAAAAATAATAATTAAATAATAGATACATCGACTAACACTTTTATCTTCTATGACTAAGCTTAATAAAATCATTATCTAGGCCTAATCAGTGGGTTAAGTCTGACTTTCAACCCACCTACCCTGAAATTCGTGTTCACTATTCACCCCATCTTAAAACATCAAATTAGAGCTTGTTTCTCAACCAAATGAGGTGATTCCAGAGGCAAATGAAAGGTAATACATAGAAGATTAATAGCCCTCTATCAATCGAACAAAACCCTAACCCTAGCACATGGTGGCGGCCGAGTTTGGTGGAAGTCAACCTTGGCGGCGCCATTTTCAAACACCACCTTGCGTGGTCGATTTCTCCAACTCTGAAGTCTCCAGAAGCTCTATAAGCTATCAAAATAAAGCTCTACGAGTCTACTTTCATTTGGTGGCTGTGGTGTTTGCATTAGATTCAGATCTAGGAAGTTCTTGGTCGTTTAGTGGAGGTGGGTCGGCTGCCGTCGTCCTCCTTCCTCTCCTCTTTGATCCTTCGATTGAGGTAGGTTTCCTTAACCAAAATCAGCTTATGAATATATCAAATTGTTCCTCTCGACGAGATCTTTCCAGTGGTTGTAAAAGCCCTAAATTTCATTAGGTATCCGAGGAGATATCGAGATTTTTCTAAGGTGCTGTCCGGTTCGTTTGTCATTCTAGGTCGTGGTTTTGTTCTTCCAAATCAGGTTGGTAATCTTAACCAAAATTCGTAAATAGATAGTCTATCTTGATCAGCTCGACGAGCTCTTTCATTTGGCAGTAAAAGCCCCAATTTCTATTGGGTATTCAGGAAGTTATCAAGGAATCTTTGAGGGCTATCAAGGATCGTTGGGTATTTTTGTAGCTGAGTTTGATCTTCATTTAAGGTAGGTTCTAACAGACCTAACTTTAATTATTATACATGAATGGAATCCTCATCATGTTAACTTCCTTTTAACGTTAAAAGTCCTAATTTTTATCAATCATACTAGGTTAATTTCTCGATTTAGTAAGCATATGTCTATGTTAGGGTTTTAAGTGCACCTTTTAGGATTAAGCTTGATTTCACGTGGATAATCACAGGCTAAACTTAAAATTGAGCATACCATCTTGTGCATCTTCCTCTTATCTTTCCATTGATATCTTGTTTGCTGAATTTCATCAAGAATTTCCATTGATATCTTGTGCATCTTCCTCTTATCATATTATTTCATATAATAGAGAATAAAAGCATATAAAATATATATATCCAGCATGTTAAAATATTCCTGATATCTGAAAATTCATGAAAAATATATTCTGATATTATCAGCATGTTGAAAGTTAATTTCTGTGAATTAATGATATTTTTAACTCATAGAAATCTATTTTTATCTATATAATAGAAATAAATGCATATGAAATTATGTTAGCATGTTAAATTATTTCTTACAGCATGATGAAATTCTTCACAGCATGACGAAAATTCTTCCAGCATATTAGGATGATGACAACATGAAATAAATGATTTTTAGTATATTAAACTATTTATCAGCGTATTTCTCCTATTAAATGGATGATAGAATATTGAAAAAAAATTACTTTTCAACATGATAAAAATCTTATTGTTATCAGGAAAAATAAATAATCAGTATGATAACTTACTCCTATTAACTTATCTAAAAATTACGTAGAAAACTTATTATAGCATATTACGTGTTAGTTTTAACGCATACTAATATATTTTTAGTGTGTTAAAAATTAATTCTAGCAAGAAAAATATATTTTTATCACCTTACTAATAGAATCATGTGCTGGAGCTATTTTAACATGTTAGAGATATTTTCATCATGCTAGGATTTATTTCTATGAATTAAACTAAATTCTTAGCAATTCACTAAGATAATACAAAATAAATCTTTTTATTTAAGGAACTAGTTCCTTGATATTAAAAGACCCTAAAATAACCCCAAAACTTGTTAAACCAACGGAATACAATGTTAAACTATGGAGTTAAGAGTATTCTAATGATTGCATTTTCCTACTTATCATTCGTTCTTGAATTCCACGACTTAATTATCGTTAAACATGATGCCTAAATTTAACCTCTACTCTTCTTGTTACTCTAATGTTTTGTCAGATCTGTACTTTTTACAATTTAGTTTATTCCTTGAAATTCATTGGCCATGATTACTTGAGAAAATGTCTAGACAACTTGGGATCCTTGATCCAATAAATCAATACCATCGCATCATAGGGGCCCAGTCTGGTCCTGGGGAGAGCGCCCGAAAAATAAGTGAGCCCATGGGATGTTAATGACATGATGAGGTATTGCACCGAGTACTTGACTAGTGTGACGTCTACGACATTCAATCTATTATTATTCTTGTACTTGATCGTGAATTACTTCATGTTTTAAATACTTGCTTGTTGGCCAATTATTATTGCAATTGCTCTTATTCAATTTCTTGTACTTGCCATTATTGTTAATTGTTATCTTTTAATTCTTGACCTTGCGAGATCTTATTATATTATCCTTGATCTCGTTATTTATTTCCTTGCTTATCATTGCATACAACATGCAATTAAGTCATTAACTACGTAATTTTGTCTGTTATTACCTACTGAGCGTCAGCTCATAGTGTTATTTTTCCCCTTTTCCAGGTTATTCAGGTGGTGACGGTTACACAGACGGGGAGGGACATGAGTGATTCTAGAGTGTACTTGTACCTAGATGCCTACTGAGCGTCAGCTCATAGTTTTGGGAGTTATGTTTGATCGTGTTTAAACAGTGTTGATCATTGTAATAAAAGTATTCCTTCCTTAGCAATGTTTATTGTTAGTTTAGAATAAATGTTATTTCTAGCTCGTTATTGACTGTACGTCCCGATATTCCGCGTCGGGGCATGACACAGTAACACGGAACAACAACGATGAAAACAGCAGGTGTAGCAAAGCAGGAAAAGCTACACTACAAAGTTGTAAAACTACTCTACAGGCAGTAGTAAGCAGACGGGAAGTAGGAGTAGGGAACAAGTACGGAAGGGGAAGAACCCGCGCCAGACAAGCGGCGGCCGAACTAACCTCGGCACACCAAACTACTCCAAGCAACAAAAGAAGGGCGACTCTGACCCAGCAAAGTTAGAAGTTACCGATCTTTCGACCCAACACCAGGTCTAAGATGAAGACCTGCAAGAACAGACAAGAAGGTCTAGAAAAGACCACACAGATGATCGACAAACTCGATCACACACACACGACTGGAGCGTCGTGCACACTGCCCCACGCACGACCAGAGCATCATGCATGTGACAGAAACACTGACCTCGGGCACAGCCACGGAAAGGCCAACCTAGACAGGTCACGACGCACAAGAAACGTCGAGAGTCAACGGTCAAGTGATAGGAGTACCCTCACACTAGAAGAACAGTCAGTTGCATCCACTGACGTCTTACACTGCGCCACAAGTGTCACGTCCACCCGACCGTGTGCAGCACGGGGGAGACTAGACACACCAAGAACCAGGTCCAAGGAACAACAGTCCCAAGGAAGAACGGCAACTACGGACACAGGACCGCAGTACCACAACTGCAAGTGACTAGTCAGGGCCACGCCCGTCGGCACAAGTCCCCAGTCCCTGACTACGTGTGCACACACTGACCACTACCTAGGCCAAGCCTCTAGCTAGTATTCCCCTCGGTAGGACGCTACCGCTGGCCGAGGCCCACGGAACTAGCTTAAAAACCGTGTAATGGGAAACTGCCCGTCCACCACTCCCGGTGGGTGACGTACTAAGAAAAGCCTACGTCACAGGCTACGACTAGTGGAGGTTCACAAGGCACGGACTCCAAAACACACAAGTGCTAGAGTACAGACAGTCTAAGGAAGCCCTGTCACACGTACTACAAAGCACCACTGGCAGTACAACCACTGTCAACAGACTCAGGACTAGGCAACTAGACCTACTACATAACGATCCCGAGTCGAACGACTCGAAGGCAAGATCGTCACAGACAGCGGAACAAGCCGCCAATCGGTCTAATCCTAAGCCACAAGAAACGGCACTCCGCAGGAAATAACTCACGGAGACCTGAGGGAACACCGAAGACCCTCAGCATACGCCTGGACACGCAAACCAAGTTAACGCAGTACCTTGAGGCATCCAGAACCAGTGTCTCGGACTGGACAGAACCGCCAAGACACCCACACACAAGGTCGCATGTCAACCCCTGGGTCACCCCGGGTTGACCGGAACCCAACCAAAGACACGCACAAGAGTAGGATAGAGAATCCTACCACAAGCAAGAAGACTCCTGGCTACCTTACAACGTAGTCCTAGCCCTCATAGGACGTCAAGAGACATCCACGGGACAACGGACAGACCACAAGGCCAAGCCAAGACAAGCAGAAACCGGAACGGTGGGGAAACAACACTCTGGGCATAGACGATCCACCACTCGGCCACCAGACAAACCTAGCAGTCAAGGAGGAACATGCTACGCACACAGAGACGAGAACAATGGCGGTCACAGATGAAGTCGTTAGGGAACTGTGGCAGTCACGGAGTAGACTGCACTCAGTCGACCTCGAACCGACTCATCTGGAGAACCACTGACACCTAGACACCGTCCTAAACAACTCAACAGACAGACACGGGATAGCCATCACGGCCAACAGACTCAATTCTAGACTAGGTCTAAAACCACGGTAACACAAAAACAGAGGCAGACCACAAGCTACCGTGACCACTCCCTCAAGACGGGAAAGCAAGGGAAACCATACACACATGCGGGGGAATCCCACCGCACACACGCCAACACACAGCGACTCGATCAAGCGTAACACAAAGCCTGAGATACACGCACTCAGGGGCATGCTAATCGAAGCCACTCGACACTTCCCGACATCCCAAAACACGGGCACGGAACCCATGGGGTGTCCGGGACACTCACAAGGCCGAGGGTCAACCATCGGACCACAACCGGGTCGACCGGAGACCAAACCCATGCAATCGAAACAACTTACATAGTCACGGTCACCTGGGGACCGCGACTACATAGTCACGGTCTCATGAGGACCGCGACTAGACAGTAGCGGTCACCCCAGGACCGCGACTATCCGGAAGCAAAACGGTGGTAGCGGTCATCTGAAGACCGCGACCAGACAGTCACGGTCGCCATCAGACCGCGACTGGACAGAGGCGGTCTGTCGCAAAACCATGACTCTTGCCGACTCTCTAGACCTGATGAACGCGGTTGTCCTAGGACCGCGATCAGATGAACGCGGTTACTGGTGGACCGCGTTCAGTTTGGAAAACCGTGAACGGCGGGAAAAATAAGGGGAAGGCCGAATCGGCCCGTACCACGCCACATTCACGCCGTAGCACAGAGGAAACAAAGCCTCACGACGAATAACAACTTCTGGAGGCGAAAAACCCCACATACATGCATTAAAACAAGAGATTGGGGCGATTTGAACAAATCGACCCTAAATGGGTCACCGAGGTTCCCGGACTCCTACCGGCCTCGAATGACCACCGATCAACACAAAATAAGCATGGATGGGATCCTAACATCCCCACGGTCAGTTCAACACTAACCGAGCTACGAATGGTTGCCGTTTTCCGGCGAACCCTACAAAATCCGAAAATCATGATTTAGGCAAAACAAGTCCAAACTCGACCGTTTCCGCGCCAAACGACGTGCAATGGCAGGAAAACAGAGAGGAAGAAGTGAGGAACCGTCACCCTACCTCCACCGAAGAAACCGTGTCCCGAAGGGACTAAACCGCGCCGCGAACCGAACCGTCAGCTTTGAATCCACCATTCGGGATCGCTCCCAAACCGCACCGATCCTCGCTCCATCACGCGCCTCGGCAACTCCCTGACGTCGCCACCTCGCCCCTGGATCGCTCCGTTTGCAGCCGGAGGCGACGGGGTGAGAGAATGAGAGAGAACGGGAGAGAGAGGGAGAGAACGCGAGAGTGAGGAGAGAGAGAAAGGGGGGGTAAATAAATAGGAAATTAGGAATTTTCCTAATTTCTGAAAATTCGTAAAATGCGCCAAAAATGCACTAATTCAGAAAAATATGCAAAAATAGTCGAAACGACCGGCTCGGAGAGTACATCGTCGATGTAGCATCCGCGAGTCGAGGAACTGACAAACAAACTCACCGTAGGGTTCCGTAACTAGTACGAGAGAAAAACCCACACGGCTCGTAAAGCTCAACTCGGAAGCCACCAAAGCGAGTCGAAACTCACCGAAACCAATCCAAAAGATCCAATGAAGATCTAACAAGACCTACCAAGATCCAGGGCATTACAACAGGACTCTAGCGGCCCAGCATTAGGCCGCCAGAAGATGAAGTCATGCTGGCTCTGGCGCTCCTACCTTAGGCCGCCACAACCCTCTAGCGGACCAACCTTGGTGCGCCAGAAGCCCTCTGGCACCCCTACTTATGGCCGCTAGAGGTACATGACTCCCAACGGTAAAAATCCAACAGTCAAAAATCAACGGTTAACTTGCCATCTGGCGGTCTGACCCTCGGCCGCCACATCATCTTGCGGTTTATCGTGCGGCCGCCAGACGACATGGGAACCTGCTGACAAAACAGTAACAAGTGGCGCACCCAACTTGGGCTGCCAAAGCGTCTGGCGCACCTACCCTGGGCCGCCAGAGACTCTGGCGGTCTCTGGAAGGACCGCCACCCCAGCCCGAGAACAGACCGGCGGGAAAAACTTAAAAATCTAAACCACGCCCCCAAACATCCACGGATGAGGGGGAAAACAAGGGGGAAGCCCCCCTAACCCTCCTAGCATGCATCTAGAGCCCCAAATCGGTCCGAGACCTTGCGAAATGGTGGATCGACGCTCAAGCCCTAAAACGTGGTTTTCACCCCACCCGGCTAAAAAATGCCCCTCTCGGCCTCTCCTCGACCTACAAATCACGGGGAACGACAAGAAGAGCATGGGGGTTCGTCTCCCTACCTCAATGGAGCTCGAGCTCCGCCGGATCACCGCCAAACGAAGGAAGAAGCTTTTAGAACACCGATCTCCCCGCCTCTCGCCGCGAGAAGAGCACCGTCGCGTCTGCCTCGTCGCCGCCGCCACGCCGTCGCCGGAGGGAGTGGGGCCGCGCCTTGGTCGTCCGGGGAAGAGGGAACCGCGGTCAAGGGGGGCTCTCCAACGGTTGGAAGAAGGGAGGAAGAAGAAGAGAAAAAGAAAAGGGGAGAAAAAGGGGAAAGGGAGGTATTTATAGAAAATCCAGAAAATCAGAAAAATCTTAAAAAAATAGAAAAATACATTTTCTCGGTCCTTAAAACACGCTGATCACAACGGTACCACCCGCGGGTAGATGAACGACCCAGTTCACCCGCTACGGGATTCCGTAGGTATTCCCGAAATACACACGCGGGAATCGGAAAACACACGGAGAACACACAGAACACGTCCCGCGGCCTCCGAAACTGACCCGAATCACGTAGATCCGAGCACGGAAGATGTCCAGAAAATAATTCTAGACGTAACGGAAATAAATTCTCCGAGAAAGTAGATCCGGGACCCGAGAAGAAGGATCCGAAGGGTCCGGGACATCACAATAAGGGTCCCGCGGATCCCCACCATACAACTGTAATAAACAACGGCAAGAACAATGACAACAATAGTTGCAATAATAGGAGCAATAGCGGGCAGTGAAACACGACACTCTAAGATACGCCTATGGTCAACATGAGAAACTCGACCTCCCTAAGGTCGGAAAGCCACTAAACAAATGGACGAAGGGCCACGACAACACTGTAGGGGACCGGAAGACGACGCCAGGAAACCATGTTGTGACCACTCGGTCAAGACCCGTTACCTCTATCCTCAGGAGAACCATGACCTCGATGTTAGGAAAACATTATCTCAATTACTGGGGGTCTGCGATCTCACTGTCGAACCCAGTCTCAATTGGTTAAACACTCGACGCTTGCTCATATAATCAAGCTAGATGTGTCACTGATGTCTTACATTGCACCCAAGTCTCGTGCGTGCTACCCACACCCTATCTGTGACCAGGGCAATGAGACACACACGCACACCTCTCAAGGGGACTGGCCAGGGTCCGTGCCTTTGCAACCCACAACACAGCCGTGTCCTGCAACCCAACGCGGGGTACGCGCCTCTACACGCAATAGCAACGTACACTTGCCCTAAACATGAAATGAGCACTCAAGGTGATCTCACTTGTGCAATGAGCATCATACACACTAGGTGATCTCTCTGGGTCCTACTACGATATTCCCTCAAGGCGGTGCTACGACAAAACATTAAGTCCTGCTATCTCACGAAAATCATCAAAGTGCTCACTCACATACTCGAACTACGATAGAACATGTCCCAGGTCGATACACGAAGTCGGATACATAATTCAACAAGTATTGACCTGAACAATGCACGTAGGGACAACCCTCCGTGAAATATCACGAAAACTCAGTGTTTCTGGAAACTGCATTTTGGGCGGCCACCCTCATGTCCCCCACTAGATAGCTGGATGCCCAGCCTGGGCAGACAAACATATCTGGCCACTCAACCTGGGCAGACAAACATGGGCGACCACAAACCTAGCCCCCCAGACCTATCCTGGGCGGTCAGGGACATGGCCGCCCACAGACCTGGGCGGCCACATCTTTGCCCGCCTAGAGATCTGGGCGACCAGACATCTGGCTGCCTAGTGGGCACTTACCCTGGGCGACTAGAACCTTGGCCTCCCAACTGGGCAAGTCCCCAAATCTCGACGGCCATCGAGTTGGCCACCTCCTGTGGGGGTCTTCCAGACAGAACACCCCTTCGAGGTGTTGATCTATGCCCCGTTCGCCTCTAAACGATGGGGAATTACAGGGGAAACATTCTCCAACACCCATTTCATCGAAAAATAGAATTTAAACTACGAATTGCCACCCGAATCGATCAAAAACCGTCACACATCCCTGGCATGGTTTTTCCCCAAAACATGTAATACGCCCTCTCTCGGTCTCACCGTGGCATGGATTTGCGAGGGAAATAACACAAGAATGTTAAGGATTTGCCCCCTACCTTTCACGAAGCTTTATCATGCCAGAAATGCAGGATCGCCATGAAATCGTCGAAATCCTCGCGGCCAGTTCACGAACTCTGCGAAACTCCTCTCCGCGCCCCACCGCCTAATCCTCGCTCCCGTATTTGCTGCTTGTCGCCTGCAGCCTGGCCCGCCACATCCTCCGTCGGCCACTAGAGAAATGGAGGGAGAGAGGGAGAGAAACAAGAGAGTGAGGAAGAGAATTAGAGAAGAGAGAGATGGCGTTTTAAAGGTTTTATGTTGGGGTTTAAAATTTCAAAAATTAGATAATTATGAAAAAAATATCCCTACGATCTTCAAAAAAAGTGTAACTCGCTTGTTACGCCACAACTCCCAAAAATAAATTACTCTCTCTTATTTGGGGATCCGAAGACCCAAAATTTAGAAATTCTATTTTATTTAGAAAACACGATTTGAGACCCACGTAAATGCTCTAAAAATCTGCAGATACCTGATCCGAACTCCCAAGATATTACAGCCATGCACCTCAGAGCAAAGAATATCCGAGTCTTTAGCGACTCGCAGTTCATCGTTAACCAATTTTGGGCAAGTATGAATCCCAGGAGCCGCTCCTATGGTAATACCTCATCAATGTCCAAAGGATACTCCCAAGCTTCAGCAGCTTCTCGGTGGCTCAGGTTCCTCGGCCAGAGAACACCAAGGCCGGCACACTTGCTTGCCTTGCGTCCTCCACCGAGCCAGGGGCCAACGCACCATCCTCATAGAGGAACTCAACCAGCGCAACATCGATGAATAGGGAGAGATCTTGGAAGTCATGCAAGCATAAGAAGAGTCTTCCTGGATAGACCTAATTATCAAGTACCTTACCGATGGTTAGCTGCTAGCAGGCAAGGACGAGGCTCCACTAGTCAGGTGGCAAGCTTCAAAGCTCATCTTGATCGATGATAAGCTTTGCCACCGATCCTACATGTTCCTATACCTCAAGTGCATGCGATTGTCACAAGCAAAATATGCCCTGCGAAAAGTCCACGAAGGAATCTATAGAAGCCACGTAGGCGGCCGAACATTGGCCCACAAAATCCTTCGATAAGATTACTGGTGGCCCACTCTCCTCAAAGACTCTCTCCACTTCCTACAAAAGTGCGACAAATGTCAGAGGTTCAGGCACCTTACCATCAACTAGCTACAGATATGGACTATCTCCGAGCCTTGCCCATTCGTGCAATGGGGGATCGACTGTAACACCCTAGTATTTTAAAATGTTTAGAAAATATAATTGGAATATTTATAATAAGAAATCGAGTGTGAAGATATTAAACTCCCTTTAGAAGGGCCAGTGCATTAGCTTATTTAGTTAAATTAACAAATTAGATGATTTTCATGAAATATAGGTAACATTTAGAAGACTTAGACGACTAGGGATGGATGGTGAATTTAGGTGATACAAGTTAAACGAAGAAAAATAGATAAATAAGTTAGACAGAGAAAAGTAGATGATATGAAATAGAGGGAAGAAGTTAAAATAAAGTAAAAGTAGATGGTAAACTTGGACGATGGATCGTCCAAATTCTAAAAGAAGATGATGCAAGTTAGATGGAGCAAAGTAGGCGATAAATCTCCCACATTGAGAAAGTAGACAATGGTCTGTCTAAGCGGTAAAAGTAGATGCAATGAGATAGGCGATGGATCGTCTAAGTTGGAGAAGTAGATGGAATGAGATAGACGTTGGATCATCTAAATTTGAAAAGTAGATGTTAGAAATTTGGACGATATAGAATTAGGTGATGATGTGTACGGTAAAAGTAGACGATAGCTTGAAAAAGGAAAGTCGACATCAATATAAAAGTTAGACGAAGCGAAATCGGACGAAAGAAAAAGTAGACGATATAAACATAGACGATGAATAGTAAGTTAGACGATGTGAAAATAGGTGATCAACATTGAAGGTTAAGTTAGACGATGTAAAATAGGAGATACGAAAGTTAAATGATGAACGGTGGACGATGAAAAAGGTAGACCACGATGATTGGTGATATAAAAGTAGACAGGGTAGACTCGGGCAATATAGAAAATTGGACGATGCCACGCATATTTGGACGATGAAATTTAGATGGTGAATAGTAAACGATATGAAATTTAGACGATAAGAGTTTTAATGCAGATTTAGACGATGCAGCTATAAACTTAAACGACGAGAAAGAAGATGGGCGATGTTTTTAATTAGAGACATAAATATTGAAAAATAATCAATACATGTTTCCATATGATAAAGGCGGATCGTAGGTGGCAAGTTTTGAGATGATACAAGTGGACCATGAGTGGCCTTTGATAATTGGTTATTGTGAAAATGAAAATAGATGGATATGTATGAATTTTTATATAGGTTTCTAGGAGGGACAAGTGGACCAAAGAAAAATATACAAGTTAAGACACGTGAGTTTGATGGTCAATATGGAGTTAGGAGTATGTGTAAATTACAAAAGTATCCTTAGTAGTCTTATATGTAGATATATCAATGTCTTATTTTCTTCAGGTGGTGGTGATTAAGAAAAAGAATTTAATTATGATAATATCTTTGGTGGTAATAGACATTAAACCCTATGGCAGTTTAGGCTAATGAGTCATGTTCAGTTTTTTAAAAAAAAAGGTTATGTTCAGTTTCTCCTAAGTACTTCTAGATAGAACCAAATAAAAAGAAACAAGAGTGAGAATAAGAAAGAGGAAGGTAGAACAAAAGAAGAAGGTAGGGGTTGGTATCGTTGTATTTAATGTGAAGAACTAGTAATTAGAGATGTATTGATTGGCAAAGAGTATTCTCCTTGTGATTATGTATAGAGAGGATATTCTCAATACTTGGGAAACAATAGAGAGGTGAGCAGAGATCGTTAAGTCTTATCATTGGAAATTCTATATGTAAAGTCGGCACGACAAACTGATCTCATGATATTAGTTATATATATTGTTTTAATGGTATTTTGACACTTAGAAATTAGATTTGTGAGTTTAAGAAATGAATAAGTTAATTGGGGATTTCATACGACCCAAAGTGAGCGTGCATAGTTAGAACCTGTGATTTGCATATATATATATGTGATTTGATTATTTATTATTTATGTTTCGATTGTCCATTAGGCTTAGTTAATGTATCGCTATTTTATTAAGTTGGTTAAATTAAATTTGTTCAAATAAAAATTAGTAAAAAAATAATATCAAGATTAAACACATGGACAGTACCATCTCCAGAGAATCTGTTGGCCGTCCATAGTAAGTGCCTGCTACACGACGAAGTCCAATGTCCGAGGAAGACAAACGGATAGTATATTGAAAACCTATAAATCAGATTAGAAAATAACCTGGTGGATGATAAGATTTTGACTCCCGATCACGTACACTTGATCAAGATCGACAGGCCCCCAATGTTCAGACCATCTTTCTATGTGCCTCTCGTACGGCGCTACAGTACGTACTAACTAGCCTCTTATGTTGTGATTTTGACGCATGTCAGATTGCTGAAATTAATTTGTACATAGTTGAGATTAGTTTGATTTGTAATCGGCCTTAATAATTGAAAGTAGATATGAGAGTGGATATGATATGATGCGCATACACTTTGTCACAATTTGGAAAGTATGAATATGATTTCATTTGATATGCAGGTTATGTGTAATCTGATTGTAATTGTAAATCTGATCCATTAAGTAAATTGTTGGGTTGACGAATTTGAAACATATGTTAAGGTTATGAACATTTGAATAGTTCTATTATTCATGTTCTCTTGGCTTACGTATATGTTTTTAATGTGTGGGAATATGTGTAACATAAGGTTACCATATAAGAGAATTGCCAATTTATTATGTGTTAAAACCTGCTATTGGTTTTGATGGCTATTGGGTCTTGAGACTCACGTGTGACGTCCCGCACCATATAAGGAAAAGGATAATAGCATGGCGCGGCACTTATATGAACATAGCTGAGCATATTAGCACCTCGACAACATTAATATACACATTTCATAAGCTAATACCATATACGTAGCACATTCTATGGAATGTAAACTAACTTGTGTGAAAATTATATAATAATACGTAATTGCAACTATTGTGATTCAGGGATCATAATGGCAGAATGTGTTGGGAATAAACAGTGTAATGGGGTGACATCATGGCAACAACCGGACCACAATACATACAAGGCAAACCAGAGCATACACGCATATGGGGTTGATTCAACAAAGAGCGGCCAAGAAACAAGATTAATAAACATGATTATAGTGTAAAACATGGTCGTAGAACAATTAAATATGTAGTAGAAGCGTCTCAAAGAGACTCCCCTTAGAGAAGATATCACCCCTCACAAGAACGGTGCGATGAGTATGGCGGTCTTCCCCCAAGATACGACTACTAACACAAGACCCTTAAGCGCACTCTTAAGAATCTAGTAAAAAATACTATGCGAGAAACCTAGATCTCTTCTTAAAGGAAAAATATGTAGGTCGAAGAACATGCACCGATCACCGACGAAAGACAGCAGCGAACACCGACGAAGAAGACGTCGACGGCCGAACGATGTTGGTGATATGCAAGGGAGGCAGAGCAACGGAGCAGCGGCTGCAACCGACGGAGAGACGAGAGATAGAGAGCGGAGCGCGAGCGGTTCCTCGGGGAAGTAAAAAACAGCAGAACAGGATAACCCGTGATTAGGGTAATGCTAATCACTCCTGTTATACACACGCCCGCGACGGTCCGCCTCCAAACAAAAACCGTTCGGAGACCCCTCTTTCTCTCCAAGAAAGGGCAAAACAGTAAAAAGAAATCCAAAAGAGTGCCAGGACAAGCCGGCTGGACCCGCACTTCACACGCACGCGCCTCCGCCCAGCCCCGCCCGACCCGGCCCGGCGCGTGCGTGCGATAGGTCCTAGCTTACCCCCACTATTGTCTATAAGATATAGTCCAGGGGGCCCTAGGAACTATAAGGTCCCCTCACCTCTTTGTGTTTTCCAATGTGGGACAAAAGTCCCTATACAAAACACAACACTTGAGGTAGCACCCTTTGGATAAACCTTTGAGTTTCCCTTTCTTAAGAACACTCCCAATCTAATCCACTTCAACCCAACAGAATGATCTCGTAAGCTGATTAGAAAATTTTAAGCTCAGGTGGAATAACAATGTAGGTGTCCCATACCACCGCCTAGGGATGTAAATGGATCGGATTCGACTCGGATAGGCTAATATCATATCCTATCCGTGAAAATTTTATAAATACCATACCCGGATAATACCCTATTATTTTGACGGGTATGAATACATGTATATCCGTCACGGATATGGATATATTCGCGGATATCTGTATCCGTCCATAAAACATGAGTTTACATCAACTTCCAAGAAAATGTGAGATTTATGAGACTTAGAAAAATAGAAATTCGGTCAATTCTTTCCTTTCTAAAGTAATTTTTATGTTTTATAAAAATGTCTTTACAATTTAACAAGAAGTCCAAACTCACAAACTCAACAAGACGAGCAACGGGTAAAATTCATGTCAAAATCATAGGCCTAACACGCACGATAAGTTATTAAGAGCGGGTTCGGATCGGGTATAGATTCGGATGCACTAAATCCATACGCTATCCGAATATGAAACGGGTATTTTAAACATATCTGAACCCGAATCCATATCCATTTATTCGAGTATTACCCGATCCATCACGGGTCGGGTGATGCGGGTAATCAGATTTACGGATATTTTTGACATCCCTATCACCGCCCAAAGTGTGGTCGAGGAAGAAAACTACGAAACTATACATGGTATCTAAGAATATCATGATAGGACGTAAACTTGCAACATGATCCTGTAAACATAACTTGTAATATGAACTGGAACTTTAGCGTAAACATGAACTTATAACATGACTTGAAACTAAAGAAGGCTCAAACAGTGAGGAACGCATGATGTTTTCCGTCGTTACTCTTATCATTCTTCTGGTTTAGCATACACGGATAAGGTATAATACTTAGCATGATTTATAGAAGGAGCAGTTGACGTGCGGATTTAGTGGGTCAGCATACTTGCACTTGAAACTTGTACATAACTTGCATACTTGCACATAAAACTTGCATACTTGTCATATTATCTTAATATGTAAAGCTCTTGCCTGCGCCATCAGCGTATTAACCAAAGTAATCAGAGCATAAAAATAGGAATCATAAGTTAAGCACAGTTAGATCATACAGTGACAGCTTCACCTCCGGATGGCTCCACCTCAAAACTCACCTCCAAAATCCTGATCTAGGTAGCCCTTTCCTTTAGTACTTTCGAGTTAGGTTTCCAAAAAAAGAAGCATGGTTGTAGTTATATATTCAGATTCAGATTTTAGGGGTATCATGACATAGGGTCGGACATCCGGTCCAGACTTGACCTAGTCTCGTGAAATCAGACTTAAGCGTAAATGTCAAATAATATTATGGCCTATATGCATTGTTCATTTTCTCGTAGAACGAATACCTGTATAACTTGCTTATTACATATACCTGCATAATTAGTCTTTGCTCATTTACATGTATAACTTACCTTCTTCGTAACCCTTAAGTCTTGTTCATTAGACTTACAAAATAAACAGATGCTTAGCTTGTCTTGATCATTAACTTGTAGAACGTATCTTAGACGGAAATCTCTTGTAAATCACAACTAGAGTGTCCTACCAAGATGAGGAATATGGCCTCACTGAGTGGATCACAGTTTCTATTTAAGGCCATCTAGTAGATTAGGAATATAGAATATAAATCGGTCAAACATAAGTTTCAAGATGACATGTATGGTTCGTGCTTAAAAATTCTATCAAGATGGGGATCATGGTCTCGTTGAGTGGATCACGGTTTTCATTTAAGGTCATCTAGTAAATTAGGAGCATAGGACATAGATTGGTCAAACATAGGCTTAAGGATGATAAGCATGGTTCGCGCTTAGAAGTCTTACCTTTGAAAGAAGTACCACCAGCCTTCAAACCACCACTATCAGGCCTCCAAGTCCACCTTCCTTAAGTCTCAAACCTCACATTCTTCAAGCTTCTGGTTTCCACCCTGCTGAGCTCCACCCCACTAGAAGGACAACATAAAACATGACAGAGTTACAAGACAGATGTCAGGTCATTGGGGAAACCTTCTGAGGACAAGGATTCAGAATGAGTTTTAAGGATCAACAGAATGCTTACTGGATGAAGAATAGTCTTCTCCTAAATGAGGAACTCTTAGGAGCACTCCAGAGACTAGATCGGAGCCAAGAACACTTTGAGTGAAGGCACCTTTGAGAGAGTTTGAGAGACTACGAGAATGAGAAAAGAAGAAGGATATAAATGAATTTAAGGAAAGGAAATGAGATTTATATAGAAATTGGGGAGAATAAGCTAGTTAAAAATCCTCCATAAAATACTAGTGTGAAACTTGCCAACAACATGCATGCCCTCCACTTGTCACACGTTTGACAATCCACCAGCAGAAAATGTAATTTTTCCTCTTTTAATTTGACAATTTCCTTCAAACCAATCACTCACACCTCATCACCCAATCTAAACTCAGTCACATCACCCAAATTTCATAATATCTTGTACAATCTAATTCTTGCATTATTTATATCCATCGTCCAATTTTCAAAACCTCAATTTCATCGGCTAATCTTTCATCATCTAAATGCATTGTCTCATTGTTGACACACAAAATATAATTGGGCAGTAATCATATGCCCAAAGGAGTCAACCAAAAGTCAAAGATAGGTCCACTCGGACCGTTGAAACCTCGGGTCACCTTACAAGAAGTGTCGGGGACTCAACATTTCATCATCTCGGGTTTACACATCCACCACAGCTCGCTTAAGGCCTATTGATGGTCAGAGCCAATGAAACCGGTATCGAGACGATCATGCCGGATATATCTCCGTACCCCGTCTGACCAAGATGAGAATGTAATAGGCGATTCTCCACCTGATGAAGAAACCTCCCGGAGATGAATGAATGCCCCTGGCTCCTCAAAGAAGAGAGCCAAAAGCGATACCAGCGGAAAACCCTGGTTGCCCGGTCAAGACACCTGGAATTCCGAAATGGTCTGTGAGCGACCGATGGATGACTCTGAAGGAGCAAAAACTCCCAGAACAGTGGCTCATTTCAATGAAGATGCTTCGTGCAAGCATGAGGCGGCCCTGGAGGACCGATATTCTGCGTTAATAGCGCCACTAGCGGAAAAGCCGGGAATTCCGTTAACGCACGCGGAATACCGGAATGGTACGAAAATGGCCCTATAGATATCCAGACCAGGCGAAAATTCTTTCAAGGATGGCCCTTTTAATGAAGAAGTCCCACGGGCCCTCCGAGGGAAGTTGGCGGCACGAATCGATGAGCCGAATATCAAATCAGCACAAAACTCGAAAAACCGGTACGGGTTCGGCACGTCTCGAAAATCTGCGAAGACCCCGAATTAACACTTCAAAACATATTCTAGGGCCACTACACTAACTCCAAATCTACTCCGGACGACGAGCTCTCACCGAGTTAATTTTGGGGTAAAATGACAAAATTACAAAAAATGCCCCTAGTGGCTGAATTGGTGGCGCTACTTCACCTGATTCGGCGGTGGCCTTTGTAGCCGATCCGGGGGCGCGAACGCACCTGATTCGGCAGCCACTGTTCATGTGGATTCGGTGGCGCATGCGCTTGAGTCGGTGGCCCCCTGCGCATTGAGGCGGCGACGCATTTGTGTGCGCATTGAGTCGACAGCGGCCCAGTCCCGTCGAGGTTTCGATGCCCTGTTTTGGGCATTCGCCTATAAAAAGGGCCCTTGGCCCTCGAAAATAGGGAGACACATGGAGCACAGAGAGCGAGCAATCAGAGGGGATCAAAGAGGAGATATCGAGCGACGACGAAGACACACGAAGAGTGAACCACATTGAGAGAGGGAGGCGAAGAGGGAGATCAGGAGAAGGTGGCTTCCCGCGTATGGGTGGGGGTTTATTTTCTTTTGTTCTGTATTCTCTAAGGATTCTCTTCCTCTCTTCACTCTTTTGTTCTCCCCAATCCCTTAACGCCTGTACCCCCCTATTCGTATTCCTCTGTAATCGTAGGAGAGGGTGAATAAAAAAAAAGGGAAGGCTCCAGCCCCTTTGCTATGGCCATAGCATATTTCTCTTCCTCTTGATTTGTTATGTACGTAGCTGACTACCGTGGTTTTCATCGATTTTGCTTCGAACTTCCAATTTTTTTTCCCCGAACATGAGGAGGCCCTCTGGGCTAAATCGACGATTGATCCTGTGATCGCTCATCTTGGGGGTTTTATCCTCCTTCCGTGTGATAATGGCTCGCGACCACGCCCTCAGTGGGCGACAATAAATTCCCCCTCCCTAGGGGATGTTCTTTTACCGATGGCGTGGTTTAGTCTACGAACATGGGTTTTGCTTGAGCGAATGGTGAATGAGAGACTGCTGAGTGCCCTTTCACTCGTCGCTGTCAGTTGTAAAGGCGCCAGTGCACTCTGATAGTCAATGTGATAGTTGTCCGCTGCTTTCCTCTCGAGCTACCACATGCCCCTTTCAGTGCTCGATGATTTACCCCCAAGGGTTCTGTCCCTCTCACATCCTATTTCTGACGACAACGAGCATGAGTTGCCTGTGGCGACCCTGACTGCTTGAAGATCGGAGCCTACATCATGGCAAAGCATAATGATATGGGTTGTCTTTGCGATTGTTGCTAATTGATAGGTGGTTTCTTCGATTGTTTCTAATCACCCATGCCTGGGGAGGGGTACATCCATTTACTCGATTTGTTTAATTTATGCGAATTAACATCACTCCGAGTTCCAGGGGGTCTATCGCCCCGTCACATGTTCCCCTGGAAGCCCTTTGCATTGAGTGATCCAATGAAATTGCCATTGATATGGCTACAATCAGAGACCCACTGCACCCCTAGATCATCACGAGTCTCTAGTAGGCTGGCCCTCGAGACTCTATTCGTGATGACCCTAGGAACTGAGGTAGTCTACATGGGCTCTTCAGTGTTTACGGCTTGGCACCGGTTTGACCGTGTGTCATGCCACTTGTCTAATTGAACATCTCCCTATGATGGGGAGATGCTGCCCAATTTTTCTCAGACGAGATCACAGTTTTACAATGATTTTATTAACAGATTGTGATGTTGTCTTACATACTTGTGTCTGATATTCAGAACGGCCTACATATCAACGGCTGCCTTGTGCTCGAGTATGAACCTCGCACAGGCAAGATTGGAAGATAACTTAATGAACAAAAAAGGCTGTTTAATCTGCTTAACGTCTGGGCAATCATGCCTCTGGAATTCCTTAAAACCACATAAATAATTGTTTGAAGACTTGGTTGACGAGGAACGGCTTAATTTCTCCTAATTTCTCGGTTAA
The DNA here is from genome assembly GCA_022559845.1 of Amorphophallus konjac. Taxonomy (NCBI): domain Eukaryota; kingdom Viridiplantae; phylum Streptophyta; class Magnoliopsida; order Alismatales; family Araceae; genus Amorphophallus; species Amorphophallus konjac. The sequence goes on along the minus strand of CM040122.1, from coordinate 14,558,363 downwards.
TAAAGCTCTAATCGGCCGATTCGGTGGCGACGCCACCGAATTGAGCCTCTTACCTTTTGAATCGGCGGCGACGCCACCGAATCACCTGCCTCTATGCCGTATCAGTGGCGTCATCACCGAATCACCCGCCACCGACTCGTGGTCCCTTCATAGCCTAAGGCGCCGACTCGGCCTTTCCGCATGTGTTGACTCTTTGTTCCCCCGTGTCGACCTGTTCAGCCTCATTTCAATCTTGTTGAGGAATTAGTGTCTCTTTTGAATGAATAATCAAATGCAGCATGTGCCCAACGTGCATGTACATATATGTAAATATATATATATTATTCAGTCCCGAGTGGTGCTTATCTTGGTAATTAATCAAGGGTTTTCCTCCTCAGAGAATGTAATTAACGCTATAGCCTTTACGGTATAGCAGACTTTCGATCCCGACCCGAATCTCACATTCGTCCGATCACGTCAGAACGAGCGCACAATAATTTGTCACGTATGTGACTGGCACGCCTTAACCCCATCCAAAGATCGTTCCACCACTCATTCTTCAAGTCCCAAGTTTATTGTCTATTTCCGCATCGTCTACGTTTCTTCCGTCTACTGCTTTCCCATTTAGGACACTGCACCGTCTACTTTATATTGTCTCACTTATGTTGCACCTACTATTCATCATCTAAGTTTCAACACTAAATAAACATTCCATCTAAGTCTATTGTCTATTTGCTTCCTGTTCATCGTCTAATTTACTTCATCTAATATCTCCATTTAGGCACTACATCGCCTACTTTCTACACTTAGCCGCTACATCACCCAACTTCTGCACGTAGACGTTACATCATCTACTTTCTACACTTAGCCGTTGCATCATCTAACTTACGCACTTAGATGCTACATCGTCTAACTTCTCCTTCCACGTCATCGCCTAACTCTTCTGCACTTAGACACTACATACCCTACACGCATCGACTAACTCTAACTTGGACGAAGCATCGTCTACTCGTCAACTTAGGTAGAAGATCGTCTAATCCCATCGTCTACGTGCTCCCTTTTCATTTAAGTTCTAACCCTTCTGTCTACTTTTTATAGCCTAACACCATCGCCTATTGCTTAATTTCCATTCTTTACATCTAAATCTTCTGCCTAACTTTTAACTTTATCGCTCATTTTTCTCCATCGTCCAAGTCTTTTGTCCACTTATGTGCATTGTCTAACTTTCCATTCCTCCTATCTTCTATTATCATCTACTATTGTCTAACTTCTTCAATTGCTTACCTTTCCACTCTATCTATCTCTCACAATCTCTCTCTTGAACTTCACCTAAATAGCTCAAAGTATCTAAGTGGACTGGCCTATGGAAGTCTGAACGGGAAATTTGATACATAAATATATATATTTAGATGTACTTTGGTTATTATTAGGAAGACTTAACATATTTTAATTCTCCTAAAATCTAGGATGTTACATCACGTGTGTTGCTTAATCATTTTCAAGAAGTCAGTAAATGTAAGAGTTTGGCTCTGATAAAGAATGAAAAGAAGAGTGATCTCTAGAATAGTTTGATTCCATTGCATTAAGTGAATAGGTTTAGTTTACTATATGATGAATATAAAGTTTGACTTTTGAGATATGAGATGTATAGTTTGTAAAACATGATCTACATGTATTTATATTTTATGGAAATGATATAGTTATATTTTTGAAAGTATGGATGGTCCGATCTTTAATATATCTCATAGTAATTCTCACCTCGTAATGTGTGTAAGAGGTGACATTACTAGACCAGATATAGGATATGTGGGAAGGGGGTGTCACATCGACATCTTGACTCCCTTCCCTAAAGCAAGCAAGCAAAGGACTTTTCTGATCGTGGCCGTAGATTACTTCACCAAATGGGTGAAAACTAAGTCATTTGCTCATATCACCGACAGCAATTCATGGGACTTCATGTAGAAGTCCATCATATGCAACACCAACAATGGGAAGCAATTCGACAACGTGATCTTCAGAGAGAGAGTTGGTCGAACTTATAGATCGACCACCGGCTAACCTTGGTGGCACACATGCTAAGCAATGGCCAAGCCAAAGTCACCAACCGAGTCATCCCGCAAGGCTTGAAGAAGAGGCTCGATGACACAAAAGGGTGATGGGTGGAACTTATAGAACTTATAGATCGAAAAACCTCATATATTTAAGTTTGTTATGTGATATATCAATTATCCCAAGTGTACCTTTATATCTACGTGACCTTTGGTATAACCAATTGATGACCTTAAGCTGATCATCAATCTTCATGTAACTTTTGTTGCTATCAATCAACTGCCCTAGCCCGATTACCTTTCTACGTGACCTTTGGCATAGCCAATTGACGAGCTCAACCCGGTCACCAATCTTCATCTAACCTTCGGTGCGGATCCTTGCAAAAACTTCAAACAAAAGTTGAGCTATGTATGAAGATAATAGTGTGGACAACATTCCAATAAACTGCAAGCCCACTTTGATCGGAGGTTACCCCCACTTATCTCAGAGATAACCCCCAATCTGTCTCTTTTTTGCTTTGACAGATAAAAAAAGTTAATCCGATTAGGATGAGAGATAACTTTAAGTTAACCCACTTAACTTGTTCCACCCCCAGAGGAATTAAGTTAAACCTCCCTTGTCCCTTAAGAATAACTCATTATCTACCAAAACAAATGGGACTAAAATGCAAGACAGATTAATCAAAGAAAGATATCCCTCCAGGATAATCCTCCTTTAAGAGAGGCCAATGGATCATGTGCCAAGGAGTCACAAACTGAGTTAAGGATCGTTCTAGCTCAGCAGCAGATGAATTGCAGATTATAACCACTCTTTAATTTAACATTATGCCACCTTAAGAACTATATATATAACAAAAGAGCACCGTAAAAGGCAAAAATTTGAAGCAGATTATGACCAAAAATTTTCAGATTTCACCATTTCACAGCCATGAAAACAAGCTGGTAGATTCCAGGTTGATCTGTCCCGCGTCTCCGCGACATTACATTTAACCTTGACGCAAAAACTCAAAATCAATGTCAGTATTACTCCCCTATAAACTGACATTAATCATAAGAAAAGTAAAAGTCCTATTAACAACTGCCAAACACAAAATCACAGTGGCAATTATGAAAGCATCATTTGATCAACATTGTTGCTACCAACAGTTCAGATCTGAGCAGCAAACTAGCTCTTTGCAAGATGTGCAACCCTTGTTTTCTACAAAACTCAGTGCAAGAATGAGAAAACTTCCATTAAATATGTCTGGCAGACTGATTGATAGATCCACATAAAAATTTTATAAAAAAAACACTAAGGGGCACAAAAAGGTATACAACCCAATCTACTCCCAAAAACTAACTTTGGGCAGTGAATGTTTCCTTGGAGAGCATCTTAACTCTTCTTGTCAGCTCTCGCGTTAGATCAATGATCATTGATTTCTTATGCATCCTGAACTGGACCGCCAGTTTCATTGAATCTGAGATGTCGCCTTTTAAAATGGATTCATCCTCCATTATCTTAGTAGGGAAGTGCTGCAGTGCGATGACACAAAGAGCGATAACTGTATGAAGGGCAGCAGTTTCAGTGGATAAACCCAATGGAGCTTCACTTGACAATGACTTCAGAGTGTTTAAATCGCACTGTTTTGCTGTTTCCACGTTCTCTGCTAGAACCACCCGTAGGGCAGCAAATAGGCGTCCATCTACCCGTTCAAGGCCTCCCAAGTTAACCTATAAGAAGGGGAAAGATGTTAAACGTTTTATTCTATGTATGAAGATCTCTCTCTCTCTCTATATATATAGATATATATGCACACATCACATGCATACGTATATGATGTTTGAATTTCAATGAAACAATATGCATTGGCCAATTATGGGAACCTCCAGAAATTTATGTTTGTTCATGGAGAGGATTGAATTAGTGAAAGTAATCGACACTGGTTTGCTCCTAAGAACAAGATTAAGAAGACCCAATTGGATCAGCCAATTCCTGGCCCTCCCAGAACAATCATAGGATGCAAGTGAATAAAATCCAGTTAAAGCACAACCTTTAGAAGAGCTCCATCTCCATGTAAGTTCAGCTGAGATAGAATCTCCTGCTGCCATTCAGTTGGAGATGAGAAGCTGGGAGAAGAAACACCAGCAGCAACACTCGCAGCATCAAGAAGAATGCCATCATATTTGAGTTCAACATGGTCATAGGGGTTTGGAGACATGACAAACCCATAGTCAAGAAGGAAAAGATCATTGCTCAAGCATCCATAATTTAATGTTATTGCAGTATCTTTCTTATTGGTGTGTCTGAAACAACCTGCAGCAGTCAAAAACAAAAGGTGATTGTTTCAATGAAATGTGCGTTTCACAGGAATAGCATTCGAAATTTAATCAACCTGCACATTGAAAAAGTAAACTTGCCTCTACCAATGTATCTGGGTTGTTCTGTTCCTGAACAATTAAAGCATTTGGGTGAAAGCTGTGGTTGCACATATCTATAAGAGGAAGCAACATAGGGACATCAGCACTGCCATTTTCGAGTGTCTCGCCATGCAAACGGAATGCCCGTGAAGACACTGCAGACATGGCCCATCCAAGAGAAGAAGAAGTTGCGTCTTGGCCATAAAAAGGATGATCTTTGGTTGCCACATCCTCCAGCATATATTTGACTATTTTCTCTAAGTCAAGAAGAAACCGGCATCTTTTATTCACCTGATAAAGCAATCAAGAATGTCTACTTATAGATAAATTCAAAACAAGATTTAATTTATAATGAGATTTATAAAAGGAAATCAAGTGTTCATGCATAGACACATATAATCCTACTACCTGGTGAACAAGAGGTGCATATTGTAGGTTCTTTATATCCTCTCCTGAAAAGAAAATGGGTATGTTGAAAGCTTCTGGTAAATTGCTGATATATGGCCACCAAAAAGAACCAGTCTTGGCTCTTTCATGCAGAAGCTTCAAGCCCAGTCTCATTGCCCATAGTTCCTCTGCCACATTCTCCCGAGAGGTTTACTCATTGTAAAATACAATCTAGAATAAAAATGCAGACATGCAAGTCACTGCCTATACTAATCTAAGAAAGCTTTATGAGATAAGAATGGAGGTACATCAAATGAATGATATTCTAATACTTTCTCATAATTCCAAATAGATGAACAAGCAGGTAATGGATTATCATATGGAAGTAGCAAACATAGTGCATAATAAATTGACGGTTTATATCTCCATTTTCCTTTTGACATTCAATAATAGACATGGCCAAAGCACTTGGTAAACCCAAACATGCTCCTAATCAAAAAAATATTAGGACTATAAACAAGAAAGCAGAGGATCACAAGTTCAAGACATAAAAAAAAGGTTTGCCGACATCAGAGTTGCATACATGCAGGCAGTCCTACCCTACTAGATCTATATTTCTAAGGATGTCTACTTCATTAAATATACAATCCTAGTAAGCCACTCAATGTTTATTTATTCCCATGAAGTTGGCATCCTGCTTCACACATCAAAACCAAGCGAAATATGTTGTTAACGTGGAAAACAAATGAAATGCTGCAAACCTGATGTTGGCCTATTTTGTGCAAGGCAGACATATATAGTCCAAATCCCTCAAAGAGCAAAGTGCAACCTTATTGGATCTGCACCCACTCCAATATTGGATATATTTTGAAACTCATACTCTAATTCAAATTTCCTCAATTTGGAGGATCACCTTATATTCTAGCTCAAATTTCCAAAGATATGAAGGATCGCCATAACCAAACTCTAATTCAAATTCCCAGAACTATAATCTACCACGATAGATTGGGCCCTTAAGCGTGTAGTACATTGTTGCAGATTTAAATACACCATTGATTAACAACTGTATCTCCCCAAATTACAACAGACTTCTTTCACAAGGACAAAGTAGGATATATCAATCTAGCAAATCATTAATCATCCTGGCATGACAAAATCTATAAAAAAAATAGCAACATAGTTAGATGGCCTTATTCCAATGCATTGGAAGCTACTTGGCAAAGATTAAACAACGTCTTCCGCAAATTTACTGGCACATGTACAAACTCCCAGAATTCCACCATTTATAATGCGGGAAAGCAGGATTCACATCTGAATTTTCAACAAAACTCCACTACCAGCAGCAAGGAAGGGGGAAATGAGAACTCAAGCAACGGGTTGCTTGGATTGCCGTAAACTATAAAATCATTGGCTTTTGAACGAAAAGTAGTTTCAAAACCAATGGGGTTTTACATCAAAGGTGATTTTATAAAATGGTTGTTCCTAATTTAGATTCGAACGTTTCACAACAATCCAGACGGACAGAATGCTGGGATGCCAGTGTCTCACTCAATCTAAAACAAAAGGAATCCGGAGACTTCGGCGTCCTACATCAAAACCTCAAGTGTAAGCACGTTACCAGGAACACGGTTCACCAGCTCGAACAGCGGGGAACCGGACCGGTCCGCGCCGCCGCCCGCGCCGTGGGACCACCGGAGGCGCAGCGGCAGGTGCTCCGGGAGAGCCACGAGCCGCGTCCCCTTGGGTATATCCCCCGCTGCGACGAGGCCGAGCCCGTGCGGGCCCCCGTCGGCGATCCTAAGCTCCGGGTGCACGAAGCCCCCCTCCCGCCGCACCCAGCGGACGAGGTCCGGCGGGTAGGGAGCGAGGCGGGGGTTGTGGCTCGAGGCGGAGCACGCCAGTGGACGGCGGTGCACGAGGAACGAGCTGGTGGAGCTCAGGAGGCCCGCGGTGGCGGCCAGCAGCGCCTTGGAGGGCGTGGCGCTCGCCATGGCTGCCAGGAGGAACGTGGTGGAAACCGGGTATATCTGGGGGCCAACGGAGGGGATACCTGAGAGTGGAGAGTGCAAAAGAGGCGATGATACCGGGACAATGGACGATGTCTAGAGGCCAAGTCAGGAACTCTAAATAGATGCGTAAATATATCATCTTCGGATTTGTATTAGTAAAGCTCTTGATTTCGTCATGTAAAAATATTAATATAATTATGAATATTTTATAAAGATTTAAATATTTTTATTTAATAATTTAAAAATTAAAATATCTCTCATGAATCTTAAATTTCTCACATCAAAATAGAGATGAGTTGGAGAGAGAGAGAGAGAGAGAGAGCGGGTCACGAGGGAGAGAGTACGACACAAAGAGGAGAGAGAGAGAGATGGCCCCCGTGGGGTGGGGGCATGAGAGAGAGAGGGGAGAGAGAGCATAGAAGTGAGAGAGAGAGATGTCGGCAAGATCTATCGGCGTCTTCCCCCGACCGTGAGAGAGAGAGGGGGGAGAGAGAGCAAAGAGGTGAGCGGTGAGAGAGAGAGAGAGAGATGGTCGGGTGGGGTTCGGAGAGAGGGGGACGGGAGGGAAGAGAGGGGAGAGAGGGAGAGAAAGGAGAGAGGTGAGAGAGAGAGAGATGGTCGTGGTGGGGTGGGAGAGAGAGAGAGAGAGAGAGATGATCCACCCCCACCCCTCTCTCACGGGCGGAGGAGAGAGAGATGATCCACTCGTCGAAGGGTTGGACGAAGGTGCAGGCACGTTAGCGTGGGGTAGGGGTGAGGGAGAGGAGACGGGCGGCATGACATTGGCGGGTGCGGGCAGTGTGGAGCATGAGGCATGGGGGTGGGAGGTCGGGGGTGGAGGCCATAGACGGCAACGATCCGCCGAGTGAGGTGGGGGTATGAGAGAGAGAGAGGGGAGAGAAAGCAGAGAGGTGAGAGAGAGAAAGAGATGGCTGGTCGTGGATCTAAGAGAGAGAGGGGAGAGAGAGAAGAGGGGTGAGAGAGAGAGGGATGGTCAGGGTGAAGGGTCTGCGAGAGAGAGGGAGAGAGAGAGACATCAAAGAGATGAGAGAGAGGGGAAAGTCGCTCCGTGTGAGAACGACTTTCCTCTGAAATCGCTCTCACATGGAATGACTTTTCTCTATCCCCCATGTCCCTCTCTCCCCTCCGGCAAGCCCTCTCACCCCTCTGTCCCAACGAGCACCCCCCCACCCTCTCACCCCCCGTCCTCTCTCTCTCTCTCGCCCTACGATGTCCCCCACTCCCCCTGCACGCTCTCCCCTCTCGTCCCCCTCTCCCCTTTCTCCCCTCTGGCATCCTCCCACTCTCCCTGCACCATGGCCATCTCTCTCACCCCCGTCCTTTCTCTCTCCCCTTTGGCATCCCCCCCACTCACACTCACTCTGCACCTTGACCATCCCTCTCACCCCTCGTCCTCTCTCTCTCCCCCCGGCGTCCCCCCACTCCCCCTGCACTCTCTCTCTCTCACACACCCCTCGTCCTCTCTCTCTCTCTCACCCCCACCTCACCCCAACCATCTCTCCCCTCCGGCGAGCTCCCTCCTCTCTCTCTCCCCTCCCGTCCCCCTATCACCTATCTTCCCTCCGACAAGAGCCCCTCCCCCTCATTGCAATAACAGACTCTACCCCTTATAATCCCGCTTTTATATGCACCTCTCCACCGACGACCATTGTTACTTACAAACCGCATGTGAGAGTGAGAGGGGAATAAAGTTGAGAGAAAGATGGGTATTTTTTTAACTCATAAGTATTATTATCATTTTCTTACTTTAGTTAAAATTAATCATAATTAGATTCACCATGAATAACGGGAGGTCACATCGATAACATTTTTACATTATTTTGACGAAATCAAAGATATTTTTATTAATATAAATTCAGACATGATATATTTGTAAATATATATTTATTAATAATTTATTTACAAAAAATATAATTTTTAATCGATGCATAGTGTTGTGGCATAAATAATAAAAAAATAGATAATTTAGTTTTTAAACGAGATGAAAAAAATGAGTTTTTATATAAACCTCTACGAAGATTGATTTTGTTAAATAAAATTTCAATTTAAATTGATTGTTAAAATATTTTTTAAATAATTTAAATTGTTACAATTATATCCCTAAGATTTTCGACATAGAAACAAATATTGGTTGATGCCAGATATGTGAAAAATACCTTAAATATATTTTTAGAGAGAGAGAGCGCGCCTCTCTCTCCCCCCTCCCCTCCCTCTGGCGACCCCCCATCTCCCTGTTCCTCCTCCCCCACCCAACTGCTCTCTGCCCCCCACCCCACACTCAGCAGCTCCCGGCCCCCTCCCCCCTCTGGCTAACCTCCCCTGCTGCTCCGCCCCTCTATCCCCCTCCGACGAACGCCCCCCCCCCCCCCCCCGTCCACCCCTCCCTGTCCCGATCCCCGCCGCCATCTCCATCATGATCTCAAGAACGACACATGCGAAGGGTCCACGGAGAAGAAGCCCGGGAACTCGTCATCGCCCCTCTCCTCTTCCTGCTGCTCCCCCTCATCGTCGGAGAGGAGGGGCACCAGGCGCCAAGCGTCGTGACAGCAAGCCCCCACCTCCCCTCCCTCCGGCGACCCCCCACCCCTCCCTCTGGCGACCCCCATCTCCCTGTTCCACCTCCCCCACCCAACTGCTCTCTGCCCCCCACCCCACACTCAGCAGCTCCCGGCCCCCTCCCCCCTCTGGCTAACCTCCCCTGCTGCTCCGCCCCTCTGTCCCCCTCCGACGAACCCCCCCCCCCGGTCCACCCTTCCCTCTCCCGATCCCCGCCGCCATCTCCATCATGATATCGAGAACGACACAGGCGAAGGGTCCACGGAGAAGAAGCCCTGGAACTCGTCATCGCCCCTCTCCTCTTCCTACTGCTCCCCCTCATCGTCGGAGAGGAGGGGCACCAGGCGCCAAGCGTCGTGACAGCAAGCCCCCACCTCCCCTCCCTCCGGCGCTACACGCCCCCCCCCCCCGCCGGTTCTGCGACCTCCGCCCCCTCCCTCCGGAGCTACGGAATATATATAACCGCATCATTGTATAATATTTGAAAGATATTTTAATTTAACAATAACTTTAAATGAGAAATTTATTAGACAAAACTAGTTTTTATTATATATAAACTCACAAAATTAAAAAAAATAATGGACCTTTTTAACGAGTTAATTTTTATCAACTCATTTTTTATCAAAAAAGATGATCATTCTTCTCTTGTGTTTTTTGTAGCCGTTGACATTAAAGATAAATAGTCTGAAAAAATACTTAAAAATATTTTTTTGATTTGCTTGTACCATAAAAGAGCGGAGTTACTTGTTGCGTTGCATTAATTTTTTTATTATATATAAACTCACAAAGTTAAAAAAATAATGGACCTTTTTAACGAGTTAATTTTTATCAACTCATTTTTTATCAAAAAAGGTGATCATTCTTCTCTTGTGTTTTTTGTAGCCGTTCGATCTAAGATCGGACATTAAAGATAAACAGTTTGAAAAAATACTTAAAATATTTTTTTGATTTACTTGCACCATAAAAGAGCGGAGTTACTTGTTGCGTTGCATCACTTTTTTTTAGGGCTATAAATGGGATCGGATAATCTCAGATTCAACCTGACCACAATTTTTTTTATTTCGAGGACCTTATTATGTCCAAATCTTGAGATCGGGTCTCCTTTAATACCCACACTTCGTACCCAGATCTTCTAAGTGCAGGTGAAGAGAAACTCAAGCAATTTCTAATTCTCACTTGTCACGTGTCCTGTTAACTTTTCTCCTTAACTTATTAACTCTGTTAATTAATTTTAATATAACATTGAGCAGTTAAATAGAACATTAAACAGATAAATGCAACACTGTATTAATATTACATTTATCTGATTAACAACAAAAAAACATGATAAATAAATTTGAGAAGCTAGTGGAACATGTGAACAGATCTACATGTCTGCGGGCCTCCTCACCAGCACTTGACAGGAACGTAACAGCCATGGCGACGTGGCATGGGTAGGGGCATGGTTGATCCGATAGGTTCGCGAGTTTGGTCTGATTTTGAGTCGGACTGCAAGTTCTTTTTCGACCTGTGAGTTTTTAGTCGGGCTTAAAAGTCTGGCCCGACTTGGCCCGTGGGCCGGGCTCCGACTTTGAGTTCGGCCCGCAGGCCGACCAGACCCGTTCTCTTTTTTTATTCTCATTTTAAATTTTAAAAATTATTTAGTTAAAATTATGTTAATTTATTTAATTAGAAAAGGTGAAACTCTCTTTTTACACTAATTATGTAATACATATCAAAATTTTAATTAATTTAGTGAGATTATAAATTTTATATTATTAAATATATTATTTTTTTTATTTTTTATTTTTTTATTTAAATTATCGGGTCTGATCAGGCTTTAGTCGGACTTTAAATTTTTTAAATAATATCGGGCCCGGCCTGGCCCGACATAGGGCCGGCCCGAGTCAGACTTAGATTTTAATATGAATAAATCGGGCCCAAGTCGGATCGACTTAAGTCCGACCTGGACCCGACTCATTGACAACCCTAGGCATGGGCCGTGGAAGCAGCGGCGCCGGCTGGTTGAGTGTAGGGGAGCAATATCTGCGAATTGAAAAATGATCATCACGCATCTTGACCCAATTACACAGCGTGTTTATCAATTAAATTATTCTTTTAAAAAAATATGACATGGTTCACGTCCCTTTAATTTGTCATATAATTAAGTCACATTTTCATCTGACAGTTTTAAAAAAATTAAAAAATAATAATCAGATTCAACGAATAATGTTGAATCTAAATTTTTAATCGATTTTTTTATTTTAAACTTCTTTTGACTGTCCAATGAAGATATGCTTTGTAGAATAAATTAGAGAAATAGAGAGAGAGAGAGAGAGACGCTGGAGGTCGTGGCAGGGGCAGTGAAGGAGGAGGGTGGCTATGCCATTGCTGTACGTGGCATAGGGCGGCGGGGATGCCATGCAACTGGTAGTGGTGGGCGACGGCGCTCCCTGTTCATGTACAGCAAGGAGGAGTAGAAAGGTGAGGAAGAAAAAGAATAGGTCATTAGAGGGGAGGGGCATACCAGCGGGTGGGAGGGACGGTCGTGGGGGATCACGAGGGGAAGTGGTGGCAGAGGGCAGCGGGAATGCGGCGGTAGTGTTGCTGCTGGTGGCAGTGGATGGCCCCCCTGTTCACGTACAACAAGGAGGAGGAGGAAGAAGAAGGGATCGTGGGAGGGGAGGGGCGTACCAGCGGGAGGGAGGGTGGTCGTGGGGGATCATGAAGGGGGGGGTGACGGAGGGTGGCAGGGATGCGGCGACAGTGTGATCACTGGTGGGGGGGGGGGTGGGGGGGAGGAGACTCGATGCATATCAACTAATTAATTGAGATAGAAGATCATTTTGAATATTTTTATTTTATAATATATATATATATAATATTTTTTATCTCGATACATATCCGTATCTATCCGTATTACATTGTATCAATAAAATATTGATACGATCAGTACAAACGGAACTACAAATCTTAGATAAGAGAACATCCCAAGGATAAAAATTTTAAAAATAAGAGTATACAGATAATTTTAAAATTTTAAGATTATACAGATAATTTTCCCTCGGTCAAGTTACTATCTACCATTGTCTTGACTAATTTGAAATTTTACGAGGATTTCCCTACAAAGAAGCAAGGGCCTTATGTTGTTCATCGGTCATCTCGCTTTTTCCTCTTTATTCACACTTTGTTTATTTTTTCAATTATACTTTGTTAGATCAAAATTACTAAATCATTCCATGTATTTGTTATGAAATAACTTAAACATGATCCTGATATTGCCTTTTCCGGTGCAATTAATCATGGGTTACTCTTAGCTTATTTTTTAGTATTGCAATTTAGTTATGCTCTGTTACCTTTTCTATGAGGTAGGCAAGATACATTTACATGTAATGAACTTTTAATAAGCATATCTTTGTTAGTGTATATATTAAAAATACTGAAAAAATAATGTATTAATAGATGATTATGTCTGTACAACAGAATGTCCAAATAATGTTGAAATAAAATTGTCACTTTGTTATTTGTTTTTATGTTATTTATTATCTTTTAAGTAAATTGAGTCTGTTGTATATTTTTGTCGTCCCCCTAAAGAAGAATTTCGGGCTGCCCCTAGAAGTAAAAGAGAGTAGTAGAGAACTAATAGGGTGTTTGGTTGCAGTTTTTTACCTCTTTTTTCTCTTAATTTTAAAAAAAAGAGGAAGATGTCTTATAACCCCGTTTGGTATGCCTCTCCTAATTTTTTAAGAAGATACTATACTCCCGTGTAAATCTTCCTCAAAAAAAAAATAACACTACCAATTTTTTTTTAAAAAACACTCACCACGTCTCTGTCTCTCCCACTCGCGACCTCCACCCCCCTCCCCTCCCTCCGGCTCCGGCTCCCCCGTGCTCAGGCCCCCCCTCCGGCGCCGGTTCCCCCCGTGCGCAGCCCCCCCTCCGGTTCCCCCCCCCCCCGTGCGCAGGCCCCCCCTCCGGCGCAGGCCCCCCCTCCGGCGTCGGTTCCCCCCGTGCGCAGCCCCCCCTCCGGTTCCCCCCCCGTGCGCAGGCCCCCCCTCCTGCGCAGGCCCCCCTCCGGCGCCGGTTCCCCCCCGTGCGCAGGCCCCCCCTCCGGCGCCGGCTCCCCCCCCGTGCGCAGGCCCCCCTCCCTCCGGTTCCCCCCTCCGGCGCCGGCTCCCCCCCCCCCCCGTGCGCCCTCCCCTCCCCTTCCCGGCAGCCCCTCCGGCTCCGGCCCCCTGCGCCCTCCCCTCCCCTCCCCGGCAGCCCCCTCCCCCCCCTCCGGCTTCCCCCCTGCGACCGCAGCCCCTCCCCTTCCCCCCCTCCGCCGACGGATCCCCCTGCGCACCCGCTCCCCCCTCCCCTTCCCCCCCTTCCGGCTCCCCTCCCCCGACGGCGCCCCCTCACCTCCCCCGACGGCGGCCCCCTCCCTGCGGCGACCTCCCCTCCCCCGACGGCTCTCTCTCTCTCTCTCTCTCTCTCTCTCTCTCTCTCTCTCTCTCTCTCTCTCTCTCTCTCTCTCTCTCTCTCTCTCTGCAACTGCCGGAGGCTACCCGGAGAGGAATACCCCTGACAAACACATTTACACAAATTTTAAAATTTAGGACACTATTGCCAAACAGAAAGTGTCTGTTTTTATCAATTTTAAAATTTAAGTCAAAAATTATGTTGACACAAGTTTTTAGATAGAAATAGATTTTAAAAAAAAACTGCTCCCAAACACCCTATAAGGGTCTTCCTACGTATGGAGTTCGGACTACAAATCCGGGTCTGGATATCCAGAATTTATTCAATTTATATTCCAATCTCGAGTTATCTCGGATCTGAGTCGAGTATCATCGGGTCCAACTATTGAATCATACTCCACCAGCTACGCTTACCCAGGAAGATAAAAAGGAAACCTTGTTGCTGACTTGCTCTCGTCCACCACTTTTTTTTTTTCAAAAAAATCTTGTCTAGGGGTGAGTGGGAGAGTGCACCCCTTACCAGAAATAAGGAGAATAGCCGCTCCACCACCCAACACTAGGAGGTAAAATTTATTAATAGTGGAATAAAGAATGACAATTACATCAGGCGGATGCTAGATATACATAGTTTATCCAATCGAGCTGCACCTTAAATATTATTCGGTAGCTCTTGATGAATAAAAAAGGAATTACATTTGGAGCTACAAGCTAAAGAGGCTAAAGAGTCGGCGACTGTGTTAACTTCTCTATAGATGTGCAAAATAGTGTCAGAAGAGGAAAGGTTGCTCCAGATGTCTATGACATATGTAAGAATAACCCATGGGCATAAAATTTCCTTTTTAACAATCTGCACCAAGACTTTGGAGTCACACTCAATGTAAGCTGGCCGAGATGTGACGGTTTGAAGATATTTTAAACCATCTTGAAGAGCTCTAGCTTCAGCAATGAGACTGTTAGACTGAGCATAGAAGTGGGAGAAGGCGAGCAGGACATTGCCATGTGGATCACGGATGACACAACCACCATCGGATACACCCGCATACTTGCATGCTCCATCAGTATTGAGTTTGAGGGAAGGCCAATGAGGGCACATCCATTTGATAATTTTGATCTGAGGGCAATCTCTATCAGTAGCTTGGATACCAAAGTTTGGCAAAAAATTTCCCCTGCTGTAAGACTTTTCCTTGAAGCCATCAACATTAACAACTTCTATGGCCTACGCAAAGATTCTGTGAAAAAGACTCTGTTTGGAGAATTTTTTTACTTCATACTTTGCAGCATTCCTGGCAATCCATAATTCCCACATCCCATATCCAATGACAGCAAGAGTAAAGAGACCAAATTTAGAATTGGGTTTGTAGCGCTGAAGAGAGTTAACAATTAGTGCTTTGGCTGATCTACCATGGAGCCGTAGCCCCTTCAGTTGGAAAGAAGACCAAACAAATGAAGCACAGTCATTGTTGATAAATAAATGAGTTGCATCTTCCTCAATCGAATCCTTGCAGCAAAGGCATTTGGAGCAGAGGGGGATGCCAAGCATTTTAACAATATTTGCATCAGTAGGGAGGCAAGTGTTCAGAATTTTCCACGAATGAATGGAGATTTTGGAGGGCAGCCACGTGGACCAAAGGTGAGTCCAAGGGGTAAATTTTTGAATCTGAATAGAATTATAAGCAGCTTTACATATAGAAGACACAGAGCACTCACCTGTGGAGGATAAGCTCCAGATTTCCTTATCAACATCATGTGATAAATTGACATGGTTAATGGCAGTCATGATATCTGGGGGAAGAAACTTGTCTAGCAGAGCATTAGAGTCATTGGCAGGATGAAAATAAAACTCTTTGACAGACATCTTTGGGTTCGGAATTAATTCAGCAGGAACATAGGAGGCCATGGTCTGGTTTCCAAATCAGACATCATGCCAGAAGCTTGTATTAGTCCCATCGCCCAATATAATTCTTTTATGCTGGAGAATGAGATCTTTGGCTTGTAACCAACTTTTTCTAGCAAACCCCTTCATATTCCTAAAGTGAACATCAGAAAGATGACTGCCACGGATGTATTAGTCCACCACTTCCCGTAATCAAGATGGCGTGGGGAATCTGGATTCACCATGCCAAGTCAGGGTAACATGGTTCCCCGGGGCATCACAGACCGTGCCATGCCGTAGTGACTCGCAATTTTTTCTTTTTCGAATGATGCTCAGATATTCCTCAATTTTAATGTTCTTCTGAGAGAATGAACACTATCGATCACAGTCGCCCTCTCCGAGTATAGTAACATACCCTTCTTCTCCTCCCCACGCTCACCCTCGACGCCCCCTCCACTGCCAGTCTCCTCTCCTTTCTTACGCTGATGGGGTGGGCCTTCCCGAAGGCATCGTTGCCAAGCACATCGGACCAATGGCACTCAGCCTCGCCTTCTCCTCCCTATCCTTAGCCGGCCTCCACTGCAACACATGCCCTATCAACAACCTAACGCATCTCCTGAGCAGGTATTTGCCAAGTACGATACTAGTCGGTTGACTCACACTGGTATAATATGAGTTGACCAACATTGTGTGGAATGATTCCTCTCTGAACTAGTCTTTGGCTTCGTAGCCCACAATATCTTTAGGACTCTTGTAGAAAAAAACCTTATAATTTTGTTTAATTACAAAAAAACTCTCAAATTTTACTAATGTTTATAAGAAACACTCACATAATTGACTTTTGTTTAAAAAGAGGAATATTATAGGGAATATTCTTTTCACCCCCATGATTAATCTTTCTTTTGCCAAAATACTCTTTCTTTCTCTCTCTCCCGAATGGGGGGTGTTGACTCCGTAGGGGTAGACCCTCTCTAGTGCCCTTACAACCTCTCTCTCTCTCTCTCTCTCTCCTTGCACTGCAGACACCGACAACATCAAGACCTAAGGCATGGCGAGAGTCCATAGGTTGTGCTGGATAGAGGGTGCAGGTGGTACTTGTGCTCTTCCTCGGTGACCACCAGCTGCATAGGGAAACATACTACAACAAATCCCCTAATGGTTGCAAAAGAGTTGTACACTTGTATCTAGTCATCGTCGCCAGCATCCACAATGGAGGAGAAGGATGCGCTCTAGAATGTCATCGGCCAACTGCTTCTTCCCTCACAAATGCCGCCATTGTCATCGTTGTTCTCCTCTCTCTTTCTAAACCCCCACCCCACAAGGTAGGGGTGCCAATGGCATGGTGTCATCCCCTCCGGCGTGCTCTCTCTCTCTCCACCTCTGTGTGTGTGCAGACCCCCATCTTATTGGGTGGGGGTCCAGTGTTGGAGGGGGAGACCCTCTCCGCTACTCTCCCTCCACCTCTCTCTCTTTCTCTCTCTCGGTCTCTCTCTCTAGGTGGAGGCTATTCAAAAGAGTTTTTTATCTTTTTATCACACTAGTTTAGTCTTAACCGTAGTCAGGTTAAGCAATGTCGATCTCCTCTTATAGAGACTGACTCGGCGGCGACGTGGAAATGGATCGACGGCAACTCCGGGACGCAAACAGGACGGGAACAGATAGGTTGCTACCTCGCACAGCTCGACCTCACGCCGGACGGTCTCACACCGGGCGACACACTCAAACTCACAAGTGAGAAAGAGGGAAGGGAAACAAGAGGAGTGGAAACTCTCTCACGTAGGAAGCAAATTTCAATAGCATTCTTCATATCAAAAACACACACCCTTAGCCTTCCTTATATAGGAGGAGGCTATAACACTTACACCTTTTAAACTTTCCTAATTACACATATGTGTGAGCGACGTCACGCGGTTCCGGGAAGCGGAGAGAGGACGCGGAGCGCGCGGGCTCCTCTTTTGTTTTGTTTTGGTGTTTGTTTGCTGCAACACAGAAATAAGAGAAGAGAGAGAAGGGGCCACCACGGGAGATTGCTCCGACGGGGCAAGCGGGACAAGTGTGATATAGCAAAATATGGGGTTTAAACGGCCATAGCGGGAAGTGACTCGCCGCGGCCTCGGGGGGACGGGAATGGTGCAAAAATTAAATAACAAGAATTGAAACGGCCATTGGGGAAGTGACTCGCCGCGGCCTCGAGAATATGAACAGATAATAAGATAACAGAATATAGAGAGAATACGAAGAGCGGAAATTTAAACGGCCATTGGGGAAGTGACTCGCCGCGGCCTCGAGAACACAAACAGATAAGAATATAACGTATAAGAACGTGAATTTAAACGGCCATTGGGGAAGTGACTCGCCGCGGCCTCGAGAACACGAATAGATAAGAATATAACATATAAAAACGGGAATTTAAACGGCCATTGGGGAAGTGACTCGCCGCGGCCTCGAGGATATGAGCAGAATATAACAGAGTATAAGAGAATATAAGAACGGAAATTTAAACGGCCATTGGGGAAGTGACTCGCCGCGGCCTCGAAAATAAGATGTGATCGCCAGGGGCCGAAAGACCCCAAAATAAGAAAGTGATCGCGCCTACCTCAAGAGCGGGAGATGGCGGGTTGCTTCTTCCTCTCCCTCCGGCCGGCCGACGGAGAGGGCTTTCCTCGGCTACCCTTGCAAAACAACGACAAACAAATGACAAGTGGATTAGAAAGATAGAGGTGTAGTATTCAAATCCTTGCGATAAAAATAACGAAATGATGGCAAGACACACACTTGGTTGGTGTTATCTTTTAAACCCCTCTCGGACTCGAGTAGGAGGAAAATGAGATGATGGATGCAAGAAGTATAAAAGAAGAGGCGCCCTTATGAAGGGGGATAGAGGATGCGGGATGATGAATGCAAAAGAACTACAAAGAAAAAAGGGGAAGAAAAGGCTTATTGGATGAGCCGAGGGTGAAATCCGGCGGAGCTCCGGCAGCGTGGGGACGACGTGGAAGCGCGGTGGATGAAGACGACCTTCCTCTCGCGAGCGTGAGCACCCGAGAAGCCGGCAGAACCTCCACCTACAAAAGAACCCACAGGTTAGAAAATGACTCCGTAGCCTCTGGGCTCCGGCAGCCTATCGGATCACTTCGAAGCTCCCCCAGAACTGAGGGGGTGGACCTCTATTTATAGAGCTCCGGAGGGTGGAGGCGTCCAGGACCCTGGACACCTCCATCAGGGCCGAAATAATATTTTATTCTATTTTTATTTATTTTTTTAAAATATTTTTGTGGAGGCGTCCAAGGTCCCGGACGCCTCAAACAGGTCCACCGAAAACCGACGACGGCCGCACGCGGTTTGGCACAATGGGTGGTTTTGTGAGCGGCGCCTCGTGATTCAGAAATGGGCGCGTCCAGTTGACTGGACGTCTCTATATTTTAGATTTTTACACACACGACAAACCGTCGTTCGGTGGCCGGCGCCCGTGAGGGTTTTGATGGAGGCGTCTAGGGGCCTGGACGCCTCCAAAATTATATTATTTTATTTTTTATTTGTCTTTTTATGCTAGGGCAGGCATTTTATATTTTTTATTTGTTTTTATGGAGGCGTCCAGGGGCCTGGACGCCTCCATAAATATATATATTTTTATTTGATTTTTGTTTTATTTTTTATGATTATTGATATTATTTTTATTATTTTTGCATTGATGGAGGCGTCCAGGTAAGTGGACGCCTCCATGATTTTGATTTTTTTTATTTTTTTGGTCATTGATGGAGGCGTCCAGGCGCCTGGACGCTTACATGATTTTGATTTTTTTATTATTTTTTGGTCATTGATGGAGGTGTCCAGGCGCCTGGACACTTCCATGATTTTTTACGGAATAATTCAAAAAAATGTAAAAAAATTCATAAAAATAGGAAATCACCAGAGTAATTAAAAATGTGAAGGCCGCCTTGGGGTATCATAGTGTAATATGAGATTTACTCAGGAGACGTCAGGAATGGCGTGTCTACAGCTGCCCCGCCTTGGCATCTGCTTTGCAAGGGAGCGACACGTAGTGGAATGGTATCGAAGTGGAGTGAAATGAAGTGGGAGTGGACTGATAAGTTGATGCCAAGGTGTGATGAGACACGCTTTTGACGTTACTGTTTGGAATCTTTCCTGGAGTTTCAATGAGGCGACCTTGAAGAAGGTCTTTCAAATATTGACGATTGCTTGGACGGAGATCAAATAAGGGAGGGTGAGATGTGCGCTCAGGCACGAAACAAAAGGAGACCAACTTCTCGGTGTGGAAGTACCTGGGTCATAAATCGGAGGTTTCACCTTTGGGGAGCGGTTACCAGCCAATGTGGAAGTGCTGCGGCCAAGGTGGGTCAAAAAAGGTAAAGAAATTTCTGAGGGTCTGTCCAAACAAGGGTCTCCTTTGGAAGAGCAGTGCCGGGGCCGTCTCAAGGAAACTCAGTATTTCATTCGGAGTGGAATATCTCATATTTGTGGGAATTGGAGCACAACGGCTTTCACAATCGAATCACTTGAATGATCTTCCGCAATAAATCAAAGTCCTATATGAATGCATGCTGGGTTCAAAGAAAAATTTAAAACAAACTAAAATAGAAAATAGCCAAGGATAATATTGTCAACTTGTGAAGAACGGGTCAGGATACCGACTCGGTGAGCTGATACTGGGCTGGGGCCCGTTTATCCGCGCACCAACTCACTGAATGGAACCGTCGTCCCCATGCTACCACAAGTTAACGGCCTATCCGTACAACCCAAATTCTTCCGGGATCATCACTGTTTTTGTTGAAGGGGAACTCAAATCCCAGATTTGTTCGGGTCGCAAGGTCCTTGACATGTTCTAGTAGCGTAGGTATCGTATACTATGATGCATGACATGGTGGGACCAACCATTGAAAGGTGGGACAGGAGACAGGACAAAGACGTCCGTTAGTAAAACCTGCACAGATTAGCAAAGGTTAGCAACATCAAAAGTAGCAGAATCACAGCAGAATCGCACCACAGTACAAAGGAGATCCAGACAAAATCTTGACAATGACAACTGATGTGACACGTTTTGTCCTGTAGCGATCTTCCCTTCCTACACTTCTTCTCTTGCACCAAGTTGTTTCGAGGCACGCTTCACGAGACCTTACCTTAAACAGCAAGGGAACTACGCCTCGCACGGAGGGATCTTGTTTCCTTTTCCCCCTTTTGGGCGCGTCCAGGCGCGAGGACGCGTCTTAATCCTTGAATTCAAATTTAAAGCGACGGGTGGTCTTTCTTCTCCCGTGCCTTACCCGCAAACGAGCCCGCCTTCTGCCGAAACTTGCTTGCCCCCTTTCTCGTCTTCCTCCTCTTTTGATCGATGGAGTTCGGTGGGCCTGACCACGGTGAAGGTGGAGAGGGACGAGGGACTCCTCGCCCGAGGAGGGACGCGCCCGAGCACGGAACGGCGTCCATGGAGGAGGAAGGGCCGCTCCGGGCCCCCGAGGGACCTGAGGGGCCCGATGGCGTGGGAGGAGGTGAACACGGTCCGGTAGGTCCTTCGATCTCTTCCTCTTTTAATTCATTTTGGGTTTTGAAGCGAGCCGCGCGAGGGGGAAATGGTTCGGCGAGTGTTGCACTCAAATGATGGACGCGTCCTAGACAGGGGACGCGTTCCTTTTGACTGATGTGGGACCCCTTTCTTGGTGCAGGACATGGCAAGGACCCTGGGTCTGGCCGATGAGTGGGCGAGTGCGGACGAGCCGAGCCGCGTCAGGAGGGAGAGTCGCGGCAAGGCGAGGCTCGAGGAGTGGCCCGTACGTCTCCCTGGACAGCAAGGGGGTATACTGGTGCAGGACAGTGCCGACTTCCTGCGGCGGCAGAGAGAGAGCTACGCGGGGCTTCCCCAAGCTGGGGACACGCGTGGCATCGGCGGCTCGCGCGCCCAACTGTCAGAGACTAGGCGGCAGCTGGCCGTCGCTCAACATGAGTTGTCGCTCCTGGTAAGTTATGTGCCGCACTTTTAACTTCAGATTTTAGAGTTTCACTGACGGCCGTTGTTTATTTTGTTCCAGCGTGCCCAGCAGACAGCGACGGTGGGAGTGGTTGGCGGATCTTCCAATTCCTCGGCCCCTTTTCTCGAGATTGCCTCCCTCCGGGAGCAACTTGCCGGTGCGGTGGCCCGCGCGACCCGGGCGGAAGAGGAGCGTGACGCCTGGGTGGCCACTGTAGCGGAGCTGCGGCATCACGGTGAGGAGAGACCTTCTCCAGACATCCTGGAGTTAAGGGTTCTTCTGCAGATGATGAGGAGAGAGGCAGAGAGAGAGAAAGCCGAGAGAAGGTCCGAGCGACAGCGGGATCTGACCGAGAGGAGGGCCTTGGAGGCCCAAGTGAGGGAGCTCCAGCTGGGCCTTCAGGCCGTCGTGCAGAGGCTAGGAGGGATGGAGACGCGCTACGAGAGAGCGCGAGAGTTCGGGGAGCGACTCCGCCAGTCCGGTCGCTTTGCCGCCAGTGGCTTCTTTGCCACGCCAGGGGAGGAGCAGCGAGTCACTGCTGCGGAGCAGGCGCCCAGAGGCGAGGCAGGTGCTACTGCACGGGGATCCCGGAGGCTTCTGAGGGACCCTCACCTCGGGGGAGAGGAGGAGAGTACCCAGAGAGATGAGTGATGGTGAGGATTGGCGAGCTAGTGGACCCGCCACCTCTCTATGATTGTAGTGTTTGTGACAGCTTATGTAGAATTATGAATGGAGTGATTTGATTTTCTGCTGTTTATTTGTTCTTTTGTGCGTTCCTTCTTCCCTACACTTCTTCTCCTTTGCACTGTTCCCATGTGATAGGTCTGTCGAGACTCCGCCCCAAGCAGAGAATCGCATCTTATTGTGACCATTTTCCACGGAAATCTACCGTCGAAGTCAATAATGACGGCCCTAGTTTCTTTTCCCGAATGCTGTGTCAAATTTTGCGGACGTCCTCCAAATTATGATAGGGTATCCCTAGACAACATAGGGGGCTAGTCGTCCTATTCTTCGTCCAGTCAATCACCTTGTGCGAGCGGTGAAGCGACACATGGGACCGCTTGGGCGGTGCCTCATTGCGAGGGCTATCATTGACAGGTGATGGAGGCAATCTTGGTCCGCACTCCTTCCATTTCTATAAATTCTTGTCCCTTTTATCTTCCAGGTATATCGAGAGCTAACTCGAGGAACACAATTTCTTACGGGAGAGGAGGAGTTCAAAATTCTGAGAGTTGGATGGAGGGCGAATCTTCCCATTCCTCGAAGAGAAGCAGGTCCAGTGGTAGTAGTTCCAGGAGGCTTTCAGACCTTGAAGGGCACTTCAGCGAAAGGGCCCAATCACAACTCGTAAGCTAAGTTTTCTTGCCCTTTTCTCATTCTTTCTTCCTTTCTTCCGACCAAACCTCACCCCCATTCCTTGTATGCGTAGGTTGTGATGAAATCACAAATCTTATGGGAGTTGGTAGTAGCAGCGTACAGGGGCCGCCCAGATTTTCAGAAGGCGAGGCTAGACGTGATGGGATTTGGTACCTTTCTTCGGATCGAGCCGATCAAGCCCGACCTGGTTCTGATCCAAGCCTTGTGTGAGAGATGGGACCCAGTGAGCCGGGCATTCCTGATGCCCTGGGGGCACATGGTGCCCAGTTTGGAGGATGTGGTACGGATCACAAGCCTGAAGGTAGAGGGCGAGGCAGTGACCGGAGTCACTTACGCGGACTACAGAGAAGGTGTCCAGAAGTTACTGGGTCTGGACCTGGATGGTCGGAAAAACAGGTCGGTAGCTAGGGCGTCCCTCATGGATGCATTAGGGCTCACCGACACTCGTCGGCGGGACGACGAATCCTCAGAAGAGTTCATGGAAAGGATAGAAATAGGATGCCGTGCCGTGTACTGCACAGATTTCGGCAACTGGGAAAGATGTAACATAGATTTGAGGAGATTTCTCCTCTTCCTTTTGGGGAGATTGGTACTGAGCTCGAAAGGGGATGGTATCCAATGTTGCTTCCTGGAGCTGCTGTCAGACCTTGAAAGAGTAGGGTATTATGCCTGGGGAGCCGCCATGCTGGCACACTTGTTTGCAGGCCTATTCCGAGAAACGGATCGTGAGATGACTGTGAGTGGTTTCACACCATTCATCCAGGTATTTTTGGTTTTGCTTGTTTTGTGTTTTTTTTTGTGTTTTTGCAAGGTACTGATGACCTGCGCCGAGCAGTTATGGAGCTATTATTACCTCCCCATGGGGAGAGCTCGACATTGGCGACCTGCGATGGTGCCGCTAGCCAGGCGGTGGGAACCCATCATGAGTGCGGCACCCCTAACCTACCAACTGATGGTGCTGAGGCGAGAGCTACAGGAGTTCCCTGCAGCGATGGTAAACTGGAGACCCTACTCAGACATGGTCGATGCCGACCAGCCGTGGGTTCTAGCAAGTCGTGCCCGGTTCGGACGGGAACTGTGGATGCACTGCCTGAATGAAATCGAGCCGCTTCGGCTACGATTAGTTATGAGGACTTTAGGACTGGCTCAAGAATGGGTGTATTCAGCTGCGCCACCTCGTGTCGGGAGAAAGACGCGGGGACCGGCGACCTGCATTGACTGGCGCGTGCGATTCCCCGAACAGTATGAGGACTGGCAACGGGGTGGCACGATTGTAGAATCACAGGCGCGGGATAGCGAGGACTACTTGCGTCTATATAGGACAAAGTACGCAGAGCGGCTCCAACCCCGGGGACTTGCGGAGGTAGGTTTCCCCCCTTCTTTCTTTTCTTCTTTTTCCCCTTTTGGTTTTCTGGTGGAAATGCTGACTTGCATGGCTGCAGGATGTCCGGGATGCCATGATAGCGAATTTACGAACTCTCTTGGCAGAGATGGAACAACAGTCGGGCGATGCCCGCGGAGCTACGAGCGCCTTGGTAGGTGTACAGTACGTTCCTAATTAAAACCCCAGATTCCAGATGTTGGCTGCTAATTCACGCGGTCGTAGCATGCCCAGATTGGCGCGGCTTCCCCAGCGACGGGAGTAGGTGGTACCTCCTCCAGCTTGTGGATTCCTACCTCCGAACTTAACTTGCTTCATGAGCAACTTGCTCACGCCACGCAGCGTGCTGCGGAGGCAGAAGGGATGCTCCGTATACAGGTAAAAGTTTCAGCGTTGAGTTCTCTCTGTTTACGTCTTATCGCGTATCTGAGATGGTACACTCGGCAGGAAAAGGAGACGGAAGAAGCGCTTGCCCAAGCTGCGCAGAAGGAGGCTAGGATAGCAGAACTGGAGAGGGAACTGCGGCGTCATCCCGATGACGACTCTTCTAGGGACGCTATGGAACTGAGGATCACTCTCCAGTTGGAGAGGGAAGACCGTGAGAGAGAACGGGCAGAGAGAGAAAGAGACGCAAAGAGAGAAAGAGCCAACAGTTTGGCTGAAAGGGAGGAACGAAGGGCCATGGAGGCCCAACTATTCGAACTCCGAATCAGCCTTGGTCTTGCTGAACAGTGGCTGAGAGATGGTGAGGAGCGCTACCGAAAAGCACGAGAGCGTGACTTTCGTGTTGGTAGCTTCTCTGCTGCTTCCGTGGAACAACGCCGGGATGTGGGAATAGGAAGGGGAGTACAGAGCGGTAGGAGTACCGCTTTTCGTAGTTGGGTAGCACCTTTGAGAGCGTTTTGCCCGGAGAGTAGTGGGACGAGTGGTGCAGAGAGAGAGGGCGGAACTTGATGTAATTTTTTGATTTTTTTTTGGAATAAAATACAAGGTTCGGTTTGTTTGTTTTTCACCTTTGCTTCAGTTGCCTGAATCCCTGCACATATCACTGAAACAAACAAATCAGAATTTCTGCTCTGACTTGGCCCCTTGCTCAATAAGCAAATGGTCACTGTGACTGTCCTTGATGACTGGTCAAGGGGCCAAGCCTTTATTTAACGAAGGCAAGGGAAAGATACGGTGATGATAAATGCGACAGGCAAGCACACGAATGCAAGCGGTATTTAAAAGTGAGATGCTGCACGCAAATGTAATCATGCAAAATTGATTTGTTTTCTTTTTTATATTTGATATTTTTTGTTTTTTTTTTGTTTCATCATAAAAAGATTTTTTTTGTTTGCAAATATGTACATTTCTCTTTTCCATTTTTTTTTGTGCTTTTATCATTTCAATTTTTTTTATTACTAACGCCCGGCAAGCACCCAAATGGCACCTAACCTACGTGAGACAGGGGTTTCTTACTAACCTCCCAGGTATCCTAAGTGCACATCTAGGTTGATTTGGGCCTCTAGACCCCTCGAATGATGATCCCGCTGGCTAAGACTTACCCTGATGACAATACCGTCATGCCATGCTTAGGCTCCCAGTTGCTTCCGACCATAGGGATTCACCCAAAAGGTGTTTGAGGTAAAAGATTTGCCCGACCCGGGTCTGTTTCCTCATAACTCTAGATGGTATATGATGGAACACCCTGGAACCCTAACGACCAACCGCGCGACGCTGACCCGGAATCAGACGCCGTCGCACCCATGGGTGACGCGCTTGCATTGGCCTAAGCCCGAGGTTAAACAATAAGACATCAAGGTGGTAAACAGGGGTCTTGACCAGCCAGAAACACAGAGACTCCCTCGCAGCGATAGCTTTTGCTTTTCAAAGTGGGCAACCAAATGTGTATATTAAAATAAGGTCGCAGACCCTGGGCAGTTTTCACCTTTCAGAAACTCCATCGAACCTTCATCTTTAGAGATAGAAGGAAGAGTGTAGGGGATAAACCTCCTGGGAGGACCGGCAAAGCCGTTAACCCGGCGAGCGAATAAGGGCCCATTAACTCTTTCCTTTCGGACAACTTCGGACCAAATCTCGAGCATTTACATTCCACGGCCCCTTTTGTGGATTCAGACTTTTACTTTGGGGGGTTCCGTTTATCGCAACAGGCACGGTCACGACCAGGCTTTTCTCTTGATTTTGACTTTGTATTTCTTTTTGTGAGGGAGATATAGTCGTTTGACGTTTGTGGGCTCCCTTTTTGTATGCCTGCGGGGACACTGCCCTCTTCTCGTGCACTGATCGATGCTCGAGGAAATGGATCCTACTCTTGCCCTTGGGGTTTGAGTTTCGGCTTCTCATGCTCAGCGTTTTAAGGGCGCCGACTGTCTCATTTGGTCGAAGAGAAAAGAATAAAGATTACAGCTTCCGGAGATCTTCTAGGTGTGGCCCTACCGTAGGTGATGCTACCAACTTTTTTGAATAAAATACATAAGTGAACACATGTTAGCTTCCTTCGAGCGAGCATAGGCCGACGTGGCCGGACAGGGGTCTCCACGGTTCTGGCAAACCAAGACCCGGTGTCTACCAAGTCTTAATGGGCCCTATCCTAGCATGAAGGTTAGATGCAGGGACTTAACTACATGGTGACTGCCAGGCATCGGCATTTTGAATTTTTCATATTTTTAGTGGTTTTCAATATTTCTTTATTTTTGATGTTTTTTATCTTTTCATCATTTTTTTTGTTTTGTGCTAAGGGTAGTATTTCTTAAGATAAAGCCCATTCCAAGGGTGGGATAACTCGGTCCCTTCGGTGTTGACTAGCTTGTAGGCGTTGCCAGGGTACACGGCTTGAATTACAAATGGTCCTTCCCAATTGGGTTGGAGCTTAGAACGCGGTCCTCCAAGTTTGACAAAAATTCTTTTTACGACCATCTCACCGACTTTGAATTTTCTCTCAACGACTTTCTTTTGGTAAAAGCGAGCGAGTCTATTTTGATACACACGCGCGTGTTCGGCAGCGGCCAGCCGCTTCTCATCCAAGAGTTCCAACTGGGCGAGGAGTGAATTACGACGATCGTCGAGGGGAAATTCCTCGTCCAATTGTACCCTGAGAGAAGGGATCAGAGTCTCGTATGGGACTACCGCTTCCATACCATAAGTAAGGGCAAATGGAGTCTGCCCGGTGGGGGTACGGATTGAAGTGCGATAGGCCCATAGAGCTTCGATAAGCTTTTCTGGCCAGTCTGAAAACTTACTAGACTCGCAGGTTTTTTTGATGATTTTGAGCAATGTTTTATTGGTGGCCTCCGCTTGGCTGTTACCTTGTGGGTAATATGGCGATGAATGATGCAATGCAATTGCGTACCTTTTGCAGAGGTCCTGTAGGTCCTGAGAAATGAATTGTGGCCCATTGTCGGTGACGATCGTGCTTGGGACGCCGAATCTGGCGAGGATGTTCTCCATGATGAACTTGCAAACTGTTGACGCCTTGATTTCCGCGTAAGCTTCGGCTTCGGCCCATTTGGTGATGTATTCCGTCGCAGTAAGGATGAAAGATTTCTGCTTGGTGAGGGAATTGGGATCACCTAGGGGACCAATGATGTCGAATGCCCACATGGAGAAAGGCCATGGGGAGGATATTGGATGAAGTGAGGAAGATGGTGAATGGATTTTATCGGCATGAAGTTGACATTTGACACACCTACGGACATAGACAGCACAATCCTCTTCCATAGTGGACCAGTAAAAGCCTTGGCGAATGATCTTCTTGGCGAGTATCTGACTATTCACGTGGCCACCGCACACACCCGAGTGCGTCTCCTCTACACATTTCCAGACCTCATCGTCACCAAGACATCTTAACAAAATACCAGTAAGGCTCCTCCTATACAACAATCCTCCAACTAGGGCGATTTATTTTAAATAAGTGGGGGATAAAACAAGATTTAGGTGAAAGATACCTAGAAGAATTTACAGGATGAGAAGAAATCAAAGAAATCAGTGAGGACTAAAGCCTCGGAAACAGTGTGAGAACGGGCAGGTGCCCGAGGAAGTTAACGTGGAAGGAACCGGGTCGAACCCGGGAGCGGGATCGGGAGGAATCAGAAATTGATGAATCGAGAGAGGCGGATCCGAAGGGTCCGGATGTAAAGGAGGAGAATCATGGGGAAATGAATCCGGAGGTTCCGGAGGAAGAAGATCATGAGGGACCCGATGCCCTGGGAGGTGTGTAAAAAGATAATTCAAAGGGGTGAAAAGAATGAAGGACGTGATGACTTGGAAGAACAAAAGGATAAATCGAAAGAAGGAGAGGCCCGGAGGTTCCAGGTGGATATGGGAAGGAAGGGCGCGATGCCCTGAGAGAGATGGAGAATAAGATAAGAAATCTGGAGGTTCCGGATGGGGGTGAGAGATGGATAAAAACATGGAATTAAATAGGGAGGGGTCCGGAGGTTCCGGATAGGGATGAATGTAGGGGTCCGGAAGCTCCGGACAACGAGGAATGTGAGGGTTCGGGGACCCTAGAGCAGAGGAGCTTGATGGCTTAGATTTAGGTGACGGGAGGCGTCTCCTTAACCAATGGACTGCCCATAAAAAGAAGTTGAATAGCAGCATGAGCAGTGATGGACCGGGATAGGAAGTGGATGAACTGATGTGGGCTCCTTCAACAAGGGATTTATTGTCCTTAAGCTTCACTTTATGCTTTTCCCTCTTCTTGGTAAATACTCTCTCATAGTGCGGCCCTTCAACCTTCAACACGAGTTCTCGGCCGCCTGGGTTTGCAGGCTGATCCCAATGATGTGCCCAGGCAGAAGGCCTCTTCTTTCTCTGACCAACCGGGTCCATTAGTACGGTCCGGGCCCACAGGCTCTCATTTGACGGACTTCTAATAAGGCCCTTTGGACATTCGTACATGAACGGTAACTCTCTTGGCAAAATATCAAAACAAAGATTTAAGAGCTCCGCTCGTGAAGTAGGGATCTTGACATGAAATGGCTCCCTTGGAAAAAACTCCCGTGATAGATGAACGGTGTCTATCATTGGAAGTTGGATGCTTGGCATAAGGAGCTTCATTTTTGGGGCACTGCTCAAGGCTGTTGGAATATCACACGTGATCATGCTGGGTAACATAGGCGTTCGCCTCTTGCATGGAAGTTGGTGGTGAGTAGACATGATGTTAAAAGCTTCCAGCAAGAACTGCCCTGACTCGCCCTCGAGTACAGAGTTCATCATCCCCTTTGTAGTGGAATGTGTCATCACCATGCTGGAGGAGAAACTCCTCTCTTGATTAGTCAGTTGGACTATGACCGAACAAGGGGTAATAAGAGCCTTGAAAGCATGTTGGCCAATGAGTAACGTGATCGTAGTTATTTTGGCCCTTGATTTGGTCAGCACCAATTCCTGAGGGTCCTTCTTGATGGGCATTGGTGCAGATGGAAATTCGGCATTCTCAAAGGTGACCGGCACAAGAACCCGAATCGACATTCGGCAAATTAAATCTTGGATCTTGAATGGCATTGCCGTGGCCAAATTCTTCTTGTCCGATTCTTGATCATCATCTTTGGCACATGTATTTGTAGAAAGACACCCACTCCGAGAGGTGGTGGAAGGGGGCGAGATTGGGACAACAGGCTCAACGGGTAATGGAGATTCAATGATGGGGGCTATAGGAAGGGCAAGTGGAGGTTGAGACACGACGGGCTTCTCCTTGTTCTCGAGAGGAGACGAGGTTGGCTCGTGTGCAACAATCAATGGGCCCGGTTCAGGGTTAATCACGGGTTTAGGTAAGGGGAGTGGAGGAATAGGAATGGTTGGATTCGGGGTTACAAGGCTAGTGGAGGTTTTAGGTGGAGACGATGGAGGATTACTCGGTTGGGAACAAGAGTTAGTGGAATGCTCAGTGGAAGCCAATGGTGTGGGGGTTATTTGTACAATTGAAGGGGTGACAGTAGAAGGCTTGGTACGTAGGAAACGTCGGATTTTGGTGGTACGTGGGGGGTTAAGGGTAGAAGGTGATTCATGGTGCATTGATGCGGGTTGTTGGGGTGTAAACCCGTCATCGTAACACCATGATGACTCATAAGCAGGGGTAGAACTAGTGGCTTCATCCTGAGCAGGGGGTTCTTGTGGGAGCAGTGGAAGAGGGAAACGAAGAAAACTCGGAGTAGGTGTATATTCAAAATCTTCATAAATTTCATCATGTGCCATTTCCAATTCTTTATGATCATCAAGTTCAAATGGACGCCGTGGTGGAGGCACGTTGATGAGTGGAGATGGTGTATCTTGACATGAAGGGTTTTGTGGATATGAATGCGGAGGCGGAGGGCCATATGAATGAGCGTAATGAATGAATGGTGGGTGGACGGCATCCACTTGATCGTTAAAACTTGGGAGAACTTCTTGCTCACTCATATTCTCAATGCCATACTCATCTCTTCTTTCCTTCCAATCCTTCTCCATTTTAGTAATATTATTCATGAAAGCGTGAAGGGGGTTGGCTTGAGGAGGGGAAGGAGGAAGAAATTTCCTCTCAATAATAGCCTGTAAGGCTCCAAGTTGAGAGCTGAGAGAGTCGACATGAGAAGCCATGAAATCCCAGGCATAGGGAACACTAGTGGAAGGGGAAGCTCCACTAACAGTGGCCTGTATTCCATATGAGGACTTATAGGATGGGCCAATGTCCATGGGATGGACCTGGGGTCAGGCTGATAGCCCCAGTCTAAGTTATAGACCCCGTAAGAGTCGTGACCTGGGTCACGCATTTGAGACCCATAACGGAAGGCATCGGCCTCGAAACAATTGTAATTATATTCAGCCATCCATCATGTTTTTCGAGAGCATAATAGCATACACCAGCAAATGATCAGCAGAGATTAACATACAAGTGAATGCCTTACGTCCAATTTTTTTTTATTTTTCCTTTTTGATTTTTTTTTAACCAAATCTGAAGTTCACACAAAATAGGAAGGACCCTAATTCCAATTTGTTTCACCGCCGTGTCAGCTAGGGTCTCTCGTCTCACCACGAATGGGATGACTAACTCCGGGGAACTTCAATGGTACAACCAGCCCAGTGAACGAAGAGGAGATTCTTCGATGTCGGGGACTTACGGAGGTCCCAGTGGAGGAGATTCTAGTCCGTTGAGAGGAATTCTCAAACGGAGAGTCCTTCCTTCACCGGAAAAGGGTGATCCTTAGAAAAAATGAAAAAGGATATAAAAGAGGGATGGATGTATGCAATGGAATGCTGACAGAGATATAGAGTAAGAAAATAACAGAAATAACAAACATATAATAAACACCCAACCAATCACAACTGACAGTGCTGCCGTGAGCACAACGGGGGCGCGCGCGGGCGCCAAGGTGGAGAGGCACGGATGGTGCCGAACTTGCAAGGGTAGCCGAAAGGAAGCAGTAGAGGTCCCACCGTGATCGCCAATCTGTGAGCGACGTCACGCGGTTCCGGGAAGCGGAGAGAGGACGCGGAGCGCGCGGGCTCCTCTTTTGTTTTGTTTTGGTGTTTGTTTGCTGCAACACAGAAATAAGAGAAGAGAGAGAAGGGGCCACCACGGGAGATTGCTCCGGCGGGGCAAGCGGGACAAGTGTGATATAGCAAAATATGGGGTTTAAACGGCCATAGCGGGAAGTGACTCGCCGCGGCCTCGGGGGGACGGGAATGGTGCAAAAATTAAATAACAAGAATTGAAACGGCCATTGGGGAAGTGACTCGCCGCGGCCTCGAGAATATGAACAGATAATAAGATAACAGAATATAGAGAGAATACGAAGAGCGGGAATTTAAACGGCCATTGGGGAAGTGACTCGCCGCGGCCTCGAGAACACAAACAGATAAGAATATAACGTATAAGAACGTGAATTTAAACGGCCATTGGGGAAGTGACTCGCCGCGGCCTCGAGAACACGAATAGATAAGAATATAACATATAAAAACGGGAATTTAAACGGCCATTGGGGAAGTGACTCGCCGCGGCCTCGAGGATATGAGCAGAATATAACAGAGTATAAGAGAATATAAGAACGGAAATTTAAACGGCCATTGGGGAAGTGACTCGCCGCGGCCTCGAAAATAAGATGTGATCGCCAGGGGCCGAAAGACCCCAAAATAAGAAAGTGATCGCGCCTACCTCAAGAGCGGGAGATGGCGGGTTGCTTCTTCCTCTCCCTCCGGCCGGCCGACGGAGAGGGCTTTCCTCGGCTACCCTTGCAAAACAACGATAAACAAATGACAAGTGGATTAGAAAGATAGAGGTGTAGTATTCAAATCCTTGCGATAAAAATAACGAAATGATGGCAAGACACACACTTGGTTGGTGTTATCTTTTAAACCCCTCTCGGACTCGAGTAGGAGGAAAATGAGATGATGGATGCAAGAAGTATAAAAGAAGAGGCGCCCTTATGAAGGGGGATAGAGGATGCGGGATGATGAATGCAAAAGAACTACAAAGAAAAAAGGGGAAGAAAAGGCTTATTGGATGAGCCGAGGGTGAAATCCGGCGGAGCTCCGGCAGCGTGGGGACGACGTGGAAGCGCGGTGGATGAAGACGACCTTCCTCTCGCGAGCGTGAGCACCCGAGAAGCCGGCAGAACCTCCACCTACAAAAGAACCCACAGGTTAGAAAATGACTCCGTAGCCTCTGGGCTCCGGCAGCCTATCGGATCACTTCGAAGCTCCCCCAGAACTGAGGGGGTGGGCCTCTATTTATAGAGCTCCGGAGGGTGGAGGCGTCCAGGACCCTGGACACCTCCATCAGGGCCGAAATAATATTTTATTCTATTTTTATTTATTTTTTTAGAATATTTTTGTGGAGGCGTCCAGGGTCCCGGACGCCTCAAACAGGTCCACCGAAAACCGACGACGGCCGCACGCGGTTTGGCACAACGCGTGGTTTTGTGAGCGGCGCCTCGTGATTCAGAAATGGGCGCGTCCAGTTGACTGGACGTCTCTATATTTTGGATTTTTTCACACACGACAAACCGTCGTTCGGTGGCCGGCGCCCGTGAGGGTTTTGATGGAGGCGTCCAGGGGCCTGGACGCCTCCAAAATTATATTATTTTATTTTTTATTTGTCTTTTTATGCTAGGGCTGGCATTTTATGTTTTTTATTTGTTTTTATGGAGGCGTCCAGGGGCCTGGACGCCTCCATAAATATATATATTTTTATTTGATTTTTGTTTTATTTTTTATGATTATTGATATTATTTTTATTATTTTTGCATTGATGGAGGCGTCCAGGTAAGTGGACGCCTCCATGATTTTGATTTTTTTTATTTTTTTGGTCATTGATGGAGGCGTCCAGGCGCCTGGACGCTTACATGATTTTGATTTTTTTATTATTTTTTGGTCATTGATGGAGGTGTCCAGGCGCCTGGACACTTCCATGATTTTTTACGGAATAATTCAAAAAAATGTAAAAAAATTCATAAAAATAGGAAATCACCAGAGTAATTAAAAATGTGAAGGCCGCCTTGGGGTATCATAGTGTAATATGAGATTTACTCAGGAGACGTCAGGAATGGCGTGTCTACAATATGTCCTAGCCTAATAAAATAAAGCCCACCAACCAATATTTGACTTGGACCCTAATAAAATACAATTCTTTGACTTGGTAAAAATAAAATAAGATAGGGTGGTTTAATAATACAAATACCACCGTACACACAGATACACAAATACGTATAAATACGTATTCAGGATGCCGGGTCTTCAATTGAGTCTCTGAGCCATAAGCTTGGTGCAGTGGCGGTGCGGCGTCGGCTCCGAGCATTGGGCCCGGTAGTGGGTCCGGTGTCCCCACCAACCCTCCCGGGGCGGTTGGAACTCGACTCCGTCGAGTAAGGGGGAACACTGCTGTGGTAGTGCTCCAGCATATCTGGATCGAGGCGCTGGAGATCCTCCCGGCTGATCCAGGAATCATCAGATGATGGACGGTCCCGCCAACGGACAAGGTAGCGCTGGTACTCCCTGCTCCGTATAGTGGTCACCTGCTCATCCAGTATCCTCTCAATATGCTCGCGCGGTGCTCTCAAGGATGTGGGACGCACAGGGGTGGGCTCACTCTCAAGGGGAGGAGAAGGCTCGAAAGGGTCACTAGGAATCGCTGTGGGTTCCTTGTAGGCCACTAGGTCTGTCACATTAAAGGTCGAGCTAATCCCTTCTTCGGGAGGTAAATCCACAACATAGGCATTGGCGCCAATCTTCCGCAGGATTGGGAAGGGACCATCACTACAGGCTTGTAACTTTTTAACGGCTCCTGAGGGGAGTTGTTCGGGCCGGGCCTGTACTATAACCAAGTCACCTTCTTGAGATTCATGGTGACGCCTATGAGAATCAGCTGACTCATGCAGCCTAATGACGTGATGTGCAAACTCTTCGGCTGACTTGGACAGTCTAGACTCGAGGGGAAGGTTGGGTAGGGTGGACCCAGGGGCAAGTTCAATAGCATGTTGTACATCACGCATGGGAGGGAGTTGAGAAGGTAAGTCC
Organism: Amorphophallus konjac; assembly: GCA_022559845.1. NCBI lineage: Eukaryota > Viridiplantae > Streptophyta > Magnoliopsida > Alismatales > Araceae > Amorphophallus > Amorphophallus konjac. Next base: position 14,523,418 of record CM040122.1, on the reverse strand, counting down.
TCGAGGACGATGCCTTGGAAGTCCGGGAGTATGGCCGGGTCTTCAGTTGGGACTGAGACTCGAGACTCCTCGGGTGTGATGGTGACGCCAACAGCCAAAACAGGAGCACCCTCAGCAACCCCTCTGTTTAACTCACCGACATTTATGGAGTCAAGGCGCCTAACTAGGTTATGACTAACCTTAAGGGCCTCAGAAACGGGTGTGATAGATGCACGAGAAGAGGGAAGGGGAGGTTTCCTTTTAGTGGGAGTTTGGGGATTCTTCTGAATTTTGGGAGTTCCGGTGGAGGTGGAGGTGGAACTCTTTCCCGGGGTCACCTTTGGGGGTGCCGGGTACAACTGAATCTTCTTCCCGTTATAGGAGAAGGAACACTGATTGGACTGACCAAAGGTAGCGAGGTCTACATCATAGATCCATGGTCGTCCTAAGATGACGCTCCCGGCCTTCATAGGCACTACATCGCATAGGATTTGTCCTTGGTAGGACTGGAACTGGATGGGAATGACACATGTAGTGGTGACTGGGATAGACGTGTCGTCAACCCAAGCCACGTTGTATGGCCTCGGATGAGGATGGGTAGGTAGACCTAGACGGGATACAAAGTCTGAAGAGACTGCATTGATACAGCTCCCGTTGTCAAAGATCACATTGCAGGGTTGAGATTTTACCATAATGTATGTTTGGAAGATGGAGGTTCGACGCCAGTCGTCCTCCTAGGGGTGAGTTAGGATGCAGCGAACTACACCCATCCTTCCCTGGTTCGAACTCTTGGCAATATCTCCCATTTGCATGTACTCGACATACGTGCTATCAAACCCTGCATCTAATTCCTCAAACTGGGCAATGAGATCAGGGTCAGGCTCATATCTCTCAATGGGTTCTTCTTCCTGAGGTGGAAGCTCCACAGGTTGGGGGTTGGTGATGACCAAGGATCGGGTGGGGCAATTGGTGGCAATATGCCCTAGGTTATGACACCTAAAGCAGCGGACTCCCGAGATAGGGGCTGGTTGGGAGGTGCTAGGGACCACTCCCTTTCCCTTGTCGTCTCTCCTCTCAGGTGGAGTATACTCCAGCCTAGGCACAGTAGCGGGTGCAGGTAAAGGGTTCCTTGGGAAAGGAGTTGTAGGGGCAACGGCCCGGAGTGGGGTAGCAGTAGGGACGTAGAAAGTGGAGGGGCCGGGCCTCTCAGAATAGCGGACCATGGGATTTCGGGACTCGGGTTGGCGGTAGGTGGGGACCTGAGGTGGGGCCACCCTTTGAAACCGCTCGACATCCTGAGCAGCCTGATAGGCATGCTCGAGAGTGTTAACTCCCGAAGGAACAGCTCCCGATGTATACTCTCGTGTAGGCCAGCCCTAAACCGTGAGAGGGTGACGGAGGCATCCTCCATGACTCGACTCCGAAGGAAGAAGTCATCAAATTTGGTGATGTACTCGTCTACGGACTTTCCATCTTGGGTGAGTTTCTGCCATTGGTCTAAAAGACGCTGATGGTAGGAAGGTGGCAGATACTTCTCCCTCAATTTCTCCTTCATTTCTTCCCACGTGCTTATAGGTTCCTCTCGTCTCCTTGCTAGGAGATTCTCAATGTTACACCAGTAAGTTTTGGCTTGACCTAGGAGCTTCATTTTGGCAAACCTCACCTTTGTAGCAGGGGTCATGCGGCGATGCCAATCAAAATATTGGTCCATCCCGGTCTCCAAATCAAGGTATGTAGCGGGGTTGAGGGACCCATCAAAATTTGGAGCGTCAATCTTGACGTTCCGTAGGATGATATCTTCATCGTCGTGGTCTCTCTCTCGAGGCACACGGGCCTCTTGTTCTCTACCTTGGGGAGTCTGATTCTGGCGGGCTTGCTCTCTTTCCTCCATAGGATTAGCTATGGGATTGTCGTGGCCATTCACTCTTCCTTCCTCCCCCTTCAGTCGATCCTCTAAGGCTCGGATCCTCTTATCGAGTTCCGTCCGTAGTTAGCCTATGGACTCTTCAAAGTGGGCCACGAGATTGTGCTCGAGCTGGACTAGCATAGCAGTCACGCTCTCTTGATCCATGAGTAGCGTTGAGGGGCGCTCTAGGCGGCCGGATGAATTCCTAGACCAACGTGGCATGCACGACCTCGGACCTAAATGATGCAGTCCTGGGACGGATAATTAGCAAGCTATAGACCCGAATTTGTTGGCTAAATAGGCAAAGGGCCAAGTTTGAAGGGACTGGTCAGGGAGAGTTGCACGCCCGTAGGCGAAGTAGTTGTGGAACTACCTCCTGATAATTAGGGTGCCCTAATGCGACAGTGTAGGGCCTAAGGATGGGTACATATAAGCTCTCGCTTTCCGTCCACAGCTATGCACTCAGGAGACTGGCTGCATGGATCGGGCTCTCGCTCACCTCGTCACGCGGTAAATGATAAGGATACTAAATGAGTAAGTGAGGGGAGCACGTACCTAGCTAGACTGAAAAGTCGAACTCCGACCGGAGACGAAGGCGAGCGGGGACGTGCGTGCCCGCACGGCGTCGATGAAGCTTGACCGATTACAAAGAATTTACTCCACGTAGGGAGGATTGAATTATTACAAAACCGCTTAATTTTCCGCACAGGGGAATAAATTAATCCAATTTCTCCGCACAGGGAGACTCAGAGGAACGTACGTGCCGTAAATTACGGAACGTCTGTCGACGACCCAGTATCTCGGGCGTTGTTCGAGCCTCCGTTGTGGACTTCGGGCGCCACTTCAATCTTGTTAAAATAACATATATATATATATATATATAAGATTATATATATAAATATATATAGATATATATAAGATTATATATATCCTAAATATATATACTATATATATAATTAACACACTCTTTTTTTTCTCAAATTTTAATCTCTTATTTTTTTTTGACTTTTTCAAATCTCTCTTTTTTTTCCACGCGTTTTTTTTTCAAACACTTTTTTTTTCAAACTTGCAGACTTTTCAACCTCAACTACTTTTTTTTAACTTCTTCACACTTTTTTTTCAACTTCCACACCTTCAAATCTCACCTACTCTTTATGACTTTTAAACCTCTCTTTTTTTTTCTTTTCAACACTCCAAACTTTTCCGGTTGTCAACAATGACGGGCGCGTGGGCGAGGCCAAAGCAGGGGCGGGCGCGGTCAACGCGCTTTAACGCGTGGGCGTGGCTGTCGTGGGCTGGCGCGCGGCAGGACGCAGGGGCGCGCAGGCCCGGGCGCAGGGGCGCGCAGGCCCGGGCGCAGGGGCGCAGGCTGGGGGGGCCGGGTGCGGGCGGCCGCTACCGGTCGGCGGGCGCGGTCTGGGCGCGGGTGCGGGCGCGCTGCGACGGGCGGCCGCTGGACGCGGATGGAAGAAGCCAGCGTTACATTTGTGTAACGCGCTGGGGCAAGCGCGTTACCTCCTGCCTTCACTCCTGGGATGACCCAGGAAGTAACGCGCTCGCCCCAGCGCGTCACGCGGATGTAACGCGCTCGGCCCGGTGCGTTACACACGCAGACCCCCAACGGTCAAAAACCAACGGTCGGAAAGCCCCTGACGGCCCAGCCCGGGCGCGTCACTTAGAAGTGGTGGTCTATCGTGGGACCGTCACAGTCCCTGACCCCCAAAGGCTAACAAAAGGGCATGTGACGGCCCCCTCGAGGTGCGTCACATCATGTAATGGTCCCTAGAAGGACCGTCACACGCACCCGACGGCGAAAATGGCGGGAAAGCCCAAAAACTTCAACCACGCCCCCATGCCTCCACCGGAGAGGGGGAAAACAAAGGGGAAGACCCCTGGGGACCCCTAGCATGATTCTAGGTCATCAAAATGTGAAATCATGCATCAAATCCATAGATCGGGCGAGCTCTCCCCAAACATGGAAAAACCCCAAACATGCTCAATCAAGCCGCTCTCGGCCTCCCCTTGGCCTATAAATCACGAAAATGAACGGCGGGGAGCTAGGGAACGTCACCCTACCTCAATGGAGCGAATGCTCCGCCGGATCGTCCGTGAATTGCGAAGAACGCTTTAGAAAACCTCGCCTCTTCACGCTTCCCACGCTCACCGCACGCCCACGAGATCACCTCGCCATCACCCACGCCCTCGCGCCGTCGCCCCGCCGCCTTCAGCAGCCGGAAGGGAGCTCGCCGCCCTCGAACGGGAGGAAGAGAGGGAGAAAGGGGGGCCGCGATGGGGAGAAACGGAGGAGGAAGAAGAAGAAGAAAGAGAAGGTGGGGAAGAGAGAGAAAATAGGGGGTATTTATAGAAAATCTGAAAAATCCAAAAATACCAAAAAATAGAAACTTATATTTCCGGAGTCCTCAGAACGCACCGATCGCAACGGTACTACTCATGCCCAGGTGAACGACCCGGTTCACCCGTAGCGAGGTTCCGAAGGAATTACCGAAACACACACCGGAAATCGGAAAATACACGCGGAAAAGTCGCGGAACGCTTCCGGGCCTCCGAAACAACTCCGGATCGCGCCGATCCGAACACAAAAGATGTCCGAAACGAAATTTCGGACACAACGGAGCCGGACACTCCGAGAAACCAGATCCGGGACCCACCAAGAGGGATCCGAAAGGTCCGGGATATTACAGCCTGCGGGCCCACCGGTGCCTGTGGGCGCGGGCGAAGCGCTCGCAGGCGGCGAGTGCCGGACGCGTCAGAGCGGGCCCGGTGCGTCGGGCGTGCGCAGCAACGACGATCGCAGGGACCGGGCGCGGCAGGCGATACGGCATCGCAGGCGGCGGTGGCTGTCCCCGGTGGGGCGGCGACCGGAGGTGGAGAAGACGACGGGGGGTGGAAACCCAGGGACGAGAGAGAGAGATTAACGAGAGAGAGAGAGAGAACGAGGGAGAGAGAAACTAGAGAGAGGGAGAGAGAATGGGAGAAAGAGAGAGACAGAGAGAACCGAGAGAGAGAGAAGGAGATAGAGAGATTAGCAGAAAGAGAGAGAGGGGTTAACACGGAGAGAGAGGGATTAACAGAAAGAGATTTAAAATTTTTTTTCTTTCTCTTTCTTCCTCTCAACCGTAAGCCTCTTCTTTCTAAAAAAATTTTTTTTTCTACTTTTTTTTTCTGCTACTCTTCTCCTTTTTTTTTCACTCTATCAACCTAGAGAGAGAAAGGAGACGACGTCGGGGACGTCGAGATCGAGAGAGGTGCCGTGTTGGACTCTGATACCAAATCTGAGGCGGCGGCGACGTAGAAATGGATCGACGGCAACTCCGGGACGTGAACAAAACGGGAACATATAGGTTGCTACCTCGCGCAGCTCGGCCTCACGCCGGACAGTCTCACACCGGGCGACACACTCAAACTCACAAGTGAGAAAGAGGGAAGGGAAACAAGAGGAGTGAAAACGCTCTCACGTAGGAAGCAAATTTCAATAGCATTCTTCATATGAAAAATATACACCCTTAGCCTTCCTTATATAGGAGGAGGCTATAACACTTACACCTTTTAAACTTTCATAATTGCACATATGTCCTAGCCTAATAAAACAAAGCCCACCAACCAATATTTGACTTGGACCCTAATAAAATATAATTCTTTGACTTGGTAAAAATAAAATAAGATAGGGTGGTTTAATAATACAAATATCACCGTACACACAGATACACAAATACGTATAAATACATATTCAGGATGCCGGGTCTTCAATCGAGTCTCCGAGTCATAAGTTCGGTGCAGTGGCGGTGCGGCGTCGGCTCCGAGCATTGGGCCCGGTAGTGGGCCCGGTGTCCCCACCAGAGACCAACGACGGGGCTTATTCCTACAACGGAATAGATTTTAAGGGCTTTTTAATAAACAGATAGATTGTGAGGGCTTTTATGTAATTATACAAGATTGTAGGAGACTGTTTTTCTAGACAACCCTATCTTATTTTATTTGTTCCATGGACCTTGGGGATTCATTGTATTTAGAGTTTTTACATATATTTATCCTTATAATCTTCAATTTTTACATGTATATCCTTTGACTTACAAGAATTGTCAAAAAATACTCGCGAATAATGCCTCGTCAAAATTTGAGTGCAATTTAAATATTAGAATGATGAATCTACCCTTAATTGAAGTTTTTTAAGCATTCGAAGAGATCACATAATCTTAAAGGTATTTTTAAGCTTTCGCATCTAGTAATAATTTTTATAGTAGTTATATAAGAATATTCCTTCAAAGTTAATGTCATCACTACTTTAAATGTATGAATGTAACTATTTGGATGATGTATTCATACTTCTTTGCCTCTGTCCCATGGTGCATAGATTCTTGGGCTTGGTCCATCTGCAAGGCAATCGACGTGGTCCTGGTTCATTTATGATACCGACCATTTTGCACTTCCAAGTATATTATATCAAGATTAATACTCCATCAAATAACCACTTTGACAAATTTACATATGATCATTCAATTCTAACTCCAAATAACCATGCGGATTGATGATGGGCATGTTATTGTTTTGTTCTTACAATCTCTCTCATCAAAAAAATTTTACTCAAAAATCTAGACATTTGTTGGATGTTTAAGAAAACTTAACATTTGTTTTGCTATATATTTTCTTTTTTTTTTCTCTCGCGGGGAGACATGTACATTCCCACAATCAAGACATACATGTAGGATAATTTGACGACTTCTCTGAAAGAGCACTGGATCAAACCCGTGACCTCCCTCGAAGAGAGAAGGTGATGAGATCATCGCGGCAAGACAAGCCACCCCACCATCATCCCTACACTTTCTAGGATCATCCTTAGCTTCTCTCAAGTAGGCTGATCGCGTGAAGGTGCACCAAATTAGGTCCACTCGATCGTAGTGTAGACTTAAGACAGAGAGCTGGAAGGGGGAGCTAATAGGGGTGCCAGAGAGGAAGGGAAATGGTTTCCTAAAGGTGAGAGGGGAACCAAGAAATTAGAGAGGAGAGGGTGATCACTGAAGAATGAAGGGGGGAGAGAGGTTGATGGGGGTAGGGGTTGAGAAGGATTGCCAAAGGATAAAACGGAAGACTGTGATTGCCAAATAAAACTTAAAAATTGTGACGACCCGACTCGTAGACCCGGTCCAGTCGTAAAGACTCACGTCAGATCCCAGTCGAGACGTCACAGTGGGACAACCCAAACGGTACATTATGGTTGAGAATTTCACATAAACACTAAGATATTAATGCAGCGGGAATAAAATTTCTCGAATCATCAGCTTACATTCAAATGAATTCATCCACATACATCGAAATATAGATTAACAACTTATATAAGTCATTTACTACATAACCAAAATTTCACACATATTTTTTTTAACTGACTGACATAACTACCTAAGACAATACTCGTAGTAACTCCAAGCCCCGATCAGAATACTACGAGATCACTCCTCACTTCTTCTACCGCTGCTCCTGAAAATATTCAACGGTGTGAGTCTACGAATAGACCTAGTAAGAGACTAGTATAGTCCCCAATCATAACATGTATAAACACATCCAAAGTGATTTACGGTATTTCGTTTCATAATTTATTCTTAGGCATAATTTTAATTAGATAACACATGAGGTTAATACATTTAACCCAATCTCAATTTTTATGATCATAAGTCATGCTATTAACATTTTACAACATGTACATTAAAACTTTATTCCATCAATTACAAAGTAAATGATAATTCATCATTTACAAATATAAACAATTACAGTGTAATAACAATAACATGTAATAACAATTCAGTAGACAGTAATACTAATTTCACTATCGATTCAATGAGCAGTAACAATAGGCAGTAACAGTCATTCCAATATCAATTCAGTGGACAGTAGCAACAGTTTCAATATCAGTTCAATAAGCAGTAATAGCCATTATAATAATGACTCAATAAACAGTAACAGTAATTCCAATTTCAATTCAGTGAGCAGTAATAGTCATTATAATAATGACTCAATAAACAGTAGCAGTCGTTTCAGTTCAGTAAACAGTAGTAGTCGTTTCAGTTCAGTAAACAGTAGTAGTCATTTCAATAATGACTCAGTAAGCAGTAATAGTCATTTGAACAATGACTCAGTAAACAGTAGCAGTCGTTTCAATTTCAGTTCAGTAAACAGTAGTTTCAATTTCAATTCAATTAGTAATAACAATGATATAACTAGCCAGACACAGTGCCCAAACCACTCATAGAAGGACAGTCAGTCGGTACTCGATCACCTAGGTAAATAGTGATGAGTCTTGGTTACTGCGCAGAACCGGGAGAAGTCCTCTCCACCTTAACCAGTGGTACTTGTCCACCTCCAGGATTTCAATCCCCGTTACCATCGTTACAGTGTGAATCTCCCCATAGGGGCATTTCTATAGTTTGGTTCCAGTCTCCCCCTATGGTGGCAATGTCCATTTGACAGTACTAACGGTACGGTAAAAATATATATATGTATATATATATGACTTATATGAAATGGACACATGCCACTCAAAATTCATGCTATGAACATTAATATGCCAATACTGAAAATCTTTTTTCTTTTTCTAAAATTCTCAACTTATTTAAACATAATGACATATATATATCCAAAAATTTACTAATTCTGTTTATAGACATCATAATGTAGTGAAATTTCAGGGAATCAATACATTTACAGGAATGATCAAAACAGAAATTTATCATCATTTTTCAGACAGTATATATATTTTTTTCAAAATTATTTATTCTCCATTTATACATCAAAAGTTATAATTATGTTCTCAAAACTCAAAGTCCATTGAAATTTCAGAAAAATAACACATTTACAGAAATGATCAATGCAGAAAATTTCCATCACTTTTCAGTCAGTAATTATAATTTTTTTCAGAATTACTTATACTGTAACATAAATCATAAATTGACTAAATTTATCTACCATGTTCTGGAGATCATTAAATTTTTACTGCATATCACATTTACACGTAACATTACACATAAATTTTTTTATAAGTTTTCATGCAGTAACTTGAATTTTCCTAGAATTACATGTATTTCAACATATATCATAATTTACAAAATTTAGTTACTAAGTTCTGAAATTCATAAAATTTTTACTGCATATCACATTTACATGTAACATTACACAGAAAATTTTTCATAAATTTTCATGTAGTAATTTTATTTTTTTATAGAATTGTATAAATTTTCCTATGCATGGAAAAATTAACTAAATTTACCCACAACACTCTAAAAATCACCATAATTTATCAAGCCATCATTCATAACATAAATATCGTTTCTGAAACTTTTCATTATTTTTTACATTGCTTTACTATTTTTCACATTGTATTACTATTTTCCACATTAAGTAAGAAAAATATATTATGAATAATAAATCAACTAAATATATCCAAAATGATCAGATAATTTCTAAAAATTTACAGAACATTGTTCCAGACAGCAGTATAATATATAGGCAACTTCATCATTTTTCATTCAGTATGTCTAATTTCTAAGATTTTAGATCAGTTTCTAAAATTTACAATAACTTACAATAATAACTTTTAAATGGAGAAAATTATCCAGAATGCTTAAATGACTAAAATATACTTTGAACTAACTTATAATTATCATATATCAATTCTTTAACATTCTCAGGATTTTTCACAGAATATTAACATTTATTCAATTTTCTAATTATTTATTTAAACATTGGTAATTATACTAGTAAAGATTCTGTTATTAGACTATGATAAAATTTTCATCACTTAGTTCTAACATGCATTTTAGCCTTCTGGTAAAGTTTCATGAATTTTCATATCGTATTTCTATTTATCTCATAATTTTATACTTCTAATAAAATATCAAAAATTATGTAATATTACTTGCAGATATCAATAATTATTGATATTTTCAGAATATAACACAATCAATGTCTGGACCATACTGTAAAATTATAAGACTTTTGTGAACATGGTTTCTAATTTCCATAATTTCTATACGATTATTTATATATTTTATCATGTATGAAAATCCATTAAAATAAATATCATGATCCAGAAACTATGAAAATTTTTATGCACATGGATCTCACAGTAAGGTACCTTCTTACAATTTATTGTAATTTTATATCATCCTTTGATATTTTAGTATAATTTAAACACCTTTAGGATAATATTAAAATATTTTTAAACGTGAAAATAAATTAAATCAGACATAGAAATTTTTACAGAAAGTTCATAACATCAGATCTCATGATTCTAGAAGTTCTATAAATTTTTCATACACTGTTGCTAATTTTAAGACATTAATCACTTAATTATACCATTATCCACATGCTTTAACTTAATGATTTAATACTAATCCAACCAAGATAAGATTACAGATTATAAAACTACGATCTATGACTTAACTACCTATATAGATGATAATTACACACCATAAATCATTCTAAATACGCTAATACATGCTAATGTAGGGGATAAAGTGATAATCTCTTACCTTAAAAATACTTAAATACTCCCTAATCAGTCTTCCAGCCTTCTCCTTCTGCTCCTCACGTACCCAACTCCCAAGAAGAATAAATGAAGTCCCCTATGATGCTATTTATAGGGATTTTCTTCTAATCCATCTTAACCCTTCATTTAATCAAAGGTGGAGATTAATTCTTTAATTCAATGTTATTTTAATTAAAACTTTGACCTTCAAACTTACACCAACCCACTCCACCTAATTTATTTGACTAACTCACATTTTTTTTATATATAGGACATGTGAAGATTTGACTAAAGAGATTAAAGAATTAAACTAATGAAATGTTTAACTAACAAACATAAAAAAAATAATAAAAACTTCTCTTTTTTTTTTACTCAACCTGCCGCAAAGCGGCAGGTTGGTGGTGGGCGGTGCCCGCCCTTGCGCGCGCCCGCCCGCCCGCGAGCACGCGGGCGGCAGCGTGAGGGGCCGCCCCCGCCGACTTTTTTTTAAAATTTTTTTATTTTTTTTCATTTTGAACCTCTTAATTTTTTTTTACGTTTTTACCCCTTTTTTGTTTAAACGTTTTCTTTCTTTTATTTTAAACAATTAACTCCCAAATTTTTAAACTTTTTATTTAGTATTTTTTTTTCTTTCCTTTAACTTTTAAACCCTTCCTTATATTTTTATAAAACAAACAACCTTATATAAATTTCATTTTAAACTTTGTTTATTATTATTATTTTTCTTTCTTCACTTTTTTTAAATTTTTAAACCTCTCTTTTTTATTTATATGACTATAATAAATATAATAAAATAAGTAATTTAAACATTTAAGCATACACAAATATATATATATTTTTAACAATCAAATAAAATGCTATAAAATTGTAGGACATTACAAAAATAGTATTAGAAACAGTTAAAAAAATTATCTAAATAGACCTCACAAGGTTCTTTTGGCCTCAATTCTAACATGTTCCCTGCTCCGCTCAAACATGGATGCGGCCCTCTCGCACTCTTCAAGGGAGAGCAACCCTCACCGCGGCTTTGCCGCCTCTACTACCTCATCCTGACGCCATTGTTAATTCGAATAAAGATTGGAATATTGGATCCACACAAACAAACGGAATAGGAGAAATGAGACACTGATATCCGAGTTACCAACTTCTTACTCCGCAAACAAACATACCTAACCTAAATGTTGTCCATCTCATGGGTGGTGTAGGATCCTAACATGGCATCTCATTGTGCCAGTTAGCTGGCATATGAATGAGACATCTAGGTTGGAATATAATTGATGAACTTAGAACATTGATGAGACTACTAGCATGGCATCTCATTGTGGTATTTAGCCGGCATATGAATGAGACATCTAGGTTGGGTTATGATTTATGAACTTAGAACATGATTATGGGAATCTTAGCATATCATTATTAGGGTGTTTGATTTCCATGCATGTTTGTCCACAAAAATGTGGGAACTAGACCTTGCGCTGGCGATGGTCGAAGGAGGAGAACACAAGATGGCAAAACTGTAGGGACTTGTAATTTATATTTTCTAACTTTATTCCTTATAATATATTCATTATAAACTATGCTTTATTTTCTTTGAAAGTTTGAGTTTATAATAACTGTAACTTTCAAACTGAAATTACAGTGAAAAATCAGGAACTCACTGGCTACACCTCTTAACCAATGCTATATCCTAATCAAATCTTAAACTAAGCTTCGAAGTTTCTAAAATATTCATGACATATTTTTTTTTTACTGTCCAAATATCTTAGGGCAGGTTTGATAATCGCTTAGATTATCTAACCCGATGAGAGAGAGCGACGGGCTCCACCTGCTCTCCTCACACCCAACCCTCTTTGACCGGGGTCGGGTGACTTACTCGGGCGGTGAGATGCTAGTAAACCACCCCACCCCGTTTTCAAACGGACCTTAAGGTTTAGGGTTTAGGGTCCTCAACCTAACTCTTAACCAGAGTTAAGAGGTGGTCTAAAATGTACAGGGGAAGTACGGAGGTGACAGAGGAAGAGGGAAAAAAGGAGGAGGATTTTTCATTTAAATTTAAGATTTAATATAAAATATTAGAAAAGTTACTCTTATACCCCTTATCGTTTAAAATTATCTCTATATCCCTTCTTTTATCGTATTTATGAAAATATTCTTGAAATCTTTAAGAAATAGCCATTGTGCCCTTATGTGGGGGTGTAGGGATAATTTTTTATTTTCAAAAATTTTGAGGATAGGGGGCAATGATTATTTTTTTAAAAATTTTAAGGATATTAGAGTACATATAATAAAGGTAGAAGTATAAAGATAATTGCTTAAGATTTTAAGAGTATATAAATAGTTTCCCATAAAAGCATGCTCCCTTGGATGTGGCACATTTACCCAAAGAGGATACGTAGATAAACATAAATTTCTAAAGGTTAACTCTAATTTTTTATATTATATATATGACCTTTATTTATTTGTTTGAAAAATAAATTAACCATTTATGAGAAAAGTGTCGAACATAAACCCAACCTTATATAAAATAAATCTAAAATTAGCCGAAGTTAAATATGACATGCCATTGATGGAATGGACCTCGCTATTTACAGGAACATTTTTTGGAAATTATTCATGTACCCTTAAATTTTTTATAAATAATTTCTACACCTCCATCATTATATAATTTAGTTGTATACTCCTTAAGATTACATCTATATACTCTTAAATCCAATATTATATCTTCAGAAATAATATCTATGTAACGATGAAATCTAATATTTAAGTGTAACTCTAATTAGTAGGTTTCAGATGTATATGGATAAACTAGACAAAGGTAAGGATGTATAGGTTATTTATAAAAAATTTAGGAGAAAAAGAGTAATTAACCAAACATTTTTGAGAAATTTTTATACAACAATAATCTTTCTAAATTATAAGGAGTTTTGTATATAAATTTTTATTAGAATGAAGATTACATATTTTATCATTCTAGTTAGCCGTGTTGTCGTGTAAATAAAATTATTACGCAAAAATCTTAATAGGGTGTTTGGGAATATTTAAAAACAAATCTATTTTTACCTTAAAAAGTATGCTATGTCAATTTACAACTTAATTTTTGAAATAGATGGAAACAGATAACTAACTATTTGGTAGAAGTGTCATAATTGTTTAATTTTGTGTTGACCTGTTCAATAGAACAACTAAAATTCGTCATGTCACACTATATCACGAGAGATGTGGCGCTAATGGCGAACGACATTGAGACATATAATTGGAAGCGGAGAAGCCTGAGAAAGAGACCCCAACATTACAAGCTATAATAGGACACTATTGTTCCTTGCAGTCGGGTCGACACCGGAGAAGGAGATAGAGTGCAAGTACATGTTGTGGACACTGTGGGGCGGATTGGGCAACAAGATACTCTCCCTCGCCTCCTCTTTCCTCTATGCCCTCCTCACGGATAGGGTCCTCCTCATCGACCAGGTGAAGTAACTAAGTTGTGCCCGGGAAGGGCTCACACTTGACTAGTCATGTCCTTGTGCTCAAGTTCCAACCCTTTCAACACCCAGGTTGCCTTCTAAGACGGCCGCCCAACCCCCACAAAGCTGTCCTCACTCTCTCTCTTATTCGTCTTGTCTTTTCGACACATGGAAGAAATGGCGACCTAAACCTCACAACTCACACCTCATCAACTTTTTCTCTCTACTCCTCTACAAGCCATCTCCCACACGTCTCCTCTTATTCTTCCTACCATGGTCGATAGCAAAGGTGGATGGGTCCACAATCGGTGCCTCGACCGGGGCTCTACCGCCACCATCTACTTGGTCGCCTCCATGTTCGGCAAGTGGGAGTCTTTCGTCGTCAAGTCCATTGAGCTCTCTCGCTTGGCGCCCCTGCAGAGGGAGGAGAAGGTCATGACTTCTCTTTGCAGCCCCCCACGTTGTGTCCTACTTGGGGTAAGACTTCAGGGCGTAGCCTGACGGTCACGTCCTCTACAACATGACCTGTGGACGGTCTTCGCAAGAGGGTGAGAAGGAAGAGGGGAGAGCCAACATTGGGTTGATCGGTGAGTTGCCTGAGCGTAGGAAATAGGAGGAGGAGGGAGAGGGGAAGGCCAATCGGTTGGCTCCGGAGTAGGAGGAGAGGGACGAGGGAGAAAATAGGCCATGCGAGTTTCTCCCTCAAAAAAGATACGGCAAAACTTATTTTTTATTTTAGAATAAGTTATAACTAGATGAGATTATATCTAAAAAATTGAAGAGATCTTATCAGGCATGTTTATTGAAGAGACCTTATCAAACATGTTTAAGTGATTTATATATTATTAAATTTTATTTTAAGAAAAAATAAAAAATTGTAACCAACCACCCTACAAAATAGTTCTCTTTTATGTTTAAACAAAAATTAGAAAAAAATGCTTATCCTGTTCTGCCGACGAGGCTTATTTCCTGCGCCCACCTCCCCTTATTTTAATTTTTAAATCCCCATTTGTTTAAAAATAATAACACGCCAAAGGCCGCCATTTTACCTAACCCTTCTTACCGCGCTATTTTCTCTCTCTCTATCTGGGTGTCTCTTTCTTCCTGGCTTGCTCACTCTTTGCTCACTCTCTCCAACAAGAGAGAGAGAGAGAGAGAGAGAGAGATCTGCGCACACGAATGCGACCCGCCGAGAGCGAAGATCGAATTAGGTCTCCTTCCTCGTCCACCCCCCGCATCCGAGCCCTAGAATCCCGACAGGGAGGAGCGTCATCACCGCTCCCGGGGCGGAGCGGAGGCGACGCCTGCTAGGTTTTTCGAGCTTTTTTATTTCCTTTGGGTGCTCTGGATGTGAGGGCTTCCGAGTGCGGGCGGGAATGGCCGATCTGTGCGGCGGGGAGCTGTTGGTGGGAGATGCGGGCGATGGCGGCGGCAATGCCAAGGCTGCGGCCGCAGGAGGAGGGGAGGGGGTGGCGCCGTGGTTGGCCAGGGGGGAGGGCGGGAAGGTAGGGGGAGCGAGAAGGAGGGTCTCGGTGAAGCCGAGCGTGGAGGCGGACGAGCTGATAAACCTGCTGCACGGCTCGGATCCCGTGAAGGTGGAGCTGAACCGGCTCGAGAATGAAGTCCGAGGTGGGAGTGTGGTTTGGATCCGATGGCCTTCTCTATTTTCCTTGCGTTTTTTCGTTATTGTTGTTTCTTGATATTCTGAGATAGTGTGTGTTGCTGAGTTTTGCAGACAAAGAGCGGGAATTGGGGGAGGCGCAAGCAGAAATAAAGGCGTTAAGATTGTCAGAGCGGGCGAGGGAGAAGGCTGTTGAAGAGGTGCTTCTTTTTTCTGTTTCGTTTGAGAGTTAGGAGTTGCATTTGTCATGGCTGTTCCCTGGGATTCTCCGAAGGACTTGTAAGATGTTTCAGCTTCTATACACCTTGGATATTACAGGCCGTGTGTGGCGAAACTTTTAGTTGGAAGCCCACTTTTAACATCAAAAGTATTGAATGGGAGTGGTTATAAGTAATTTTGGGTAGTTGCACAAGTCAAACCTTCCCCAGATATCTCATTTTACTTCAATCTAGGAAGCTTCGATTTGTAGCTTTCTGTTGGTAGGTCGGCATTCCTTCCTCTAAATAACTAGGCTGAAACATGTGGAAGCCCAAAAGCACTTCCAAATGGAAGCTGTGCCAAACACAGCCTAAATCTCTGCTGCTTTGTTTGTGCAGTTTTCCATTGGTTTGCATCTTCATATGCATTTCAATTGAAGTGGATTCCTCTTCATGTGTTTCGTTTATACTGTTTTTATTAGACTGTTTACAGTTGGGATCTTCTTCGTTGTTTGCAAAGCTTGATTTACTCTGCTTGAGTGCATTTTATTGCTGTTGTACTTAAAAAAATCAGTTTCAAATTGCATAGCTCCATTTTATGAGATCATATTTTTTAATAACAGAACATGTTTGTCAAATTTAAATATCTTTTGACCTTTTGAAGGGTTCATAGTCAATGAATTCTTTTTTTATTTGTTCTTTTCTAGCTTTGCTTGTTTTATGAGCCCTGACGTTATTTTGGTCGCATAACAGAATAGCAGCTTTTGGTTTCTAATATATATATGTTTGGTCATGGATGTTTACTGATTCTGGTTGTGCTTGAATGCTCTCTTTTGCAGCTCACAGAAGAGTTAACAAAGTTAGAGGAGAAGCTAAAGTTAACTGAGTCTCTTCTTGAAAACAAGGTATCGAGGAGAAGTTTTTTTTTTTTGGAGAATTAATCTGCTTTTATATGTCGTCTACATCCTCGAGTGTCATGAGGAAATTGGTTGCAATTGAAGAATCTTAGGCTGTTAGCTAATATTTCATTAATTAGTCAAAGTATACGACTATCGAGTCCAATAACATGCGTCAACTACAATTGCCATTCTACCTGATGTGCATGTGCTCCCATCATGACTGTTCCACAGGTAATCTATTTACACGCAGTGGCATATATCTACCAAACTCAGAAGGCATATAACTGCATGTGTATATAGCCTATTGTTATCACCGTCCTATTGTTGCATATTGTGACAATTATTCACCTATATTATATTTGTGGAGTTGATGAGCTCTGGTAGACTTTGTGATTTTCTATTTGTTTATCTTCTCACAGTTGACTAGACAGAACACTTCTCCTCATCACGATCTAGTTTATTTTTCCAAGAATGAAGGATTCAATGTGAAACATAGACTTTGAAAGTAATAGATGAAGGTGCTGACGTGCAAACTGAATGCAGGAATCAATTGCAGAATTGATGGGGTAAGGGGGAAGCATGAGAATAAGGGTTCTTTTCATTTTGAAAGAGGTAATAAGGGAACAATAAAACAGGAAGCCATAGGGAGACCCAGAATATCATACAAATGCATAAAACATCATAATTGAGGTAATTCCCCTTTAAAGGAATCATAGTCTAGCATTTCAATTGATTTTCCTTTTACAAGTGCCTGCACTTTGCTCTTTCCTTTAAAAGGCCAATTCCTGGATTGCCTCTCGGATATATTGATTGCCAAATTATATCAAGTATATTAAATATTGATGTTCAAATTTCTCTCTGGACTATGATTATAGTAACACACGGTGGAACCGACTTAAATCTCCCTTGCAAAATCTAGTACTGACACAGGTTTACCATTAGACATCACTTCCCTTCTTGTTGATGCTCTTCAGATTTCTCTATTTTCTACTAAAATGAACTTTTATCTTTTGAAAAGCTCACAACCCTTATCGATTACTGTTAAGTGCACTCATCCATTACTTTCAAAAAAGTGCACTCATCCATTAAGTATTAAAAATTACCTATGAAGTCAAGGATGTCTTCCAAGAGGCACTTCAGATGCTTGTTATAGTAACGAAGTTGGTGATTAAGATTTCAGGAAAACTGATTTTTGCACTATTTTATTTTTGTATCCTTTTAGCCCATGCAATACAGTGTGTCCGGATGGGAATTTTTGTGATCAATAAGAATGGGATTTCTGTGCAGGATTGCAGGTATTATTCTTCAAAGGTTTGATCATCATAATCATCTTTAACCTTACCATTTCACTGAGTAAACCATTGGTGCATACCATGGCTATGCACTATAGTTGTCAAGGCGACAAGGTGACCCAAGACATTCATGGGGAGCCTAGCTTAGGTGATAAGGCATCCGCCTAGGCGACACCTTAGCACCTCTTTAAAACCCAACAAATATATATCTGCAATATATAAATTAAGAATAAAATACATGACAATTATAGATTTTGATATTAAAAATTGAGAGAGGGGGAGGGAGGAGAGAGGGGGCGAGAGAAAGAGAGAGAGAGAGAGAGAGGAGTTGGAGGAGTGTGTGGAGCTTGATCTAGCTATGACCCGGCCTTGCATCGCAGATCGCCAGGCAGCCCAAGGCACCCATGCAGGGTGAGCTTGGGTTTAGGGTTGAGCCAAATGTCCGAGTTAGCGGGCACCTTAGACACCTTTTTGTGCCCAGAAAAGGTGCCCTAGCACCTTGGGCCTGGATTAAAGGCGTCTAGGCGACTGCCTTGACAACTATTTCTATGCACCAATTATTCCCACTGAGCTTCACCTAGGACATTGTCATAAAATGGAGCCTTAAGCCTAGCTACAAATATTTATTCTTCTGCACTCTTGTCATAGTTGTCAAGGCGTACAAGGCGACCAAGGTGAGCTTGGGGTCCTCGAGTGCCTAAGCACTTAGGCGTCTGCCTAAGCGGCGCTTAGGCGTCAAGTTCATAAAAAATATTATCATTAATATACACATAATATATATATATATATATATATATTAATCATGATTATTACAAATATGGGAAACAACACTAGTATGAATATAGAAATAAAAATTAATAGAAATGACATTGCAATAAAATATCAAAATTTATTTTGAGATAAAATTAACAATTAAGACATACAAAATTCTAATTAAAATTTAAAATACTTTATTAACAAATTAACCCCATTATTAATTGAAAGGGGGGAAGGCAGGATAGAGAGAGAGGGACTGAGAGAGATAGTTGCGAACTGTGTGTGTGAGAGAGAGAGAGAGAAGGAAGGGTGGAGGAAAGAGAGAGAAGGGGGCAAGGGGAGAGAAGAGATAGACAGACAGAGAGAGGGGGTAGGAGAGAGAGAGGGTAGGTCTCACTGTGAGTGTGAGAGAGAAACAGAGAGAGTGTTAGAGTGTGAAGCCCGAACTCACCATCGTGCGCCCTCGCACGCGGATCGACCTGCGCAGTCAGGTCGCGGGGGTCAAGGGGGCAGCGCCCCTTGCGGGGGTTTCCGGGGGCGGAGCCCCCGGAAGAAAATTTCTATTTATAACAGGGGAGAAGAGGGAGACGAAGGTAGCAGGGGGGCGCCTAGGCGCCGCTTTGGGCGCCTAGGCCGCCCAAGCGGCGCCTAGGCGGCGCCTTTTTCAGGGGCAACAAGGCGTAGGGGCGCCTTGCTCCCAAAAAACCGCCTGCCCGCCTAGGCGCCGCTTAAGCGGCGCCTAGGCGGGCGCCTTAACAACTATGACTCTTGTGAAGCAAAAGCATGAGTCGTTCTGATTATTTACTGTCGTAGAAGAATAACTGAGCAACTTTGGCGCACTCTACACCTACATGAAATAACATAGAACGATGGTTTCATGTTGAAGCATCACTTTCCTTTTCTTCAACATTCCTCTTTTTTATTTCAAGATA
Organism: Amorphophallus konjac; assembly: GCA_022559845.1. Lineage (NCBI taxonomy): Eukaryota > Viridiplantae > Streptophyta > Magnoliopsida > Alismatales > Araceae > Amorphophallus > Amorphophallus konjac. Next base: position 14,503,842 of record CM040122.1, on the reverse strand, counting down.
TGTGACTTTGATCCTTGTACAGAATCTTGAAATCAAGAAGATTAATGATGAGAAGAAAGCGTCAATGACTGCCCAGTTTGCTGCAGAAGCCACCCTTAGAAGGGTTCATGCAGCACAGAAAGATGACGATATGCCACCCATTGAAGCAATCCTTGCACCACTTGACGCAGACCTGAAGATTGCACGGCAAGAGGTATTTATCCATAAACTCATTTCTATACATTTTCAGTTTACTTCTGAGTTTCATTGAAGGTAAAATATGTTTGATTTTATAAGCTATCTCTTTTTTTCTTTTTCTGGAAGAGAAGGTGGAATTTTGTTCAATGGGGTTGGAACATACCTAGTAATGGATGTTTGGCATCTCCAGCCTTTATGCATATATAAATGTAGAGTGCTTCCTGCACACAGGTCAATAACATTAGCAGTCTTGTTAATGGGATTTAATACAACATTTTGGTGAATTGTAGTCAGCATAGACATGCCATTGGTACACCTCAGTGTCCAGTGTTTTAAACATCTATTTGTGACCTTGAAAACGTAACTCATTTCTTTCTGTGCAAATTTTCTAGCATATGCTATTCAGTACCAACTGCTGGATATCCATTCCTGGGCTGAATGCATTCTTTCTCTCCAAATTGCTGAAAAATTCCCATATATCCTGGCTTGCTGAGATTCTTTGATGGAAATGTGCTAAACTCCCATTACTTGCCAACCTTTCTACTAATTTGACAGTTCATCATCAAGTGGTCTATATCTCCACTTTGCCTTTGGCATATTGAGTTGAGTGGATCGTACTATTTTCTAACCATTTTTTTTCTGAACATTTTTGTAATATTTTTCTTTCCTAGATTAGCCACATGTACGTCTTATGTTCACCAGTGACTAGGTCCTCCAAATTTAGATTTTTCATACCTCTTCTCTTTCCCTTGATCATATTATACAGTAATTTGACTGTAAAAGCCTCACAATTGTAATTCCATCTCCTTGTTGAATTGCCTGTGGAGTTGTTCGTCTTGCTGTTTATGTGCAAATTCTCTCTTTAGCCATTGTGACACTTGCTTCATTTTTTTTTCACTTTCTTGCAAATATGTACAGTAGCAGTCATACCATGTAAGCAGCTTTATCATAGAAATGTTATTCTTTTGCTCTCTGGTAACTACTGTTGCTCTCCTTTGTAGATTGCAAAGCTCCAAGATGACAACAGAGCATTAGATCGACTTACTAAATCAAAGGAAGCAGCTTTGTTAGAAGCAGAAAGAACTGTGCAGATTGCTTTAGCAAAGGCCTCCATGGTTGATGATCTTCAAAACAAGAACCAGGAGCTAATGAAACAAATTGAAATTTGCCAGGTACTGTGAGTTCTCTTTTAAATCTTCAAAATTTGAAATTCACCCTTTGGCTTTTATTTTTAATGCTGCGAAGTACATTTTTAAGGAAGAAAACAGGATCTTGGACAAACTACATCGCCAAAAGGTTGCTGAAGTTGAAAAGCTCAGCCAAACTGTACAGGAGCTGGAAGAGGCTGTTCTTGCAGGTGGTGCAGCTGCAAATGCTGTGCGGGATTATCAGCGCAAAATTCAGGAGATGAATGTATAGTATCTGCTCTTTTGGAGAATTTCTTCTTGAACTAAATTCTCAAAAGGCTTTGTAATGCTTTTCACAGGCTATTTTAATATCATTCATCATTCACATGCTTCCTCTGGTTTTTGTTATTGTACTGCTGTTCAGGAGGAGAAAAAGACTCTTGACCGTGAGTTGGCTCGTGCTAAGGTCACAGCCAATAGGGCTGCTGTCGTGGTGGCCAATGAATGGAAGGATGCTAACGATAAAGTGATGCCTGTAAGGCAATGGCTTGAAGACCGAAGATTCATGCAGGTGGATAGTAGATATTTATGCACTATTTTGTCATCAAAGTTATACTTTCTAGCTTCAGTTCATTACTCTGTCGATATGACTGATCAATGACAGCTAGGAACTTAGCATCCTTTAGAAGGTAGTCTTCCTACGTGCTAACTGACCTCTGTCTGTATATGGCTCTTCAATTGGGAGGTTGCCATCATGCTGACAGCTTGTCAAAAGATTTGCCCAATACTTTGGGACTCTCAAGTCCTAGCTGACCTCAGAGGCTCAGATTAATGGGGGCAAGATGATGATTGTATTAGATTGAGCACTCCTTATTTCTACGTTGTGACATACTGCATTTGTTTGATACTCATATTTTGACAGAACAATTTCTTTCAAACATTGGATGCAGGGAGAAATGCAGCAACTTAGAGATAAGCTTTCAATGGCAGAGCGCACAGCAAGGTCCGAGGCCCAGCTAAAGGTATGGTGACTACTTGTCACCTATGTATTTCTACTCTTTGTTTTTTATTTTTATTTAATTTAAAATAAGATGACTTCTCCACTCAAAGATCTCACATCATTTCTGTATCATCAGGAAAAGTGCCAATTACGCCTGAAAGTGCTAGAAGAAGGATTGAGGATGTCTTCCAGTACTAATAGCCGTTCAACTGTAGATGGAAAGAGTGCAATCAATGGGCTTTCACGCCGTCAGTCTCTTGGTGGTGCTGAAAACATTTCTAAGGTTTCTTCAAATGGACTCTTACCTAGGAGAACACCTTCTCAGTTGCGATCTCCTCTCAGTGCCAGCACTAGCACTGTTTTGAAGCATGCAAAAGGGGTGTCCAAATCATTTGACGGTGGCACTGGGCCGTTGGATAGAAGCAACGTTCTTGCGAATGGAATAGGCCCAATTTTTTTGCTGAACAGATGTTCTGATGCTGCAAAAGATACTGAAGCACAAAGTAGTTGTAAAGATAATTCAGAAGAAAAGCCAACTGATTCCCCGAATGCTGAAGCAGAAGATATGATATCTGGTTTACTATATGACATGCTCCAGAAGGAGGTCATAACATTGAGGAAAGCATGCCATGAGAAAGATCAAAGCCTAAAAGACAAAGATGATGCAATTGAGGTTGATAACTTGTTAATCAAGTTTAATCTGCATTCAATCTCTCCTCTTAGTTATGGCATATAACTGTTAAGATTATGCTTCATTTTCAAAAAAAATGTTACAATCATTGTTACATTTATTTGTATTTGATATATTATTGTGGCTCAGATGTTAGCAAAGAAGGTTGATATGCTTACCAAGGCAATGGAAGTTGAGGCAAAGAAAATGAGAAGGGAAGTAGCTGCCATGGAGAAGGAGGTGGCAGCCATGAAAGTGGAGGATCCTGAAAACAGGGCAAAGAGAGTTGGTAGTTCCAAGGGGCCTGTAAATAGTGCTCACTTGCTTCCTGGAAGGTATGCGTTCAATGTTTAGTGGTATTGGTCCTATATTCTCACTGATTTATTCATGATTCTTCAATATGCTGCTTATCTTGAATTGGCTAAAGTCTCTCTTTGTGATATGTAATAATGCCCTCTAACTGTGTCTTGTTTTCCTCTGTAAAAGAGAAAATTTTCATCTCAGTTCCCTGGATCAATGGATTATGGATCCAAGGCATATTTGATATTATGTTATAATAAAATAATTCACAAACCTTTTGGCGAGATGTCTCTTCAACATTTCAATAGTACTACCTGTTTATTTTATAATGAAATTGGTGGTATAATCCTCAAACTTCCGACAAAAAAGGATAATGTCATTTCCTTTTCTTGGAATCTTATCAGAGAGAGCCTTCAGATATTCAAGTTGTTATCCTGGTTGGACACTTGTTGAGAGTGCAGGGCCTGCAGCCATAGTCTCCTCTCCCCAATCCCAACAATGACTGATGTCAAAGGACTGCCGGCTGTGATGGGGGTGGTCAAATATGGGTTCAAGACTTTTCTCAGGCCTCTGTTATCCACTGGTTAGGACTTTCATGTTTCATGATGTCAAAATTGATACGTGAAGTTGAACAAAGGAAAATGTAAAAGGCCTCTTGATTGAACCCTTGACCTGGAGGTCTAGGCAGAGCAGAAAATTTTTAAACATTATTCTCTTAGGTAGTAAATGTAATTGCTTCCATATCTTTAGGAAGGCCAGACGTTATATTTCTCTCATGCGGAATATGGGTAATTGGATTTAGCGTATTTGCTAAAATGGCCAATAATGTTATAATAGATGTGGTTAGCTTGTTAACCTAGCTCTTGCTTGACTGCGTTGTGTTAATCTGATTCCCTTTTTCTCAAAAAACTAATCAATCTATTGAAAATCTTATCAAGAGGAAATACTTGAAGTTTTTAATTAGTGAATAATTGTCTCAGTGGGTAGCTGTTTCGATGATGTGCCGCGGAATTAGGCTGCATTTTTCTACCATGTAATTGTGCATGTTTTGATGCCTGTAAATACCATGAAAACGTATTTACAGGCATTCTAGTTCATGATACTTCCGATAGACCAGCACCTGGAATTTGAGTTGGCTGATCCTCCATCTTTTTTTTTTGAAAGTGGATGGTACCACATAATTTATAAAATGGAAAATCCTCTATCCTCTTGAGGAGATAATTTCACCATGTGTAGATTAAGTAATTCATTTAAAATTCAGTGATCTAACATGCCTGATACAAACCTGTAAAAAGATACAATGATCTAACAGAGCTGTTTGTGAGGAGTCAAAATCAGGTTTTGATCTGGAACAAGTGTTTGTTGAAATGACCTTTTCTAGAAGCTGACATGTTTAGACTGCATTCTTGAAAGATGTTAAATTGCTTCTATGACAGCATCCTCAGCTTTGACTGAATATCTAGAGTTGTTGTAAATACTTCATTATTTCCAATTATTTGTTTGTAGATGTTGATTGTAGGTGCTTGGTCATGAGCTGGGCAGTAGGAGAGCGCTACCTGTAAGGATAAAGTGATGCTGTGGAGTTTACCACTGTGACAGACGGTTGGTGCAGAAATGAATTGAACCATCCCATAACAAAAAGGAGAAAAAGGTTATGAGGCTATGAATATGAGATTGGGATCCATCACTTGTGAAGCATCTTTTGCAAAGAAAACATTTATGGGGTGTTTGGGAATAATTTAAAAAAAAAACTCTTTCGACCTTAAAAATTATGACAGGCCCATTTTCTACTTAATTTTTAAAATTAATAAAAAGAGTCTTCAGTTGTTTGGCAAAAACAGCAAACTTGTTCGTCGGGCCGCAGGGGGGGGTTGGAGGGGGGAAAGGCAGGGGGAATGGGGAGGCCGGCGCCGGGGAGGGGAGGGGGAGCAGCGGCCCGCGGGGGAGGGAGGGGGAGCCGCCGGCGGAGGGGGGCTGCGGGGGAGGGGAGCCGTCGGTGGAGGGGGTTGCTGGGGAGGGGAAGACCGAGGGGGGGCCGGAGGGGGGAAAGGCAGGGGGAAGAGGGAGGCCGGCGCCAGGGAGGGGAGGGGGAGCAGCGGCCCGCGGGGGAGGGAGGGGGAGCCGCCGGCGGAGGGGGGCTGCGGGGGAGGGGAGCCGTCGGTGGAGGTGGTTGCCGGGGAGGGGAGGGCCGCAGGGGGGGCCGCAGGGGGGAAAGGCAGGGGGAAGGGGGAGGCTGGCGCCGGGGAGGGAAGAGGGAGAGGGGGGCCGCGCAGGGGGGTGATCCGCCGGGGGGGGGACCGCCGGAGAGAACGGCGGGAGGGGGAGGGAGGGAGAGGGGGGCCGCGCAGGGGGGGGGACCGCCGGGGAGGGAGGGGAGGGAGGGAGGGAGGGGGGAGAACGGCGGGAGGGAGAGGGGGGCCGCGCAGGGGGGGTCCGCCGGGGAGGGAGGGAGAGGGGGGTCACGCAGGGGGACCCGCCGGGGAAGGAGGGGAGGGAGAATGGCGGGAGGGAGGGGGGGCCGCGCAGGAGGGGGGGCCGCGCAGGAGGGGAGAACGGCGGGAGGGAGAGGGGGGCTACGCAGGGGGGATTCGCCGGGGAGGGAAGAGGGAGGTCTTCGGGCGATTTTAAAAAAAAATTGCTGAGGAGTTGTTTTGTTTTAGAAAGAGATTTGAATGGAGTTAGTTTCTCTTCTAAAAATTATAGAGTCCTTACCAAACACGGTTAATTGAGTTCTCTCTCCCTTTTTTAAATTTGAGAGAGAAAGAAGGGAAAAAAACGTAACCAAACACCCCATTAGTTTGAGCCTAAAGTGGATGATGCCTCACAAGGGTTAGACCAACTCATGACATTCTGATACCAGGGGCAAGACCTATTCAGTACAATATGGCCTGGTGCAACGAATGGTTAGTGGGCCTGTAGAGGCATAGTAATAAGCTGGACTATAAAAGGTGAGGTTAAGTGCATGCTGTGGAGCCACCATTGTGATTATGGAGTGGGGAAAGAATAAATCAAATAGTCCGATATCAGAAAGAGGGAAAGAATTTAGTAGGTTATAAATGTGAGGTTGGATCTGCAACCATTGAGGCACTTTCTGGGGTCAAAATCGTCGCTGCACCCAAAAGAGGAAATACCTCATTGGACGGTGATGTTGATGCTTATGTGACATTGATCACTAATAATTCTCCATTTCTTTATTTCTTTCTTTACATTAATCAAAATCAAGCTTCTATTGGCAATTATTACACAAATTTTGTAAGCAGGTTTAGGTAAATTTTACTTCTAAATATGTTCTTGATTCCACAACATCTGCCACATGCATGACATCTTTGAATGAGCTCTTGACTGTCCATTTCTCATCTTATTCTGGCCTCTACTATTCTTGGCTTTTGATGTCTGGAGAGATGAGTCTGTCTGTGGGCTGGGTAAAACATTGAGGTCCAGTTCAGATCATCAATTGAAGAGAGACATGGCCATTATTATTCAAACTGGATTCTAAACAGAAAAAATGCACTGGTATGCCATTTCAATTCATTATTTTTAAATAATTAGGAGTCTGTTAATGAAACACTGTTTTGGATGATTAAGAAGGGAAGGTACTGATAAACAAATGATGAATTGCTAGTTGTTGTGTAACCTTAGAAGGTTATGCTTTCCACATAAAATGTTGTACTGGTACACACTGAACGGAGAGATGAGAGTAGGGCATCATCTGTTAACCTTTAGGAGTACAATGTTTCTAGCTTATGGACTGATCTTTTCTAGTTGACCACTTGAAGCCACAATTTGAGGGCAGTGGGATGTGCAACTCTTAAATTCTTCCATGCTTTTTGTTTTTCCCCAGCATTTTTAACATGTTTCACAAACATGGGAAAATATGAGTTGGGAAAACATTACCCACTTTTTCCGAATGTTTCCTCTTTTTTCTTCGATTTCTAGTTTCCTACCTTCCCCATGAAAAAATAGACTCCCCTTACTTCTCTCCATGTGGGAATGCAAACAAATGTTTCTATTTCTCATCCATTTTCTTATAAAATTTACAAATGCATGTTTTCCCTTTTCTGTAAATCACTTCCAGAGATTTTTCACTTTCCAAAGAAACATTTTCTAAATCTGTCCCTAGGAATCATGTTCGTTTAAATTGATGGGTCTACTTGTTCTCTTGTGTCTGCAACCTGTGCCTTTGTCTAGTTGGGTTCAAATAGCCTATTCGGGTGGAGATTGATGGATTCCCAACTCTGCCTGCTGTATCCTGTTGAGTACAATTATAACAAGCAGTTGAGACCAAGCTGGTGGGTATGGAGGAAGAAATTGCTTATCAGGGTTTTAATAGTATCCGCTGTCTACTCATTTGATTTCACTTAGAAAATGTCCGCTTCTGTCTGTCATGGATGAATATTTGCTTTGCTTTATTCTGATTTATTCACATTTTTGGCATTCAAGTCGTGTCCTAATGTTTATTTTCTTTGCAGAACATTACCCCAAAGCGGGCTGGTGCGCAATGTTCAATAATTATCTATAGTCGAAATGGGGAGTGATGCTTGCAGAGGCTTTCGGTTTTCCTCTTAAATTGATCCTAGGAATTTAAAGTGCACCTGCGCTCCTACAACGATCAAATCTGGGAAAGTAGGCTAACCTTGACCGTTGGTCTAGTGAACTGGCAGAATGGTGTAGAAGTAGGCTAACCTTTGGCAACTTGTTTTTACATTTTTTAGTTGTATAGGTGGCTGTTTTTTCCCCTTCTTTTCTCTCTCTCCTATTTGTATTTTGCAATAGTGTGATGAGTGCCTTTCCAGGGTTGTGAATATTTTTGTATATGAGATGACTGCTTCTGTTATTCATTAAAGTTGTCATGATGGGGATGTTTTAATGAATACCATTTGACCTCTCTTGTTGTAAGTCAATTTTGGATCTCCATTGCTTTAGAATTCCAATGAAGAAGGAAAAAATGTCAGTTGTCGATTTTGAAGCAGTTGTGTGAATGTGTCAAAGATGGCAGAATAAAGCTTCCTTTGGTGTTCAAATTTATTTGATTAGAAATGAAAGTTTATCTGGAGAGAGTTTTCGCTATGGACATTTGATCTCCCATTCATGTGTTCACCATCAAATTTCCAGTTAGTCCTCTGGAGGAAGACTTCACCTGCGTTCCTGTATCATGCGCATACGTGCCCATATAGGTAACTTTTTCTGAAGAGGTGTTCCTGCACAGTTTATCCATTGGTATCCTAGATCGCTGCTTCGAACTGTAAATCTGAAAATCTTACTGAATGATCTAAAGGATAAAATTTAGATAAAGGCTCGAAAATTTAGATAATAGTTTTTACACAATGAGTTTTTTTTGTAATTGTATGATTGTATGGCAGCTATTGTTTATAATGTTTTGATGCTGCTGCTGCCGCTGCATATCTATCTAATATCTCTATTTATTAATCCTAGCGGGGTGGGGTAACCGCCCGATCAAGGAGAAGCGAGGATGCTGCCCTTCCTCTTCTCCCGTTTTTTCCCCTCTGATTTTTTTTCCATTATATTTTTGTCATGCGCAACTCTCTTTCTCACTTCCTCTTCGTCTCTCTCTCTCTTCTCCCAGAGACCCATGTCAACCGCCCTATACATACGTCTCTCTCTCTCTCTCACTCTCATGCACGCACACCAGAATTTTCAAATTGTTGTACCACTGCGAAATCAAAATTTGAATTGGAAACTTTCATCGCAAAAACAGTCCCCGATTTTATCAACATCATATACGATGTTCAAACTGATCTCTCTCTCCCACAGCGTCCCTCTCTCTCTCTCTTCCAAAAGCTTAAACAGATCATCTGTAACTCTGATAAACGTCATCTTCTCCAACGCAAAATCCAAGTTTGCAGCACTCGGGCGCCATACCATATTATTTTGGAGCACAACAGGTACTTTCTCCCGTTCTGCATGTGTGTCTGTACATGTGTGTGTGTGCTTGTGTTTCTGCGTGTGTGGAACAACAGGTCCATGTGCCCACATTGATTGATATTTCCTATCATGCAGGTGTCAAAGTGTTACAACATATATAGTTATATTCAGAGACCAGAAAGAAAACACAACATAGTTACATAGCCAGAAGATCATTTGGAGGAGTCTTTTGAGTTTGGAGCACCTGGAAACCATCTTCTCTGAGAGCACAAACATGTCATGATCACTCTCTCCCCGTCCATACGTGTGTGTGCGTTTCCATATATGTGTGCGCCAGCTCTCTCTGTTCTTCTCTGTCATGCAGGTGTAACGACATGCTGCCGGGAGATTGCTTGGAGGAGCCTTAATTTGATGTGTACTGTCTCCCTATCTATATGTGCGCATGTGTTTTCCTGTGTACGCTATCACTGTTCTTCTCTGTCATGCAGGTGCAACATATTGTAGGCGGTCGGGAGATTACTTGGAGGCGCCTTTGATCAGTGTGTGCCATCCCCCTCTCCAACCTCCATTCTGAATGGAAGTGTAGGCCAGGTACCTCTTCCCCACCGTGTGTGTTTATACGTTTCTTTTGTGTTCTTTTCATTGTTGAACCATGTACCTGTGTGGGTCGTGCTTGAAAGAGTTGTAACTATGTGTCCCTCTCTTTTGCGAGAATGATGATCTATAGACTAATTATGCTACCCCACCGATTGTTTTCGTGGGTCCATGGTTACCCTTCCCATTAAGCATCGATACTCATATAACGTGGAGTAGTGGAGTAATGCTTCGTGTACCAAATCCGGTACATAAAGTCACGTCATTACGTAACATCTCCTCTTGTTAGTCTAAAAATGAGATGAAATGATTATTTTCACACAGAAAACGACGTCCGCGTCGTACCCATATGATCTGTTTTTTCACACATTAAATGCGGAGCGTATTCGACGAGAAAATATAGGACTGGAATATTTTGTATGATTGAAATATTTTACATATGAACAAAATATTTTGGTACAAGAATGAAACATTTGTTACTTGAAAGTAATATTTTGTTTGACTATAAAAATAAAATAAATAAAATATTCTGTAAAAATAATATTTTGTTATATGAACGAAACATTTTATTACGTGAATGAAACATTTGTTAAATAAAATAAATATTTTATTTGACTACAAAAATAAACTAATAAAATATTTCGTAGAGATAATGTTTTACCATATGAACGAAATATTTTGTTATAAGAATTTAACAAAATGTTTCATTCATATGTAAAATATTTAAGTCTTATAAAATACGTCACTCTTATATATTTCTGGCGAGTGCGTTCCACATTTAATACGCGAAAAAGTAACCGTATGAGTCTGACGCGGATGTAATTTTCGCTGTAAAAATAGTCATTTCATATGATTTTTGGGTTAATAAGAAAATATATTACGTAATGACGTGATTTTATGCACTGGATTCGTTGCACAAAATATTACTATGTGTTCATGTTTAGATGATCAGGCAGCATATATAGATGGTGACCCTGTTTCAGATCTCCACACAGCATACACACTGACCCTGTTGCATGCTTAAAATGCTACCATTGTCCAGAACTTACAAGACTGTCCTCTTGATCCGGCCATGTTTCTTTTTTCTTTTTTATTTTTTTCATTTAGGTGTTTTTGGAATGACAGCCTGCTATCATAAAGATACATGGTTAATGTAAGTCTCCCGCACTACTCTCTCATTTAGGGAGTTTTCCACAAAATTACATAATTTGATATAATTCAATAAATTATTAATTTTTGATGATCAAGATAATCGAGGATTTGGACCTTAAGTGTATAATAATCATTTCATATGGATGAAATAATTTGTTTCTTGCTTATTTCATCAAGAACTCTTCTATCACCGACAACATGATAAAAATACTAATGATATCTATTTCATTTGTTTACTGTATCAATCTTAGTGTCGAGGTAACATTGCTTTCATCCCTCTTTCATCTCTATATTTCATTACGAAAATGTGTCATTTAAATATATTAAATGAATAATTCTTTATCATGATTATTGATCATAATTTAAGTTTTCTAATTTGACAAAAGTAAGCAGTAGTATCAGGAGCAATGGGTGCCACTCAATTTAATTGCCCCATTTCTTTTTCCATTCTCATCTTGCTCATCCGATCATATATATGATTAGACGATTGAGATAAATAAATTAGGCATATGTGGAGAAATTTAAAGAAAAAAACAGAAGAAGCAAGCACAAAAAGATCGAGAGCATTGGCATGTGTAGAAACTTTAAGATCACTGTGGGCTTAGGTTCTTGATTGCTCTTACTTTTGATTAACATGCATGTAATTATGGAAGATTGGGTTGCTGACAACACTTGGGTTCTCTTCTTGGAATAAGATTCTAGTTGTTCAGAAGTTAGCCTTTGTTGAGAACAAGTCTTGTATTTACAACATGCTTGTGAGCTATCCTCAGATACATCTTCACTTGATCGTGCATGCTTCTATGTGACATGTCTATAGCCTGTGGAGAGAACTAACCATTATGTCAATAGCCTCGTTCTTTCTTCTTATGTCAAGTTTGTTCTTCTTGCATTTTGTTCTTCCAGGGCTTCTCATAACTCAAAACGTAGACCTTTTTCAAATAGAGAATGCACGTCAGTGTGAGTAATGCATAGTGGAAGAGGTTATCTTTTACCGTCCTATTGAAAATGTCGGAAGTTCACGTCAAAGACACTTTACGTTTGACAGGAGATACCACGAAGAAAATATAAAGATCTTTACTGCCGGCAATATTTAAGGACTTCGACTGTGATTGTTTATCGACTGAGTCTATCGACTAGATTTACAATTGAAAGACTGAAGCCGAACGGTTCAACTAGGTGTTTTACTCAATGTTACTCCTAAATGTTACAATTGAGTGTATCAACTAAGTGTTAAAATTGAAAGATATTAAATTGATTATTTTAACTGAATGATAGCTGTATTCATGTGTTATCATTTTTACTTAAAATATGTCATCACGATTAAGTATGAGACATATTAATGAAATTCATGTGCTGGGCCTTAACCTCTACACTGGAGTCAATGTGTGTGCCATTCACGACATATTTGAACTTGGATTAGAAATTTATAATTCAAGTTCATAAAGTTTTAGACTGCAAAAATATCAATATTAAAATAAATACTCTACCAAAACTTGCACTAGATGGCGTCTGATTTATGGGTCCGTCGGTAGAACTACAGAGACAAAAATACGGAAAATAAAAAAAAATGTAATCCACTCCCCTTCCCTTTGAAGCAGATAATCTGATCGGTGGGGCAACACTGGATTGGGCAACCCACCTGAAAGCCCACCCCACCTCCACTAACGGGCCTCCTTACTCTGCCGAGGCCCAAAAGGAGCGGGGCCCACAACCCCCCACTGTGGACCCACGAATTCGAAACGCCCCAGCCATCTCCGTCACCATCAGCGCAACCGTTTTTTTTCAGTTTCCCCTCCCTTTTGCCCTTCTCACGTCTTCGGCACTCCTCTCCCCCGACCCCTTCTCCCAGATCCCCATTGCCCCTGCGAATCCTCCAGGAGCTCCGACCTCCTCGCAACCCCCGAACCGCCCCATCTGCTCGGCGCCTCCCTCTTCGCCTCCCACCTCCCCGCAGGGGGGGAGATCCCACCTTCCACCGGGCCGGCAATGGCGACCATGGAGAGCTTGATAGGGCTGGTGAACCGGATACAGAGGGCCTGCACGGTCCTAGGCGACCACGGAGGGGAGGGCGGTTCCTCCCTCCCCACCCTGTGGGAGGCCCTCCCCTCTGTCGCCGTCGTCGGTGGCCAGGTGGGAACCAGGGGGTGGGTGGGTGGGGGGGGGGGGGAGGAGGGCTCTTCTTGTTCTCGTCGTCCTTGTTTCTCTCTTGTTGTTGATTTCTTTATATTCTGGTGTTTGCAGAGCTCGGGGAAGTCTTCGGTCCTGGAGAGCATCGTGGGGAGGGACTTCCTCCCTCGGGGATCTGGTAATGTGAATTGGAAGGGATGCCCGTTGCCCCCGGTTCCTTTTTTTTGGGGGGGGGGTGTAGGGTTGTGAGGGTGTTTTTTTTCATAGGGGTTCGCCACTGATTTACATTTTGCTATGGTCGGCGTGTAAAGGTATTGTAACGAGGAGGCCACTGGTGTTGCAACTCCACAAGACGGATGAAGGGCAGCAAGAGTACGGGGAATTCCTGCATGCCCCGAGGAAGCGGTTCCCGGATTTTGGTATTTGAACATGCATGTTCTTTTCTTCGGTTATTTTGGTTTGTCTCCTCGTGATACATTTCGTTTGATTGGACGATGTGGGTTTTTTTTTTTTTGGTAGGTACTTTTTTCTTTTTAAGGGTGTTTTGCATGAAAATCATTGTTAGAGATGAATTTGCAAAAAAATCACTCCTAAAAATGTATTAGCAGGTATATCACTGTGTAAATCTGAATTGTGCAAAAATGTCATATTTATTTACGTGCATATCACTTCTTTTTATTAACAACTTGCAAAAAAATCACGCTTAAATGATATTTATGCACTATTTGAATTAACCCAGTGATATGTCTGCTAATACATTTTTAAGAATGGTTTTTTTACAAATTCACCTCTAACAATGGTTTTCATGCAAAAATCCCTTTTTTTAAACGGGGAGGGGGGAACCCGGGATTGAACCCGGAACCTCCCCCTTGGAAAGGGGGAGGGTGTCCGCTCTGCCACTGTGGGGACAGATGGTGAGGATATCAACTATGGTTTACATGTTCTTCATCAATATTGGCACTTGACAGTTGAACATCATCAGAAAGACGTGGGATGGGGTGGGGGAGGGGAGGTTAAAACAAGTACACGGGTTTCTGCTCTCTGGCAAGCCCTAGTTCAATATGTCAGTCTGCTTCTTGTACTTATTCTATGCTGGACAAGTCTGGTGATGCCATTAGTTAGTTATAAATCTCAGTTTGAGTGGTGTCCTCATTGTTTAGTAAGTTTGAGGTTTCTCTTTATGTCCTGTGCAAAATGGGAATATAACAGTAGCTTAGGCAAATGAAAGAGTAGGTGGCAATCACACTAAGATGATAATTCAGAGATGTACATTAAAACTGAGCTTCATTGTGCTCACCATGATCACATTCGTTAGCATTATTGAACCTTCTATAAATTAATTGTGCTGAGAAGCAGTTAATTTTGTGACATTTTAGTGGGACTTCTTTCTCTCTCGTACTTTAAGTTCTGGTTTTATGAGATTTGAAGAGGAATTTGTCTACTGGAAGAGGATTGTCTCTGTTTGGAGCACATTCACTAGAGCGTCTGCACTTAATGTTTCCAAATATATTTAGATCTCTCTCCAAGGTACATGAGCTGATTGTCATTGGTAGAGGGAACTACTTATAAATGTCATGAGTGATGTGAAATAGATTTATGTCACTGACTCACTGCATTGCTTTACATCCATTTTTTAAAAAGAGTAATCTCCCTGACTACTAAATGTTAATCCATTTACACAATGCACCTTTTTGGGTGAAATAAATGTTGAGGATGAAGCAACTATTGCCTTGATCCTCTGATATTCTGGGGAGCACTTTTGTACTGCACTGGATAATCAGATGTGTTGTCTCTTTTTATTCTATTAAAAAAGGTTGCGTATTCTTCTCCTTCCTCAAGAAACGAATTAATGATTCATTTGGGCAACAGTCTGAATTAACTGCGTGAATGTGGCAGAGAGGTACACATGAACTTTAGATTTATCACATTTGGCACTTGTATGTGCAGCCCCTTTTGAGCTCAAATTGTATTAGCCCCATGATCAGATCATTATTCTATCTTCAAATCCTAGTCACTACATGCTAGTTGGGATGCACCTATTTGGCATCAAATTTAGGAGTTAAGACTACCTCTTTTTTCATTAAGGATTTAAATTAGAGCAACTTATTTTTGTTTGGTTTGGCAAGACTTTATCATGTAGTTCTTAGGCTCTTCTATTATGAAGCTTAATAATAGTGGAATTTTTCTCAATCTGGGTTTCAGGCAAGCCTAGGATGGGTTTTCTGGTTGTTTGTTTGCAAAATGGTGGAAGCCAGAAGTTTTCTCTATGGATGAATCAGCTGGTGATGTGCCACATGACTATTGCACATTTCCACTGTACTCAATTTTAAGGCTGTAGATATCTTCAAAAGTATAATTCTGCTCCCCATTAATCGTTAATCTTGTAGCTGAGGAACTAGGAAGGATTTTGGTGTGTACTATCAGATGCAGTCTTCTCAAGTGGCTGGCTCTAGGCGGAAACAATCTATCGTTGCTGCATCCAGGGCTTCAAGCTTGACCAGCTACTTGAGTGGCCGGGAACAGCTCATGTTTTGCCTCGACTGAGCTGAGCTCAAGTGACTAAAGTGGCATGGCATCTTGGGACTGCGAATATCTGGTTTGCAAGGCTTGTTATACAACTTGTGCCTACATCTATTACCTTTTGAAATATTCTTTATATCAATATATTAATATTTATTACTAGTTATATACATCAGAATAAAATATTTTTCTTGAGTAATACCAAGTCAAGCTTGGGTGGCTCGCACAAATTTCCAAGCTGAGTTGAGCTTCAGCCTATAGGGTAGAGGATACTATGGAGACTATTGTGTGGATGCTCTGGTGGAGAAAAGGGTCACTCAGGTCAGGGAGACGTCACTGTCTCAGTCTGATTGTCAGCATGCAAGTGATGGATTCTTGCAGACATTGCAGGGATTTATGTGGGGACCCAATAAGAGCATCCATTATGGATCCACCAAGGGAACCATTAAAGATCCGATATGGACCCACTATGGGACCTGATAAGCATCTATTAAGGGAATAGTCCGTAGTGGAAGATTACACATAAGGACACAGAACAGACTTGCTTCTTAACCCTGAAATTTCCAAAACTTTGAGAAAAATTTCTGAAACCTTTGTAACTTATCTCAAACTTTTATCTGAAGGCCTCAGCTTTTGTTTGGGAACCCAGGATAGTTATGACCCAAATAATCAAGGAAAGAAGGAGACATTCCTTTAAGAACAATTCGAATGGTAGAAAACCTCATCTTAGTTTTTGGCGGCTGACTTCAATGCCATTAGGTTTCTAAATCATACAGTTTGTAAACTAGACATAGATTGGTTCAAGGAGTGGACGAGGAGGAAGGCTTTGTCAGAGATCTACATGCCTAACTTCAGGTATGCCTCATCAAATTTTCAGCAAGCACAGTCCTTATCTAAATTGGACAGAGTAATTATTTCAATGAAGTGGTTAGAATATTTCCTGAAAATAAGCGCAGAAAATTTTCCTAGACCCACTTTGACCATTCATCAGCAAAATCCAAATGAAGAGCCAGGACTGTTCAGATCTGGTTTGGCCTGATGTAAAGGGGAGGGTTTTGCAGACCTCATCAAGAAATGGTGGGAGGAAGTACCTGCGGACACATTTGCCTGCCACACTGGTAAAGAAGCTCAGATGGACCAGATATTAATTGGAAAAATGAAGCAAACACACTTCCAGAGTGTTAGTTATGGCCAGCCAAAGACCTTGCAACGATTCGAAAATTTGATCTAAGCAATTCATGGAAGCTTATCATAGGAGATAGAACAATGGAATGGTTCGAAGGAAGAAGACTAGAAATGGCTGCCCACTAATGAAATTAAATGGTGAAAATGCCCAAAGAACATTGTCTGAACTATTCTGGGCAGAGTTCAGATCAATTGCTAATGTCCCTAAAGTGGACACTCAAAAATGTTTCATGACTGCCAAGCAGGAAATCGTAAATTAAATTTGGACAGCTCCAACATTTTCAAGGACTTGGGTTCTGTAGAACTTTCTTGGGGGGGGGCCAATGAGTACCATCTTATACTTTGTTTATCGTTGCATTCCTTACTAAGTTTATGCTTATCAAGAGGTACACTATTTTACAACTTGGGAATTGGTCTAGTGTATCCTTATCGCAATTTTTACTGAAATGTGGTCTTTGACCTCCTTCCAGAAAAGTTGCATTTTCATAGTTTGATTGGATTTAGCATCCAAAATTATTTGGCAGAACTCATGGCTAGTTTAATGTACACATCTGAATTTTCTATATTGCTATCATAATTCTGATGCTGTACCTGATTATATATCACATGATAAATATATTTTCTGGAGTTCACCGAACCACATTATCCATAGGGGTGTGCATAATCAGTCCAAAGTCCAAACCAAAAAACCAATCAAAACCAAGTGATTTGGTGCGGTTCAGTTCAGTTTGAAAGGAAGCTCGGTTCAGTTTCACAAATTTGTGAAACTACATCAAACCAAAAACCTAAAAAGGTTTTTTTTTGCATATATACCCCTGTAAATGTCCGTATTGTCAAATAAACCCCTCATTTAGACCTATTATAAAAAATATTCTTAAAATAGTTCGAAAGGTTGCGGTTATGCCCTAGTCATATGTCCACTTAACTAGGGTCGAATGTGGGTTAAGGTAGAAAATGACTAACTTACCCTTGGTTAATCATCCCCCCCTCTCTCTCTCCGGAGGGGGATGCTGCTCGTCGGAGGGGTGAGGGGGTCCGCCGCTGCCTGGGGATCGCAGCTCGATGTAGCTGTGGCAAGGAGGGAGGCTCTTCCGGTGGTCACAGGTGGCGGAGAGGAAGAGGGCGCCAGGGCGGGAGGGTCGCTGGAATGGGCCTCATCACCGGAAGATGGGGCCTCATCGCTTGAAAATAGGCAGGCCTGTGCGGTAGGGAGGGTGAAGGGGCTGGGAGGGGGGGGGTGTGTGCAGCAGGGAGGAAGGGGGGGTCACCTCCAGAGGGGGAGAGGGGGGGTCGGGAGGGGGGCGCCGCCGGAGGGGGAGAGGGGGTTGGGAGGGGGGGTGGGTCTTGTGCAGCAGGGAGGGGGAGGGCGCTTTGCTGGAGGGGGAGCGGGGGCCGGGAGTTTGGGGGGGGGGGCGTCTGTGCAGCAGGGTGGGGGAGGGGGGCTCGCCGCCGGAGGGGGAGAGGGGGTTGGGAGGGGGGGTCTGTGCAGTAGGAAGGGGCAGGGGGGCTCGCTGCCGGAGGGGGAGAGGGGGTTGGGAGGGGGAGGGTCCTCTGTCGGAGGGGAAGTGGGGGTCGAGAGGGTGTGTGTGTGGGGGGGGGGGGGGGGCGCTCACCGCAGGAGGAGGAGAGGGGTTGGGGGTGTGTGTTTGTGCAGTAGGAGGGGGAGGGGGGTCTCTGTCGGAGGGGGAGAGGGCGTCGGGAGGGGGGGTGGATCTGTACAACAGGGAGGGGGAGGGCGCTTTGCCGGAGGGGGAGTGGGGCCAGGAGGGTGTGGGGGGGGGTCTGTGCAGGAAGGGGGTGGGGGGTTTGCCGTCGGAGGGGGAGAGGGGTCAGGAGGGGGGGGGTCTGTGCAGTAGGGAGGGGGAGGGGGGACGGGGAGCGCTCTCTCTCTCTTTCTCTCTCGGGGTATTTTGCATACACTAACGGCTTCCGTCGCATATCCTCAAAATATTCACTCACGTTGACGGCTGGGAACTATAGGGGCATAACCATAACCATTTGAACTATTTAGAGGGTATTTTTGATAATAGGTCTAAATGAGGGATTTATTGGACAATACTGATATTTACAGGGGTATATATATGCAAAAAACCCAAAAATCAAATTTCTTATCAATGACTAATATAGTATATATTACAAATCTTTTAAGAAACCAATTAGACACATAGATATATACACAAATATAAGTGTTTTTAATATTAATTTAATTTTAAATATTTGTACATCTTGAATGCATATATATGTATAGATATTATAATAAAATAGGAAATTTCAGTGTGAAGCAAACCAAACTGAACTTTTTCTGTTTGGTTCAGTTCAGATTGACAACCCTATTCAGTTTGTCTCGGCAGAACATCTTCCCCAAAGCTGAACTAAACTGAACCATGCACAGCCTTAAAAGTTATCCATTTCTTTTCCAGTTTTACGTTTCCTCTGGGGTTGTTGTTTATGTATAGAAATATACTGTAGATATGCAGAACATACCTATCAAACATACTGTGGAATGTATTGTAGATATTTATTACATTATAGAAAACCAACCCTTCTCTCTCTAAGGTGAAAGAAAAGGGGAAGCTCCTCCTTATCCTGGCTTATTAAGACTGAGAAAGCCAATGGAGTGGAATTAACTAGACGATTTATCTGGTTCCTAAGTATTGTTTTTTTTTTTTGAAAGTGGGCAATGAGTGTACGGTTCTTAAGTATTGTTATGTTGGTTTAGGGAGAATACAGTCTCTCTGCATTGGCTGTAATTGATATTTTTGATCTAAAAACATAAACCTTTCTGAGAAAACCTTTTTAGTCTTTCCATTTCACATGTCAGTTATGGTTTATGATGACTGAGCCCCATTTTGGAATCTGTTGTGCTTTTGCAGCTGCCGTCCGCAAGGAGATTCAGGATGAGACTGATCGGATTACCGGAAAGACTAAGCACATATCTAACATTCCAATTCATCTTAGCATTTACTCCCCTAATGGTCTGTTCATGTTCCTATTTTTTTTCATACTTTGATACAGAATCCTTGCTATCTGAATAATCTCTGTACGGCTATTTTGTTCATTTAACAGTATGGTGCATTTGCCACATACAAAACAAAATCAAATTTTCTTGTGTTTGCTTGTGCTTACACATAAAACTAATTGATGCAATAAAAAATTGAGATTTTAGGGAAAAAAGAGTATTAGTGTCTGAAAGGAACTACATTATCCTAAGAATTTCCATATTTTTACCTCAGTTTCTCATGTCTGATTCCAGTTCAGATCTAAAAAAGTTGGTAAAACCAGACAAAATAATATGGAATCTGGAGGAAATAATGTAGGAGTTCAGGACTACATCAAATTTAGTAAGGAAAAAAGGAACAAGAGGGAATCAGGGATTAAAGAAAGAAGAGAAAGGATTGCAACTATAGGGAAAAGGGAGCTCAGGAAAGTGCTTATGTGGGTGGGAGACAATGCAATATGGATGTAGGGTGCTCTTTCAGTGCACGTGCTATTTCCATTCTATTGTGGAATTTATGTACTAATATTTTTTGCTTCTGATCCACATTTGTTGAATTCTCCTATTATTATTTTTTAACTCTGCTGTATGATATTCACTGTCCATTCTTTCTTGGCAGTTGTGGACTTAACACTCATAGATCTTCCTGGGTTGACAAAAGTTGCTGTAGGTAATTTCTTCATTTCTCATGCAAAAATCTTACAATTATGATGCTTGTTGTACTGCTTCCAAAATATATTCTTTCTTTTGCAATTTTACAGAGGGCCAACCAGATAGCATTGTCCAAGACATTGAGAACATGGTCCATTCGTATATTGATAAGGTAAGGACAACTAGTTATCCTTTGTAATGTATGATGTTGTTTCGTTCTGATGGCTCTTTTTTTCTTTTGATTGTAGCCTAATTGCATCATACTGGCAATTTCTCCTGCTAATCAAGACATTGCTACTTCAGATGCAATAAAACTTGGAAGAGAAGTAGATCCATCAGGTAAAGTAAGGTTTCTTGGCAGTTTCACTCATTGACAAATTTCAACTGGAAGGGATTTTCTTGTATATATACTGACATTTCAAATTATTGTGCATCCTCTTCTGTTTTCTTTAGGTGAAAGAACATTTGGAGTGTTAACAAAGCTTGATCTGATGGACAAGGGTACCAATGCCTTGGATGTAGGCTCTAGGCTCATATGTTTTATATCTTATTTGGATTATGCAAACAAGATTTCTTTATAGGTATCGGGAGCCTTTTTATATTTTTGTATGATGGAATTCTAGTGAAAGTGTGTTGTTTTTGCTATATGATTTTAGGTTCTTGAAGGACGATCATATCGCCTTCAACATCCTTGGGTTGGAATTGTTAATCGTTCACAAGCTGATATTAACAAGAATGTTGACATGATTGCTGCTCGACGAAAGGAACGTGAGTATTTCTCTAGTAGCCCTGAATATGCACACCTAGCAAGTAAAATGGGTTCGGAATATCTTGCAAAGCTTCTTTCTCAGGTACAGTTAACCTATGTTTATATTTTTGTTGTTCTTTCTTCACTTCTTGTCCTTTTATTAATGCACCTCCTTTTGTAGCATTTGGAGTCTGTGATCAGGGCACGCATACCAAGCATTTTATCTCTAATCAATAAGACAATAGTTGAACTTGAAGCAGAGTTGGACAGACTTGGGAGGCCTATTGGAGTTGATGGAGGGGTATGATTTGATTAATAAAATGTTACCAGCAAATCTTTCTGTAATCCTATCATCTCATTCTTCTTTGCCTATTTATTTTTGTTTATGTAATAGGCCCAACTTTACACTATACTAGAGATGTGTCGTGCATTTGACCGTGTATTCAAAGAGCACTTAGATGGGGGGTAATTATTCCTAAACCCTCTTCTTTCTATTCGTACCTGTAAATAGTTTCTTTGGATGCCTGCTGTCTTTTTCATAGTGTTTACTGTTGTATGTGAGATATACAGAGGCCCACTGAGTTGCCTAATAATTCAACATATATTGGTCAGCTTCAAGTTTAAACCGGAAAGCTTTGCCTTGTAATCCTATGTACTTATATGGATAAGAAAACAAAATATTTTGTAGGCATTCACAAATTTCTTTACCAAATATTCAAGTAGAATATGATGCTTTTCCTGCTGTTTTGGTACTAAACATGTTTCATGCTGATAACATGCTATTTTGGTACCTTAGTGATTGCTATCTTTTCTTTTTCCTCTCAGGTATCAAAATTTCACTGTAATTTGATTGGTCTTTAATAAGGAAGCAAAAATATACACACCTAGAAGTCCTATTTATATTTAAATTGTTTTCTGCCTGTTCCTGGTATTTTACATGTGCCTGGTACACATCTGCAGTGAGGGACAACAAGTTTGTGACTGAGTCCAAAGATTTCGCATGGTGGTTGTAATCTTCACATCTGTGTGCATATAATTTCCAAACCTCATATATATGATCCTATTTTGGTACCTATCCCTCTTTTTCTTCCAAACACAACAAAACAGAGGATTTACTGGATCAGACCGTT
The DNA here is from genome assembly GCA_022559845.1 of Amorphophallus konjac. Taxonomy (NCBI): domain Eukaryota; kingdom Viridiplantae; phylum Streptophyta; class Magnoliopsida; order Alismatales; family Araceae; genus Amorphophallus; species Amorphophallus konjac. The sequence continues at coordinate 14,481,583 of CM040122.1, read as the reverse complement.
GCGGCTATCATTGCATTTGATCATACAGCACATATGGGTTATACATTTGGCCCTCTTTTGAACCATTATAGTTTTCTTATTGAGGATGATGAGAGTTGATTTGAGATATCCAATTGTGTAGGGATTTAGGATTACAATTTTGACTTGTAACGACATTCAGAATGCTTTTGTACAGTAGAGCATGTCCCCATACAAAAGAAACTAGGAAAACTCTTGGTGTTCATACAGTGAAGAAGGGTGGATTTGGTAAGCAGGCCAAAGGGTCATCGCTCAGAGCTAAGTGGATTCAGATTTTGATGCCTGTCTACACATGCCAAGCAAGAAGGCAGTGTGATTTCTTTCAACTAAAATTGGATTTAGTTTTCCTCTTTTGCGCATATGCGGCTATCCATGAGTTAATGTTCATTCTTCTTCTTTAGTTAATTTGTCCACCCAGTAGTGTAAATGATTTTTTTTTCTGTTTTGAATTCTCAGCAATTAGATTGCATCATGAATTCTTTGCCATTGGTGGCAAAAGAACGGGGCACCAGGATTCTAGTATAAGAAAGGATAGGGGGCAGATTCTTTGCCCCCAAAGTGACCATCTCCTTTCTAATCTAGACATCCTTTGATTTATGACCACTGTAGGTGCTTGGTCAATTTTTATAGTCAACTGAGATCCTGGCTCGCAACATCGCTAAAGGTGGTTATTGAAAAACTTGTTGGCAGATAAAAATGGTGTCTGTCATGGTTTGCCATATCGGATCTCGGCTTCGTCTCGGGGGGGTTGGAGAGAAGAGATCTCGAAAAAATCTCGGGAGATCGGGTTCGAGAATTTCGGAACATTTTTCATATATATAGCTTATTTCTAAGAAAATCCTAATTCTTTTATACTAACCACTCAATTTCACATGCACTGATATCAATATGCATCAAAAGTTACACAAATCTAAAATTATACCTTATAAAATTTAAATAATTCTTCAAGAATTCACTATTTTCCCAAGACAGCTACCCCTCGCCGAGATGCGCCTACTCGGGACCGTCTCGTGCCTTGCGGACGCGCCGAGACAGAGATCTCGGCGAGATCTCGCCGAGATCTCGCGAGATGGCATACCATGGTGTCTGTACTTCCTATATGCATGGTAATGCAGTGGAATCTTGTTTCATGTACAATACAGAGGTGGTGGATGACTTACTTGAGACGTTACTTGTCAAATCAAGAACGTGAATGACAATATTCCTGATAAGTATCTCCCAACATGTGGGTATTGCAGGAGAGGGTGAAGGATAGATGCACAAAGACATGGGACAATCACTGTGATATCTGAATTAAGCTCTTCTCTCTCATACTGGGGGCAGTCTCTTCAATTTCAGCTTGTTTTCTCCAGCCATGTTGCCTTGACACCCCATTACGGTGACTTGAAGTGATGTAACTGATAACTGATACCACTGGCAGGGTGTTGAATAGCTTTTCTAGCAATTTTGACATCATTTTCAGAAACAAATTGTATTCTTAACCATGTGTAGGTTATAGGCCAGTCTGTACTCAATATTCAATATGGTTAACTGACAATTTAGCACATACAGTGTATTCTTGTATGATCATTTAATATCAGCTCAGCTTGCAGCCCGGGGCTTATTTCAAATGGTTGAAGAATAAGGAGTGTTGGGGAGGAAGGAACCTTCTTTAAAAAACCATGATTTTTCCTAGAATTTTTGTTCGTGAATTCTTATCTTTCTGTCAGCCGATTGCATTTCACAAGTTTGTCATTGCCATGAGTCTTTGGCAGTAAACATATTATGTAGCAGCCCAACTGCTAGTATGGCAGTAGAATGGTGTGAAAGATGCATCATCTTGTGAATTGGATTTTCAGATAGATTTAGCCAGATTCAGAATCCTATTTGACACCTGATAAAATTTTCAGAGAAGATTACAGAATCAAAGTTTTGAAGAGGTTATGGATCACAGGATATCCTGTCAGATTTGACATAGGATATAATCATAGATCCACAACATTTTTCCTACTTTCATATGATTCCCTGTGCTAGATGCATGATTTAGATTTCCATGGATAAGCCACCAAACTGCCATGTATCAAAAGATCAACATAAGGGAACTCAAACACCCCAATTTTTATACGGTTCAATCTCTTGCTTGACTCACTGTTTAGCATGGACTATATTCCATAGAAGGTCTGTCAGGTGTAGTCTATTTGGTGACAGGAAAGAGTGGTTTCACCCTCTTTATGCTTGGAGGTATATTTTTGCATATTGTGAAGAATAACCACAGTTTGGGCATTTGTGATTTGGCAGAGTTTTTTTTGTTTAGGTTAACGTGAAATTGATGCTCAGCTGGTGGTCCATAAAACAGTTTCTTCCATATAACATAAAATTGTTTCACAGAAGATGACTTAATTGAGAGTCTATTGCATATTCTATGATTGCACATCTGACTTTTTTTGCACATTTGTTTGTCCATGACATCTCATGGAATAAGATTGAGTTGGGCAAATGATTGACAGTCGGTAACTATTTTATTTCCTCAAGCACTCCACTATATGAGCCATTATAATGGTCATTGTGTTATGCCAAATTCTCAGAGTCACCTTTTTAGATTTAGATGCTCAAAATGTAACTATTTTTTGTTCCTTCTCTTAGGCGACCTGGTGGAGACCGGATATATGGTGTTTTTGATAACCAGCTTCCTGCAGCTCTGAAAAAGCTCCCATTTGATCGACATCTATCTCTGCAAAATGTTCGGAAGGTGGTGTCCGAAGCTGATGGTTATCAGCCCCATCTTATTGCCCCTGAGCAAGGGTACAGAAGGCTTATAGAGAGCTCCCTTGGCTACTTCAAGGGCCCAGCTGAAGCATCTGTTGATGCTGTAAGGAAGTTATCTACGTCTCTGCTTGTTTGCAATCACAATGTCCTCACACACAAACATGCTCTCAGGAATCTATGCACTTGCATACCCCATATTCACTATATTTTCATTTTATCTCGAAGGAGCACGTCTCTGCTTGCTGAATTTATGAGTGAGTGAACTTCATTATTCACAAGTAGATTCGGGGAAGTGTTTTAGGACTTTATCGTTTTAGAGAGCATATGAAGTTATAACTCTAAAGGAGACAAAAGAAAATGAAAATAGGGAAATAAAGAAACTTTGCCTAGTGATTGCCACAATGACAACAGAAATAGTCATAGTGCACGGTGCTGAGGTAGTGATCCATATCAGCAACAAAAAGTGAGCAAGATAACTTTTCCTTCTTGTAGTGGTCCTAGAAATCAGAATTTCAAGTTTAAGATGCTGAGGTAGATAGCAAAGTCAAACTACCACTAACAAGACAGAAGCACTTTGATTGAGATGGTTTGATCATATCGAACATTTTCAGGAGGAGACGTTGGTTTTAAGGAAAGAAGTGGAGGAGACTGATTGAAAGAAGTATACAGTTTAGATCTTCTCAAATGCATAGAACATTGTATGGGTAGAGGGTTAACAAGCGAACAACCCAGGTTTGAACCTTGGTCACCGGGTTTTCTTGTATTTCTGTGAACTGTCTCTGCACTATGGTAGAGGTCCTCAAAAAACAATCTCTCTTCAGCTCTCGAAGGACACAGATGAGTGATGTTACATGCCATGCAAGTTGGTGAAGTCAAATAAATACAAAAAAGCATAGCAACTTGTGTGATAGCATTAGAGCTATTATGCAGAAGAAAGAGGATTTTTTTTTTTTTGTTTCAGTCATCCTATTGAACATGTAACATACAGCTACTGTGACAAAAAATGTTTGTGTAAGAAATATTTCATTGAAACAAAGGGGGGGGGTAGATTTAGAAATTAATGAGGCTAAATAGAGATATTAAATAGAAAAAGATGGATTAATCAGGTTAAATGGACAAAACAAAAAAGATGTGCTAGATATTAGAATTTCAACTGTGTAATATTCTAGTAGTTTTTTTAACAATGCATGCTCAGTGGAATACACTAGAGTTCGTGTCATTACCATGAACTACTTTTTAAGGTTTATGATCTGTTAAGTAATGAGGGATTTCATGGTTTGGCACCAATTACCCATATAAGATTCTTTTCCTTCTGTTTTTTTTTTTTGGGTGGGGGGGGGCACATTATGACAATTAAGCTTCAGCCGAGGCTTCATATAGATTTTTTACATAATTTTTGCTTTCTTTCAGGTGCACTTTGTACTGAAGGAGCTTGTTCGCAAGTCTATAAGTGAAACAAAGGTGATGATTTGTACTCGAGTGCTACAGTAAAAAGAATGCTAACTGTTTTTATCATTTGTTAGTGGGCTTTATGTGTAATGCACATTTATGTTTCTTCTGAGTGTAGCTTTGATAGGATCAAATATTTTCATTTTGGACTTCACTTTTTCATTGTCTTTTCTAGAGTCCCTTGTTCCTATTTTCTGTCATAGGACTTTTTTTTCCTAGACCCTATTTTCTATCACTTTTCACTAGTTACTTCTCATCCAACTATATCTTGATGATAGTTCTGCCTATCCTCTCCTCTATCCATTATTCTCATGTATTAGCATGCCCTCTTGTACACAAAAGGTGATATTTCCTATATTTATTTCTTTAGATTTAGGATTAGGTTTACTTGGCCATAACTATACACCTTTTAGAACAGGACGACAGTATTATAAGCCAAGATGGTTGAATTTCAAATTTAAATCTTTCAATCTGTTCTCTTGCATGCTTAACAGGAACTGAAGCGATTCCCGACCCTCCAAGCTGACATAGCAGCTGCTGCAAATGAAGCCTTAGAAAGGTTCCGTGATGATAGCCGAAAAACAGTTCTACGACTGGTAGACATGGAGGCCAGTTACCTAACAGTTGAGTTCTTCCGGAAGCTCCCACTTGAACCAGAAAAAGGTGGTAATCCCACAGCCCCAGCCACGGACAGATATGCAGATGGCCACCTTAGAAGGATTGGTAAGCAATTTTTTTTTCTCTGTCTTTAACTCATTATTCATCAGTCCTGCAAATCTCCACCTTAGAAGGATTCTGTCATCACTTTACATGAAGCACACAGAAATTTCACGGTGTAATGTTATGTCGCTATATTGATTGTGGAATTCATTTTCCTACATACTTATCCCATTAAGGTGAGGTTGGCTTCAAGCGCCTACTATTGTATACCATTCTTTGCATGAATTTTCATGAATGGTGTCAGCCTAATATCAGTCTTCTGTGAATTAATGTTGAGGAAAGAAGTCTGAGGTTTTGCAAAAAGGGAGATTTTCTTCTTGTGCAGCCAAGTAACTTGAGTTTTTCTCACGTCCATTCAAGATTGGAAAGAGTGTGAACAAAGAAGGCTGGAGCTTTTATTGCTGTGTAACTTGTATCATGTGGGCATGTTATTCTGTCTAACTGGATTTCTGAATTACCTTTTTGCGATGCTGTGCTTGATGCTTTTCTGACAACCTACATGGGACTCCACTGACTTTGTTTCAGGATCCAATGTTTCATCCTATGTGGGTATGGTGTGTGAAACACTAAAGAATTCCATCCCCAAGGCTGTTGTTTACTGTCAAGTTCGAGAGGCAAAACGATCGCTACTTGACTATTTCTATTCCCAGGTTGGGAGGCGGGAGGTATGTACTTACCATAGACTGTTCATCTACCATAGGCGATGACTGTTCAACTAAAAGATTGTGTTCAGAGACGAATCCAATGGCCCGACAACTGATGAGTGATGGACTACTGAAACTAGTAGCATGCAACTTGCACCGAGCTCTCATCTTTTATATTATAGAAATAATAGTATTATACAATGAGTGGCTTCCTCCTTTTTTTGCAAAACTTTCCCCTTAAGCTAGTAGCATGCAGAGCTATTATATTTATAGAAATGATAGTACTATGCAATGAGCTCTCATATTTTACATTTCTGTAATATTGGCTCAGAATGAATGTCTATTCTCCTTTTTGGAGGAGAGCACATGTGCCATCATTGGCTATCAAAAATAAGCTAGGCACCCTTCATTCACCTTGCAGATGAATGGTCCTTATAACATAGAGCAGCCTTTTCTTTTTAATGAGCGAAATTTGTATGCTAAGTGAAAAGAGAGGTGGAAGTGAAACATGTAGATGCAAAATTGTCAGGAACGATATCCAACAACACCACCAGAAACAAGGAGCCTTTTTACATCACTTCCAAATGTGATTCATAATTTCTTTTCACCCTTCTGTTTTGCATTGTTTTAAGCATTTTTCTCGTACTAATACTCCTTTCAATGGTTGAGGGGAAAAATTACATGTTCTTTTGGCTTTTCTTTCCCAAGAACAAAAAAGGTCAGATTATTTTTACAATTTTTTTTTTTTGGAAGAGAAGTTTGAATTCGTTATGTTGCTGAACTTTTGTATTGTACAGAAGAAACAGCTGGGTGCAATGTTAGATGAGGACCCGACCCTGATGGAGAAGAGACAGGCCATTGCAAAGCGACTAGAATTGTATAAATCTGCCAGGGATGAGATTGACTCAGTCTCATGGAAGTGAGAGCTGAAGAAATGAATTAGTTGGCAGCAATAATTTTTTGGGTCCTTCATACACTCATTTTTTTATTCTTTCGAACCTCAAAAAATAAACACACAGGATGTATGTCTTTCCCGCACATAAATTTCTGTCAAGAAATTCCTGTATCCTGTTTTTCCCCCCCTTCTAATTCAGTCCTCTTATTTATTTCGTTCAATGCAAGCTCTGTTCTTGCATCCATTTGTGCATTTAGGAGCAGAGACAATGTGGCTTCCCGTACGGATCTGCCAAATTCCAATGATCATCCGGAAGGGTCCCTTGTTTTGGCCACCACAGCAAATATATTAGCAACTGAGTTACACACTAGGTGGTGGACCCAGGCACATTGTTTGTACAAGTCAGCCACGTAGGTGCGGTGCCTAGGTGGCCCATCCGGATGCCACCTCAGCGTCTTTTCAAGGTTTTGTATGATCGTTTTCTTTCTTTATGTGCTCACGTTCCTGTCCTTGAAAATACATAACAAGACATCCCGCTATGTCTCTGGATGTTGGATGGGACTGGAAAACTTGACGAGAACATATCAAGATCCTCCGATAAATTTTAGGAGGGTTTAGCTGGGAAAATATCTTCCAGATTTTTTTATAAGATTATTTTGACTCTCTTCAGTTTTTTAAATATATGAATTATATAATATATCAAAAATCAGTAAGCAATCAAACCACTAAGATCCAGTTTGTTAATTGGGTGGGGTTACGAGGTCGAATGTGCTAACTGACCTCGGTTAACGTTTTTGTGTTTGAGAAGAGTGGTGAGATCCACACCTGAAAATCATCTAATAGGGCGTTTGGGAGCAATCCTTTCCTTTGAGGCTGTTTTTTTTTTTAAACATTATTCCACTCAAATTTTTGTTCCAACTTTCACAGCTGTTGCATTTCTATTGGTAAGTTATTCGGCATGATCGTTTAATACGAATTAACAATCACTAAAGGGAAAGGAAGAAGGAGAACGAAGGGAGGGAGGCACACCACCTACCTCATTTTGGGGTGGGTGTGTCAGGGGAGGAGAGGGATTGTAGCGCAGAGAAAAGGAAAAGAAGGGAAAGGAAATGGAGAGGGGAGGATAAGTTTTATGAATGTTTGATCTCCTTTTTTAACACATACATAATTAAAAGAGATTTTAATATATACTCTTATAATCAACGTATGCGCATATATCCCCTTGACATTCATGAATTATCAAGAATATCTCTGAATAATTGTAGTTGTACATTTCTGATTCTTATGCCATCATTTCTGAAGGAGGATTGCTAAAAGATTGCAAGGAGACTATTATTAATAAAATATAAATCATGAAAATACTTTTAAGATTTATGTGATCTTATTAAGCCCCATAAAATCTAACTTTGAGGATATTGTAGCTATTGCACCCCATGAAAAACTACTTAAAGATCGGATATTCCTTTCCTTCATTCTTGTCTGTTTGTTTGGGGGATAAATCGGGATATCCCACTAAAAGTTTTTATATTCGTTTTAGTTACTCATATGGGGTATTCTATTTGAGTTAAGATATATAGGCTCTTATTATGGTTTATCTCGAGATAAGCTATTCTACCAAAAAGGTAGAATATGGAGGGTTAAGTCTTTTCACAATTCTCGAGAAGATATTTCGAGTTATCTTATCTCTCAATCAAAATATTTTGGTGTATTTTATGGAATACTGCCTAAAGTTTAACTTCTCCGCTTACCTTATTCCGCAATCAAACAGGACAAACAGTAATAACCCTCTTCCAACCTCGGGAGAGATGTAAAGATAGGGGGGAGAGAAAGACAGACCAAGAGAGAAATAGCATGTGAATATATAGAGAGAGGCCTTTAGAAAGAGAGAGAATAAAAGAGTGAGAGTGATCCGACGTAGATTGGGATGATCGGAACAGCGCATGTGCACATGTAGAAGAGGTTGAATATGCTCTTGAGCGCATGAACATACTCCCCTTAGCATGTCTATGACTTGAAGGATATGCTCTTCAGAGAGCAACTACGTATCTCCAGAGCATATGTATGTTCTGCAAAGCCTATACATGTTCTCCCGAGCATGCTCGTGCTCTTGGAAGCATCCTTATGCCCTGGAGACATCTAAATGGTCTCCAGAGCACATATATGATCTTCAAAACACACTCATGTTCTCCAGAGCATGTTGGTGCTCTTGGAAAAGCATGCTTGTGCCTTGGAGACCATGTAGATGCATGCTTTCCAGAGCACATGTATGATATCTGAAGCACATTCATGTTCTCCAGAGCATCTTTGTGCTCTTGGAAGCATGTGCATGCCCTGGAGATCATGTAGATGATGCTCTCTAGAGAACATGTATGATCTCCAAAGCACACACATGTTCTCTAGAGCATCTTGGTGCTCTTCGAAGCATGGATATCATATGCATGTGCATGAAAGAAAGGACATGTTCTCTAGAGGACATATATGATCTCAAAATAACATCCATGTTGTCTAGAGCATCTTCCTTATAATGGTTTGGAAAATTTGAAATTATTAATTATCTCTATCGTGAAGATCGGCGACAGTGATGGCACCCACATTTAGATTCCCCAGTTGAATGTTGAGCTAATATTGTTGCCACCAACGAAGAATGTACCAATAACTGAGGATGCAATCCAAATGGAACCTATAGTGGTGATGGAATTCAATAACATGGATGAATTATACAACTTCTACAAAGTTTGTGCAAGAAACAAAGGATTTGGGATTGCCACTGCTAAGAGAATATCACACTGGGGGTCAATGTGCTTCAAACATCTAACTTATTGGCAGAATGGAGTGTCTAGGAAAAGCTTTACAGCAAATGTTCACAATGATTATGCTAATTAAGATTTGCTGTCTGGCAGGAATTAAAGCATGGTTCAAGAATACTTCGCTGAAATGGGCAATAGTACATGTTCACTTTGAGCATAATTATGACTTTAGGTAGTTGGCTGTGGTATAGAAGGATCTCTGCATCAGAGAAAGTAGAAATTAAAAATATGCATGCAGTTGGAGTTAAAACATTGCAAATAGTCTCATCGATAGCAAGAAAGAAAAGGAGTTATTCGCCAACTTGATTTCAGAGAGAATTGTAAAAATTTTGGTTTGTGATTGACAAACTTAGTTGAATGAAGGAGATGTTGAAGTAATGGCCAACCACTTCAAGCAAATGTAGTTGAAGATTTCAAACTTCTTTTACGTACTAGACTTGAATGATCATCAACAAATGATGAGTGTATTCTCAATTCACCAAGGTCAAGAGTGACATGCATGTTCATACTTTGGGGCATTTGATACTACTTATCTAACAAATACGTACAAGATGCCATTAGTATGAACTACCATAGACAATCCACCCTTTTGGGATGTGTCTTGTAATCGAATGAGAAGATTGAAACATTTGAGTGGGTGTTTAATTGTTGCCGCAAGCAAATTACAACAAAAGGCAACAATAATATATAGACCAGGATAAGGCAATGGAGTTACATCATGAAGAAGATTCCAGAGAAGATTGGGCATATATGTCATGTACATGAGAACTTTATGAACGTTTTTAATGCATGTGTTTATGACTCTCAATCACCACAATAGTTTGAAGAACAATGGGGTTGTATGGTGAGCACATTCTTACAAGATACCTTCTTTCTAGGTGAGCATTGTTGAATCCACAAAACCGCGGTGTTGAGATACACATGCCCAGGGTCATAAGCACGTGAACCACAACTGATTTAACCAATACGGGACCATTACCCGGGAGACTATTCCAACACTCCCCCTCACGGTCAAGAGCCGTGGAGATTAATTGGGTGGAGGTGGTGAGATAAGAAATATATAGAGTTGGGCCAAGACCATGCTCTGATACCATGTTGAATCCACAAAATCACGGTGTTGAGATACACAGGCATGGTCATAAGCACATGAACCACAACTGATTTAACCAATACGGGACTATTGCCCGGGAGACTATTCCAACAAGCATATTGTCCTAAGCATCCTTATATTCTTGGCCATTTACAACTATTTGAAAGCATTAATGGCTTTTCCCAATCATGCACATATTTTCTTTACCATCTATCACTTTACCTGGGAAGGTGTAGCTGTTCTTGGGCATGTGATGCTCTCATGGGCATTCACATGTTTTCCATAGCATTTTCAACTATCCCCAAATATGTATGATCTCCTTGGCATCCAACTGTTTTCCTGGCCATGTAAACATGTTCTTAAGCGTAAGAGACTTTTTCCAGATATTTCTGTTTGCTCTTGAGTATGCACATGTATCCATGACCATGTGCAGTCATTTTTTAGCATTATTTTGTTTTCCTGAGCATTTATATATGCTATTAATCATCCTTATGTTTTCTCAGTCATTTACAAGCGTTTCAGAGCATTGGTGGCTTTTCCCGATCACGCACTTATTCTCCTTAGCATCTATATAAGTTTACTTGATCGAGCAGGTGCAGCTATTCTTAGGCATGTACGTGCTCTCATGGGCATTCACATATTTTCCTAAGCATTTTAACTGTCTCTGAGTATATATAACCTCCTTGGCATCCAACTTTTTCCCTGTCCATGTAAAGATGTTCTTGAGCATAACAGGCTTTTCCTAGGCATTTTCTTCCACTCTTGAGCATGCACATGTACCCATGACCATGTGCAGTAATGCTTGAGCATTGTTATGTTTTCTTGAGCATTTATATCTGCTGCTGAGTAGCCCTATGCTCTCATGACAATCTATGTAGGGATGTCTACATCTCATAGGTGTGAGAGCATCCACTATTTTTTTGATGGCTATGTCCACTCAAATGAAAGATATTTGTATGCTCTAGAAGCCAATTTATGGCTTATTTATATCTGAATTCTCATTTGATTGAAATGACGATGTATTCATTATGGCATGTTATTTCATGTGATGATAGAAGTCTTAATGAAGTCTTTGAATTATTATAATGGAGTATCAATCATAATAATATGATTGTGAGATAATACTTCTTTTAACAACAATTTTAAAAGTTCTAGTCATAGGATAATTGAGAGGACATCAATTATCATGATAGACTAATACGCATGACACATGCTTATATGATAAGAGCGATTGATCTCACAATCACTTGTGTGAAGACACTAATGTGCTTGTGTAGGTGCTTATTGGAGAAGGACTTTCCTAAATTGATTCATCCTGAACTCCTGAATGGTTAATAATATCTAACTGTCAGATAGAAGGTTCAGTGTCAAAGTGGTGCAATCAATCCTTGCACTTGAGATATCAAAGACATCTTACGTGAGGAGCACTATACTTTGATGTCTAGTTTGTGGCTTCTTTTATAGGGCCAGTACAACCAGATAATTGGGTGCCGTGTGATTTACATGAAGGTGATTGTGTGGTCAATAGGGGATCACTCACTCTTGATATTTTGGAGAGAGAATGTCTTATAGAATCAAATCTGGGAAAATCCATGGCCAGGGTTCGTCGACAAATCGAAAAGGAGTTTTTGATTTGGTCATTTAGGATATTAACTATTTGATTAGATAATAATGGAGCTTGATAGTATGACCATTCTCGGTTTCTGATTTAAGACATTGTGTGAGTGAAAGATTATAATTGCACGATAACTGGTGATAGAAATGTTCTTTAAGTGGATTTGAAATCCCTTTATTGTTTGAGGGTCATGGCACATTACTGAGCGTTAGCCATGATTGTTGAGCGTGATTAATTAGTCATGTGATGGTTAAAGAGTTAATTCTGATAATTATTAAAGGAGTTTAATAATTTAATTACTCACTGCCAATGTAGTAATAGGACCTTGAAGGTCACACACAAATAACTTTAAGTGGATCAGATTTTACATGATTTTATAAGAGTTAGATTTACCCAAATAATTTGATGATTATCTAAATAGTTGGATAATTAGCTAAAAGGTTGGTTAGCATTAGATAGGAGGGTGGATTGAGAGATTGAATCTCAGCAGTCATGATCTCTCTCCCAGGGCGTCTCCCTCTCACTCCTCTCTCCCTCCAGGGCATCCCCTCCTAGGGCATGACACACCTCTCTCTCTCTCTCACTTGCGAAGAAGAAGAAGAAGGACTTGGAGATCTAGAAGAAACATTGTTTGTGGAGAAGAAGAGATCCGGTTCATGAAGAGTTCGTATGGATACATTTAGAGGGCAAGCACGTGCACATCTCAGATCTACAGACGGTCCTCATTTCCAGTCGGTCGTGAGATCCGAATATCATACCTAAGGTATAACATATGAAACCCTAGTTTTGTTTTGTGCGCCATAGATGATCCATGAACCCGAGCAATGGACCCTCATCGATGTCCAAGTGTTTTTAAAAATTTTAATTTCCGCTGCATTTTTTGATCGCTCGACCTGTTCGTTGTTTACATTAAAGACAATTTTAAAGGAGTTTGTGGAGAAGTATGAGCTCACACCTTATAAATGAAATGATACAGAGAATAAGGCCAACCACAACACAAATTTAACAGAAGCATTCTTGCTGACATCTTCTCTCTTTGATAAGCATGCCTCTAAGGTGTACACAAGAGGCATATTCAGGAAAGTTCAAGAAGAGATTGTAGAAATTGTTGGCTGCCACCCACGATTCATACAACATGATACTTCTTGTAAAAGTTTTAAAATTAAGTTGTGTTAGGCCCGTGCTCTTAATTATCACATTAAGTATTACGTTTTGTGTGTTTTGAGTGATGGCATGATTTAAGTAAAAATGTTATTCAAATCTTTTGTGTATTGACATAATAATGCGTCAAACTAAAGCACATAATGCCAAGTATGTGGGTAGTAGTAATACAACTCCCAGAGGGGGGGGGGTGAATGAGAGTGCTGGTTAAAACTTATATCAAAAATCAACTTCATGACTAATATTAAGGAAGGACAATAAGAGCTAAAAAACACGCTAAGTTTTAACAGTGCAAATAAGAAAGATGAGCAAACATGCATGTACAAAATTAAATCACGTGAGACGCCACATTTTATACTGGTGTAGACACCCATCCTGGTGACTTACGCCCAGTGCCTAGACCACGTCTAAGGTTTCAACACACTAGCTGAGTTTTGATTAGGTGTTCAACTTACCAACACACGTTGAGTTTTAATTAGGTGTCAGCCCACCAACACATTAGTTTTGATCAGGTGCCCAGTAGCTAACCTCACTGAGTTTTAATCAGGTGATCATCACACCAATCTCGCTTTCTTTTTGACTAGGTGCCACCAACACTCAATGAGTTTTGATTAGGTGATTAGCGCACCAACATTGTTAGCTTTTTTGATTAAGTATCTAGTGAGCAACATGGACTTACCCCGCAAGCAGTCTGAACACAACTCTTGGAAAACAAGAGTTTTTCCAAGCCCATAAGAAAAATGTCTCTAACAATAGGTAGGTGCGAAGAAAATAAAGCGTAAGAAAAAAATCACATGAAAAGAAATGAGAAAGAAATGAAAGCATACGCTACAGCTTTGATCTTGATTGCTCTTTGTTGGCTTAGGCTCACTGATGATGGACTCTTTCCTTGGAAGTATTTTTTGATCTAGAATGGGTTGCTCATAGCACTTGGACGCTTAAAAGATTTTCCCCATATTGCTTAGCTCGTCCCTCTGGTCTCCTTATGTTCTTTGAGAATTGTCCTAGTATTTATAGCCGACTTGGTTGGCTATTCATTGGACACAACTTATCTTGAAATGCATGCTTCTCTCTATAGACGTTTCACAGTTGAGAGTGCCTGAAAGCCATTGTGCCTAGACCTTCCTTGATCTCATATCTTGTAACTTGTTCTTACAGAGCTTAGCTTGATTGTTGCATAGCCTATTCTCATATAGAGAATCTCATTAGCTTGAATCCATACATTGTGAGAGAGGTTATCATTCTGCGGCCCTATTAACATCAAAAATCCACATTCAAGACACTTTTCCTTTCATAGGAAGATTTCATGCAAAAGATTTAGATTTTGTCTGTGGCCGAAATCTCTGCACGACTAAAAAGAAAACTTTCACTAGCCTTCGACTAATCCATTAGATGCAATATATCTTCATAGAATATTATATTCATCTATTGCAGAGATTTGCATAGAAAATATACTCTGCATTTGGCTTTTGAATTTTAAAGGAAATCATAGGTTTCTTTCTACACTAAATGAAATAATTACTATTGAGATTTGCGTTAACCATAATATACAGTTGATATGGGTAGGACAAAAATAGATTCGACTGAATATTGGATAAAGTATGCCAATCAAATATAAACAATTGAAGCATAATCAAGAAATAATTCATGAACATATTTTGTAGAAGTAGTCGAAGCACAACAAATATTCAGTTGTAAAAATTGCATCGACTGTATTTAGTCGTAAGATGTTCGATAGGGTCTAGTCGTAGGTTAGCACTTTGACAGAAAATAATTTCCAACTGAAGAAAGCATAAAAATTTTTGACTGAATTTTTGCTACTCACTGTCCTATGCAAAGTTTTGACTGAGCTTGTGACTAATTTTCTAGTTGAAGTGATTTGTCAAGGAGTTTCGCCTTAAATATGCAACCGAGTTTAGGTTAAGAGTGAATGAATATATTTACTTGTATATGACGCTGAATAGTATCCAACCAAATTTATTTTCATTCATTTTAGCTTCAATAATATTTTTATGTAAATTATGTCATCAGTCAAAACACGTAAAACACGATCCTTAATGAGTAGAGTCCGAACAATCTCCTCCTTTTTGATTATTACAACACTTCTGTAAAATAATTTCTACGACACATTCACTTTAATTTTGAAAGTAGGGAATTACATAGTCTCGTAGCAAAACCTCATTTGAGGTTTTATAAATATTCTCTTTGGTGTTTTTTACTTGAACAACCTGAAAATTATCTCTTTCTTGGTGGTCACAGAGAATAGAACCAGCCAAGATGTTAACTGTCAAGGGACCTCTAGAACAGAATGCCATGAGGCGACAATCATGCTAGTATTAGGCAGGCTTATAAATGAAATCTTAGAGGTATGTGAAAGGATTACCAATCACTATATGGTGCTAGTAAGTAGGCAAATCCTTACGGGCTCCACCCTCGTATAGAAGCAAAGTTGAGCAGAGTTATATTAAGCTCCGCTTTGTTTGGGACTTATCCTAAGATCATCTCCATTTTAGTCCAAACTTAAGTCATTTTACTTTGGCGGGAGCAGATTTAGATAACATACTTAAAAGTAACTTAATCTGACTTAAGTCGGATTCACATGTGAGATAATTTAATCCAGTGCCATGTCAAAGCAAAAAAGCATAAAAGTGGATAAAGTAAATCTACTTAAATTTAATCGGACTATCTTTAATCCCAAAATAAAGTGGGGCTAAAGGAATGGGCTCGCAAATCTATATATTTTTGACTTGAGCAATTTCATTTTCATAGTGGCCCACTCAGAGAGGATATTCGATTGTGCAACAAGAGGAGGAATCTAAGACGGTGCATAAGCTTGAGAAGTTTGGAGGAATGAGGACCTTTGCCTTGTGTAATCAAATTTCCTAGGGGAAAATATTAAATCAAACTTAATAGGCGTCAGATCAATGGGAGCATTATAGGGTGTTTGATTATTCTTTTTTTCCTCTTTTTTCTCTCAAATTTAAGAATAAGAATAGGAAACTTAGACGTATTTGGTAACTCTCTCCTAATTTTTAGTATGAAATTTTATCCTTTGAAAAGTTCTCCCAAAATAAAAACAAGGGTCGACCAGTTTTTTTAGAAAGAGAATCTCTCGACCCGGACGCTCTCCTCCCCTCTCCCTCCTCCTGTTCTCCCCGACGACGACGGCGGCCGGTGCGGTGCAGAGGAAGAGGGAGGTCACCATGCCCGGAGGACACCATGCCGGGGAGGGAGAGGGAGGGGGACGGGCCGGGATGTCGGGGAGAGGGGAGGGGGACGCCGGGGAGGGTGAGGGAGGGAAAGAAGAATCGGCGGTGGGAAGATGGAGGAGAGAGGAGGGAAAGAAGAACCGGTGGAGAATCCGGCCAGGAAGAAGAACGTAGAGAGAAGTTTTGGCTGCTCCCTTATTGTACGTATTATTTTGTCTCGCAAAGAAGTCTATTTAAAATTTAAAAATTATGATATTTTTACCTAACAAAGAGTGACTCATTTTCATCAATTTTAAAAATTGAGTTAAAAATTGATATGTCATAATTTTTTAGATTGAAAGAGTTTTTTAAAAAAAGTGTTCCCAACCACCCTATCCGACTTATGAAGCATTTGGTGGAGTAACTGATTCCATCCTGGATGTAGCGGAGGTAGGGGTCTTCTCTTTCACTATATATAATCATGGCCACCTAAAGTTTGGAGGAATCTAGAGTGGGAACTGTTAATAGGTGCTGCCCATTGGGCCAAGCAGCCCATGCACTCCGCAGCCAGGCACGCTCAGGCGTGCACGTGTGCGGATGGACGCGGGAGGGAGGACACGCGGTGCCATCCGCAGCCTCCTCACCTCCCACCGCCTTCCCATCCCGTTCTCACCGCCCCCGGTTTTCACCCTCTCATATATTTCTCCAAGGGTTTCATCTATTATAAAAGGGCATGTAAGGCTTGCATCCGGGAGTGTGTGTGGGCAGTAAAAGTAAAAGGTGAGTAGGTGAAAACGGCGTGAGCAATGGCTTTGTGCAACGGGGGGAAATAAACAAAGCAGTAGTAGAGTGCGGCTATCACAGGCGGCAGTGAACAAAAGCGAACGAGCTCCGGAGGCAGTCACCTCGGCCTTGGGATTTGAAGTGTGGACGTTTGGAATTGACTCTAGTAGTCACTTCCTGACTCTGCAAGTTAGAGAATTATTAACATATATATATCTATTTCCGCTGTGTGGCTAAGGTATGTCTTTACACCTAACATCTCGTGTTCATTTGTGTAAATTATATTTCGGGGCTAACCAACATTGGTATCAGAGCCAGGTTCTTCCCCTATATTTTTTCTTTCTTCCCGGGTTAGTCCCGAATAATTCATTTCATGCCGAAATGCTGTCCGTTTATTTTTAAATTATTACGGGTTAACCTAAAATATGTCAGATTAGTTTCGGTTAATTTTATTACATACCGAAATGCTGCCAGCATATATTTAATTTATTCCGGGTTAGTCCGGTTAACTTTATTACATGTCGAAATGCTGCCAGCTTATTTTAAATTATTTTGGGTTAGTCCCAAATGTGTCGGATTAGTTCCGGTTAATTTATTTCATACTGAAATATTATCTGTTCAATTTTTAATTATTCCGGGTTTGTCCCGGATATCTCGGATTAGTTCTGATCAATTTTATTTCCAGCTGAATATTGCATGTTTAATTTTTAATTACTCTAGATTTGTTCTAGAAATGCTGGATTAGTTCCGCATAATTTTATTTTATGTCGCATGCTGTCTATATAATTTTTATTTGCTATGGGTCTGTCCCAGACATGCCGGGTTTGTCCCGTATATTTTTATTTCATGTCAAATGCAGCATGTTTATTTTTCTGGGCTTGTCCTAGATGTGTCCATATGATTTTGTTTATTTTTATGATAGCTCGTATAATTTATTTTGCTATTAAGTTATTGCAACAGGACTGTATAAAGATGGCGGCTCCGTTCTTTCCACCTCACTATGACGATGCCCTTACTGATCACTCCGAGGAGTCATCCCCGGAACGTGGCTCTCTCCCATTTTTTCCTCCTGCCAGGGCTTTAGCACCCAGACGTGCAGCGCTGGGTATACCTAGAGGTCCTTTGGTGCAACCCTTACAAGAGGAAAGAGAGAGAGAGCCACCATCGTCATCGTTTGGTGAAAACGACGTTGAGCCTGGTCCCTCTATGCGCGCTCCTGCGGAGGAGTTGCCGTGTCGACGACGTCTTCTTACTGCCCGCGAGTACCGGCAGAGCTTTACTAGTGCGCTTCAGGGATCGACCCTGGAGGGTGCAGCGAGTACGACCGCTGCACCACTTGTACGAGCACGACGAGAGCAGAGGCGTGGCGGGAGTAGACACGCGGACGGCGCGAGGGTGGTCGCGCATCATCGGGCGAGCTCTCTCCCCTTACCAGTGAGAGATCGAGCGCCTCAACCACCAGGGACTGCGACTTCCCCCAGAGTGGGGAGAGCTGGAGTAGGGAGTTGGCAGGCCACTGTTCGGTCCACAGCCAGAGGAGCCCCCTCGTGTCCACAGACGCGACAGCAGTCTCTAGACCCCGTCCAGGCCGAGTGGGAGCCTGGGCCTCCTGGTCAGCGTGTGTCGCCACCAGCTGAGCCTCCGGAAGTACCACCTCCACCGATTATTCCGACTATTCCGATTGTGACCCCGGATGGGGTGTTGGTAATACTTTACGGATATGTACAGTTATTGTGACTCATCTAAGAGACAGTTTCTTTACACAGTATACTTTTATTCCGCCCTTTTTGCGCGTGTGTACACGCTTGCAGCGGATATTGTACATATTATGCTGACATGTTTATAAGATAGTGTTTTTAGTAACATGTTATCTGCATATTTATTTCCTTTTGCATGTGAATTTGTTTTGCATATATAGTACTATTTTTAAATTATGCAAATGTGTTTTGCATATCTAGTACTAATTTTATATTGTGCAGATTTGTTTTGCATAAATACATGTGCGAATTTGTTTTGCATATACTAAATGCGAATTTGTTTTGCATAAAAATATGTGAATTTGTTTTGCGTATTTGTCATTAATTAAGAATTTGCTCGAAATCCTTCTAAGGTTATTAAATGATCTTATGTGAGTGAGAGATGATTGTAGTAGTCTGACTCTACTTTCGATTTCATCATATAAGAAAGTTTAATATACTTAGTTTAGACTTCTGTTAGCAAATTGAGATGATGTGTAAATTTGATGTCACTGACTTTCTCTATTTCTATAGTGGACGATAGCTATGGCCGCCAAGCACGTTATTACAGATCTCACCAGGGGTGAAAAATTGAACGGCACAAATTATGATATGTGGCACCGTAAGATCCAATATCTTCTTGATGAGCAAGAGTTGCTCGACCACCTTACTATTACCATGTTACCGCCCGAAGAGGGCAACACTGCCCAACATCGCCAAGACCAAGAAACATATAAGATTTGGTTTAAGAGAGATCGCAGTGCGCGTTTTACTATGCTTAGCGCGATGGAGGAGGATCTCATCGGCGAGTTTGAGCGTTTTGGTACTGCCAAGGAAATGTGGGACCAGTTGAGATTTACCTTTGGGGGGACGTCTGTGACACGGTTGAGGGCTCTTGTTTTGAAATTTGAGACCTACCGGAAGGACTCGCGCCACACGATGACTGAGTACCTGAGAATTATGGCTCATATGATTCGTGATTTGAAGGCGACGGGACATGATCTCACAGATGAGCAGCAGGTGCAAGCCGTGATCAGATCTCTCCCTGACTCATGGTTCCAGATGAAACAAATTCTAACACATAACGAGAATATCAAGGACTTTTCGGATATTTCTCGTCATGTGGAGCTAGAAGCTGAGCGCGAGATTTTGCATCGCGCCACTGCCAATGTCGGTCAGAGCAGTCGCCGATTTGGCAGGAAGGGACCACAAAGGAGGTCACAAGGGCGAGATGTCGCACCTGGCCCCAAAGCAACTCAATCCTTTAAGCACCGCCGTGGAAGACGTGGCCGGAAGAAAAAGAAAGATAAAAGCCGGATAAAATGCTACAACTGCGGGAAAAGAGGCCACTTCGCTAATGAATGTCATGAGCCGAAGAAGGTAATTAACGTACCTAGCTATCCATATGTTTATGTTTGTACACATGTTTTATCTGCTCAACCTAATCCTGTGTGGATTGTGGATTCAGGAGCGACCAAACATATAACTATGGATCGAGCTGGCTTCGTAGAATACAATAAGATCCCTGTAGGCAGGCATAGAGTTTTTATGGGTAATGGAACCAGCGAAGAAGTCCTCGGAGTCGGTTCGTACCAACTCCGTTTTCCAAATGGACGAACGCTGATTCTGTATGATGTACTCTATGCGCCTGGGATCCATTATAATCTCCTGTTAGTTTCTAGCTTGCTATCATTAGGCTTTTGTTTGAACTTTTCTGGCAGTTGTGTAAATATTACTTTAGACAATATTATGTATGGGCATGGTAAAATGAATGATGGTTTCTTTATATTGGATCTTGCTATAGATAATGCCTTATATTCTTCTTCCATTTCGACATGTGTGTTGAATAGTAAAAACTTAGATTCTGCGACATGGCATGCTCGTTTAGGCCACATAGGGCAAGATAGAATGGCTAGATTAGTTCGAGAAGGTCTTTTGGGATCACTCACTAAAGTCGACTTGCCAGTATGTGAGCCGTGTCTTGCTGGGAAAGCATGCCGGAAGCCTTTTGGAAAGGCTGTAAGGGCATCAGCACCGTTGGAGCTAATCCACTCCGACATCTGTGGACCAATGAGTGTAAGGGCACGGCATGGTCATACCTATTTTCTCACATTTATAGATGATTATTCGCGATACGGATATGTCTATTTGATCGCTCACCGCTATGAAGCGCTGGATTGTTTTAAGCGCTTCCTAGCCGAGGTTGAGAATCAAAAGGAAAAGAGCATTAAAGCTCTTCGGACAGATCGTGGACGCGAATACTTGTCGGATCAGTTTCGAACATTGTGTGAAGAAAAAGGTATTCGACGACAACTCACTATTCCTTATACGCCACAATAAAATGGTGTTGCTGAGCGAAGAAATAGAACGTTACTAGACATGGTTCGATCTATGATGGCACATGCAAACCTTCCTATCTCCTTTTGGGGAGATGCGTTGTTAACTGCTGCCTATATCTTGAACCGTGTGCCTTCACAGTCGGTTCCTTCTACCCCATATGAATTGTGGCATGGCCACAAGCCCAATTTAGATAATTTGCGGCTATGGGGGTCAGCGGGATATGTCCATGACATGTCTAGTAAGTTTGGAAAACTTGGCCCCAGAGCTCAAAAGCTTATCTTCATTAGATATCCAGAGAGCTCTGTGGGTTATGTCATGTATGGACAACGTCCAGAAGGAGGACTGACAGAGCGAGAGGTTCGAGATGTTGTTTTCCTAGAAACAAATTTTCCTAGTATTGGCGACAGTGAAAGGAGTCTTGATCTCCATGAGTTGGAAGAACCCTCTGATCTCCCACCATCTTCTAACGCAGGAAGGGAATGCGTTCCCGAACCTGTGTCTGCTAAAGATAGTAGGGATGATCAGGCCAGTGGGAGTGCATCCAGTGGGAGTGCACCAATAGAATCACTAGAAAATCAAGACTCATTACGTCGCAGCAAGCGTGGGCTTGTGCCGCGTCGATTCTTCGGAATTGAAGACGAGGCAATTATTTGTGAGCCCATGGATCTGTTCAGGAAGCTCTTGCATCCTTATCTAAGAAAGAGTGGAAAGCTGCCATGCAAGATGAAATTAAGTCTATGGCGCATAATGAAGTCTGGGAGTTGGTGCAACTCCCACCTGGGCGCAAAACTATTGGAAATAAGTGGATTTTCAAGCTTAAGCGCAAAGCTGATGGGGCTATAGATAAATATAAAGCACGATTGGTGGCGAAGGGTTATACCCAAAAGGAGGGTATAGACTATGATGAAACATTCTCACCAGTCGTGAGATTTTCATCTATTCGCCTGGTTCTAGCTATAGTCGCGCATCTTGATTTGGAATTGTTCCAAATGGATGTAAAGACTGCATTTCTCAATGGAGAACTAGACGAGGAGATTTATATGCTCCAGCCAGAAGGTTTTGAGGCTAAAGGTGAAGAGCAAAAAGTTTGCCGCCTCAAACGCTCGATATATGGCTTAAAACAGTCGTCTAGACAGTGGTATTTAAAATTTCACAAGGCAATCCTCTCATATGATTTTGAGATGATTGAAGAGGACCACTGTGTGTACGTCAAGCGAGTGGAGAGAGCTTCCTCATTTTGTCGTTATATGTTGATGACATTTTAATAGCCGGAAATGATATGGAGTTAATCAATGCTATCAAAGGATGGCTATCTTCTGTCTTTGAGATGAAAGATATGGGTGAAGCGAGCTATGTGCTCGGCGTAAAAATTGTGCGAAGTCGCTCAGAAATGTTATTGAGTTTGTCTCAAGAAACCTACATTAATAAAATTCTGGAGCGTTTTCGAATGCACTATTCAAAACCCATTGATACTCCACTTGAAAGAGGATATGTCATTAGTGCTCATCAATGTCCCAAAAATAAAGAAGAAAGGAGAGAAATGTCTAGAGTGCCTTATGCCGCTGCAATTGGAAGTCTAATGTATGCTATGTTGTGTACTCGGCCAGACATTAGCTTTGCAGTGGGTTTGGTTAGCCGTTATCAAAGTAACCCCGGTCCCGCACACTGGAAGGCAGTTAAACGAATTTTTCGATACTTGCGAGGGACATCAGACTATGTCCTACGTTACCATGGAGGTGACCTAAATTTAGTGGGATACAGTGATGCAGATTGGGCTGGTGACCATGATGAGCGCAAGTCTACTTCAGGTTTTGTGTTCCTATTAGCTGGAGGAGCTATCTCGTGGTGTAGCAAGAAGCAGTCTTGCATTGCCCTATCCACTATGGAGGCGGAATATGTGGCTTGTTCTGCGGCCAGTCAAGAAGCAGTATGGCTGCGGAATTTATTGAAGCGCTTGGCGCTTACACCTCATACAGATGAAGGTGTACTGCTATATACAGATAGCACTTCCGCACTTGCTTTCGCCAAGGATCCTAAATATCACGGCAGAACGAAGCATATTGATATCCGTTACCACTATATCAGAGATTTGCTTGTAAAAGGGTTAGTGGTGCTACGACAGATTAGTTCTGGTCGTATGGTAGCTGATCCACTAACAAAGCAAATAGCTAGAGAAAGTTTTGTTGGCCATTGTAAGTCTATGGGCCTTTGTAAATTGTAATTATTACAAGTTTTGACATCATTAAAGTTTGCTTATTATGTTCTGTGCATTATGCGAATGCTTTACATATCGTCAGAGTGTCACTAGGCTAAGAATCACCCACTCACACGGGTGATTCGCCTTTGATGCTTATCGAAAGAGACAAAGATGAGGCATTTGATATTCCTGACACCCTGAAGGTCGGGGTGTAAGGGGAATATCTCGAACAGATTATATATGCCGCCTTAGCTAAGGACTAAGATGAGATCTGATGCAGATCGACTATGAGGATTCCTCGGTAATCCCATGGAGCCTGTAAATACCGGATACATGAGTCGCAAGAAGGCGCTGAGTGAGAGCGACTGGTTTGCGTGACTCGGGTTAGCTGCGTAAGTCGTAACTAGACTGGAGTCTGTGCGGTGTTTTAATAATCATATTAATGACACGCCCATGAAAATGGAAGAACACCGCGGCATGCGTATCATACCGCATGTGTATTATTCGACCGCATATGAGAATGATGAATGGATCTCTCTTCATCATTGTGTGAGCTCATGGATCACAGTTGTGTGATTCCTAGTGTATCCCCAGTGACCTGCAGCGCTATGTCATGAAAAGGACGCTTGATGTCGCTACTTTAGCATGTCTCTTAGGGCGACGATTAATACCGTCCAGCGGAACATGTCTAGGAAAGCGGTCAAGAAGAATTGGATTGACATATGCAGCATAGGGAAGACATTTTAAATTTCACCATGCTTAGTTGCTCATATCCCGGGAGACTTTATCGTCTGTGTGATGATAAAGTCATGGGCACTTAGCATTTGGAGGTTTGACACTGCCTGTTTTTGAGAGATCCGGAGTGTCAAATCAGGTGAATTTTAAAAATGTCTGAGATACACACCGAGATGTTCTGTGTGCTCCGTTAGTTAGGTGACAACTTAACGGAATACCCTTCTACTGTTCGAAGAATCTCGCGGAGGTCACACACTCCATTTCCTGTATGACCGTTGAGCTTGGTTGCATTCAGTCTGTCTGAATCTACACTGTCGACCCTAATGGGCAAGTGGGAGCTATTAATAGGTGATGCCCATTGGGCCAAGCAGCCCATGCACTCCGCAGCCAGGCACGCTCAGGCGTGCACGTGTGCGGATGGACGCGGGAGGGAGGACACGCGGCGCCATCCGCAGCCTCCTCACCTCCCACCGCCTTCCCATCCCGTTCTCACCGCCCCCGGTTTTCACCCTCCCAGATATTTCTCCAAGGGTTTCACCTATTATAAAAGGGCATGTAAGGCTTGCATCCGGGAGTGTGTGTGGGCAGTAAAAGTAAAAGGTGAGATAGGTGAAAACGGCGTGAGCAATGGCTTTGTGCAGCGGGGGGAAATAAACAAAGCAGCAGTAGAGTGCGGCTATCACAGGCGGCAGTGAACAAAAGTGAACGAGCTCCGGAGGCAGTCACCTCGGCATTGGGATTTGAAGTGTGGACGTTTGGAATTGACTCTAGTAGTCACTTCCTGACTCTGCGAGTTAGAGAATTATTAACATATATATATCTATTTCCGCTGTGTGACTAAGGTATGTCTTTACACCTAATATCTCGTGTTCATTTGTGTAAATTATATTTCGGGGCTAACCAACAGGAACCATCTTGGCCACAGTAATCAAGAGATTTGAGGAAGTGGTAGGAGCAGTAGAATTCTAGACTTGAGAATCCTCCTCGGGATTGGTAGGGGATTGTCATCTGCCTAAGAAGAATTTATGACAATGACGTGGTGGGGAATGACCTCCTACTCCTCGAAAGAAAAGAGTGGATTGTCATAGGAGGAGGAGGTGGATATGGATGGTTAGATGGGATTGGAGTCAGAGAGAGAGAGAGAGAGAGAGAGAGAGAGAGAGAGAGAGAGAGAGAGAGAGAGAGAGAGAGAGAGAGAGAGAGAGAGAGAGAGAGAGAGAGAGAGAGAGAGAGAGAGAGAGAGAGAGAGAGAGATTTTAGTCATTCGACAGCTATAGTTATGGATAACCACAGTTAAATGGATGGATGACAAAAACAGATTGAGGTGATAGTATTTTAGTAACATTTTGACAAAAATAATGATCTGTGTACGTACGTATATAGTTGTCTCATGTAACATATATATGGAAGGTTAATAATTAGATGTGACTGGGTTTTCAGAAATTGCAAACCACCCTCCTCAAAGAGTGATATAAGAAGAGCTATCTACGAAGTAATTTCAATCATGGATGCAGAACTCCTTGTCCAGCAGTACCCTGAGTCACATGCCTTCTTCTCCCAGTTAGAGGTGACATAATTATGATCAATGTGGATTAATTGCAGTGCCATCGCCCCTTCCTCAGGAGGTATATATAGGCACCATTTAAAATGACCCTTTAAAAACGGAGTGGGATAACGGGTATTCTCATCTCTTGATCAGGAGATCACACATGAGTCTCATTTTCTTTCTCGTCCGGGAACTATTCTCACTGATGTTATTCCGTTCCCTCTCTTGGAAGTAGACCCGATAATGTGATATCCGAATTCGTATTCGATTAATAATCGAATTATCTGATTAATAATTAAATTATCTGTCGGATATTTTATTCGAATAATTATCCTATTAATACGAATTCGAATTCGATTCGAATTTTAAACGGATAATTGATAGGCTTATTTAGAGGTGAGTCATGTGTACCACGTGGGAGCGTCGTAAGTTGTTTTCTCAAAAAAAAAGGAATTAAGAATAGAACATATTTTTATTTTGAGAGATGTTATCAAAAGATTATACTTCATCCTAAAAAGTAGGAGACAACTTACTAAATTAGTGTAAGTAGAGTTCTTATTTTTAAATTATATTTTGAGATAAAAAATAGTAAAAAGAGTAATCAAAGAGCGTATTAAGATTTGAGTTAATTATATATAGAATATGTGTGTCCATGGATATTATCTAGGGGTTCATATTCGGTCGGATAATACCTAACACGGATATCTCAATAATTAAATTTGTATCTAATTAATAATCGGATATCCGATATCCGATTAAATTATCCGTCGAATATTTTATTCAAATAATTATCTGATTAAACGAATATGAATTCGAATTTAATTTAAATTTTAAACGAATAATTACTAAATCTACACGAAACTATGTTAATCTCGTGACTCTCGTAAGAAGAAAATAAGATAAAATGAGATATAAGATTTTAACATGATTCGATTTTCAACTTACGTCCACAAAATTGGTCGTAAAACCTATCTCAGTCTTGACCAACGGATCCCATTCTTATTTATAATGATACAACCTTTCTTTATTTTACAAAGAGTAAAATCTTCCTTCGATGATACATATTTAGTAATTTCACTGTCATCATTGCAATAAGAGAGATTCTTAGAACTTTCACCCTTTATTAATTCTAGGCCATCATTCTTATTGTTACGACAAGTGTTAGTCATCGTTATGCTGTCATCCTTGTTGTCTCCAAATTTAAGTAAGTCTTTCGATGCCTGTAACATCTTTCTTGCTATACCTAAAACTTTGGTGAAGTCTCCATCATCTTCCTTGTCGGATTTATTATTATCTCTATTATCTCATCCCTCTTTCTCAGTTAATCCGGTGATTGCAGAAGCTCGAGCTGTTCTTGCAGGTTGTGATTAACTTGACCCTGCACAGTTTAGAAGGCCAATTTGCTCCCGCGTACTTGTAATCGATTTAGGTTGCTCGTCGGTTCTGTTTGATGAAAGAGAGAAAAAAAATTGGTCCTGTCATCGAGATCTCCCCCCCCCCCCCGGCCCCTGGTGTTTTCAATGCTGGAAGCTCTGACTAATCAGGCCACTCGATCCTCCCACTCTTTAATGACGGCCAAAATAAAAAGGAGACTGATGCATGGCTCTGGCAGCAGTTAATAACGTATGGGGGTGGTGCAGGTGATCGCCGTCTCGATCGTCTCTCCATGACAGAAAAACAGTATTACAGTACTGTTATAATAAGTCTCGGGCAGAGATCAGAAAACGACAAGTTAATCCCTCCGTTCAAATCTTAAAAAATCACCTCTTTTAACATTTTACAAATTAATTTGATAAGAGACGGACGAATTACGCGTACGATAACATATCATCCAGAGATCGATACGATTGATATACGATGTATATTTATGTATTATATATTTTATATTAAAAAAGATATCTTGATAGATAAATTCGTTAAGAACGTTTATTCATTGCTACGGGTTTCAAATTCAATACCTATGGATGTCATGTTTTTTGAACACAGTCACGTCACGATTAAACAGGTGACATTTTAACTAACTCATCTGTACGTGATATTATATCAATATTTATTACATAATTTTTATTTTTAATATATTATAATATAATATCGTATGATGTCGTATTATATTGGTAGAGGTGGGAAACTAGTTCTTAAGTCTTAGGTCACATTTTTAAATTTATTTATCGGGAAAGATCGTCCGGCACCCGTAGAAGTCTGTAAACATAAGAGAGAAAGCGCGTCAGAAGGAGCACTGGACGTTATCCCAGGGGACAACTCTACGATGCTTAAATCATCAGTTGGGGAGGTGGAGAATAAAGAAGAGAAAGCGAGAGAAAGGAAGATGGAGAACGTCGGTGTGGGCCTGGATGGGCGGTCTGTCTTCCAGAGGAATGCTCGCCGGACCCAGTGGACATCCGAAGAGTGCTCGCTGGATAGTAAGAACGTTCGGAAGACCTCCCGTGCTCTCCTTCGTGATATCCCCTCCGAGAGATGGACAGTCGAGGTCCTTCTTACTATGGTGGTCAGTTGATTCTTACCGTCTATCTCTAGCTTATGTCTCTTCGTCAGTCACCGCCCCCTCTGTGTCTGTCGATGGCTTATTTATATGGGTTGTCTTGAGGGCGAAGGCCTGTTTCGGAGTCGGGTGATTCTATGACGAGTATTACGGCGCTGGTAGGACGTGCTCACTTTTAGTGGGAGGTGGGACCGATGTTGTGGGAGATAACGTTCAACTATCGGAGAATCATCCAACGGCCGTTGCACCTAAGTCGATGCCCTATGTATACTGATGAATCCCAAGATAATCTTCTTGAGATGTCCGTCACGTGCCATAACTGACGTAAGCCCGTTATATACGTTATAGAGGCCTAACCAAAGTGAGCACGTCATAATAAATCCTATATAGATCGAGTCAATTTTACCCTACTCGATATCGCACATAATCGATTCACTCGATACGTTGGTACGGTAAAACCTTACCCCGATCCGCATTTACGCCGGCGGTACGCCGGTACTGTCCCCAGTAGCCCCCATTTATTTATATATCATCCCCCGTCCTCGGCTCACTTGCATTCCCAACGCCACTACAATCTTTTAAAAAATTTCAGTGCCATCCTCGTTGTAATATATATATATATATTGCCCACGTTAAACTCGCCGCATATTTAATTTCAATGCCTCTCCTTCTCCCACTCCATCTCTGCATGTTTGGATATTTAATATTTTCCTCTCCCTTACCTACTTACTTACTCTCTCTCTCTCTCTCTGTGTGTGTGTGATTATGGACCCTAGCCACCACCCTTTGTCTAGATCTTGAAAAAATTTCCCAGCCACCCACGTGATGCCCAACCAGTCATAACCCAGATAAGCCAGCCACCGCCCTTCTCTAGATCTTGAAAAATTTTCCCAGCCACCCACGTGATGCCCAACCAGTCATAACCCAGATAAGCCAGCCACCGCCCTTCTCTAGATCTTGAAAAATTTTCCCACGCACCCACCTGATGCCCAACCAATCATAACCCAGATAACCACGCACGCCATTCCCTATAAATTAACACGCCCAGACTCTGCGACCACCACAGTTGGCCATCCGCACCAGCTCGCTCTCTCCCTCTCTCTCTCTCTCTCTCTCTCTCACACACACACACACACACGTACAGCTTCTAAACACTGGTCACCACTCCCTCTCCTAAACTGCGTGCAGCTGCAGAGAGGAGGCAGAGTATACGTTGAGATCGAAGATGGTCAGCCCGAGCGTTCAGGCCATCCGCAGGCCGGGGGGGCAGAAGGCCGACGGCCTGGCCACCGTCCTGGCCATCGGCACGGCCACCCCTCCCAACGCCGTCTACCAGAGCACGTACCCAGACTACTACTTCCGGGTCACCAACATGGAGCACGAGGTGGAGCTCAAGCAGAAGTTCAAGAACCTGTGTAGGAACCAGCCCATGCATAAATATATATATATGTCCTTAAATTAATTAGGTCGGTCATTTTAATTACCAGCGAGATATTATCTTGTGGGGCAGCAAAAATAAGAGAAAACCGCACGATCTTTTGATCCTACGTGCGGTTAATCCTGCTACGATTAAAGCCTGGGAGAGGCATTCATTTGTGCATATATATATATATATATATATTTGAATTTAAGTATATAAAAAATCACGGAATGATTTGTCCACAGTATTTTGACGTGTGAAAAATACTTAAAATAATGCAAAAAAGTCCATTCGATAGTCTTTTTTACACACACACACACACACACACATATATTTATATGTTTTTATATATGATTCATCTTATTATATAAATATATATTATGATGTCTGATCCGCAGGCGAGAAGACGATGATCAAGAAGCGACACCTTCTGCTGACCGAAGACATGCTCAAGAAGAACCCCGAACTGTGCGCGGACACGGCGCCATCCCTGGACGTCCGGCAGGAGATCGCGGCCGATGCGGTGCCCAAGCTCGCCGGGGAGGCCGCCTGCCGGGCCATCGAGGAGTGGGGCCAGCCCAAGTCCAAGATCACCCACCTGGTCTTCTGCTCCACCAGCGGCGTCGACATACCCGGCGCCGACTACCGCCTCACCAAGCTGCTCGGCCTCCGCCCCTCCGTCAAGCGCGTCATGATCTACAACCAAGCCTGCTACGCTGGCGGCACGGCGCTGCGCCTCGCCAAGGACCTCGCCGAGAACGGCAAGGGCGCCCGGGTGCTGGTCGTGTGCTCCGAGATCAGCGTCGTCAACTTCCGCGGCCCCGGCGACGGCGAGTTCGGCAACCTCGTCGGCCAGGCGATCTTCGGGGACGGCGCCGGGGCGCTGGTCGTGGGGGCCGACCCCGACGTGGCGGGCGCCGGCGAGAGGCCCCTCTTCGAGATCGTGTCGGCCTCGCAGACGATCGTCCCGAACAGCGACGGCGCCATCGGGGGCCACCTCCGGGCGGCGGGCATGACGTTCCAGCTCGTCAGGGGCGTGCCCGACCTCCTAGCTGAGAACATCGAGGCCAGCCTCGTGGAGGCCTTCGAGCCGCTGGGCATCTCCGGCGACTGGAACTCCCTCTTCTGGGTCGTCCACGCTGGCGGCCGGAAGATCCTCGACCGGGTCGAGGAGAGGCTGGGCCTCGGCCCCGACAAGCTCCGGGCGTCCCGCCACGTCCTGAGCGAATACGGCAACATGTCCAGCGCCTGTGTGTTGTTCACATTGGACGAGATGCGGAGGAGGTCGGCGGCGGAGGAGGTGGGCACCACCGGTGAGGGGTTGGAGTGGGGGGTGCTCCTCGGCTTCGGCCCGGGGCTCACCGTGGAGACCGTCGTCCTCCGCAGCGTGGCCACCTGATCGATCCATCGATGAGCATGCATGGCCTCCTGCAGCTTCACTCGTTCATTCGTCGGCATGCATGCGTCCGTAATCTGCATTGATTGCTCGTGCTCTTTCTTTGTTACTTTCTCTCCCTATGCTCGTAGCTCCAGAGGTGTGATTGCTCCGAAATTAATAAGACTGTGATGGTTGATATTTGCATATCCGGTGATCGATGTGGGCGGATCCGAATGTCGGCACTGTCATTCGGCCCTTCCCATCTTTCCAAGACATCCACACCATATTTCGAACAAGTATCATGCATGGTTGAGAAGTGATGTATAAGCCATCGAAGAAATACTTCTCAGATCACACATCTTCACACCTATGGTGTGCACATTATCGAGGCATGTAATCACACGTAACTCGGTTTACGCTTCCCTAGACCGCTACTCCAGCGGATCCTCAAGCACTGTAACAAACCCGGCCCAGATAAACCGGCACAACACCTTGTACCCATCCATCCCACTGCCGTCGTGCCCCTCCGTTTGTTCCTCCTGTCAACAGCTAAGAGTCGCCGGCTCCCCTTCCCCACCCCTCTCTCCCATTCCACCTCCCCCCTATAGTTAGTTGTGTCCGATGAATGGGTGTCTCCATGTATGTCAATCATCACTGCGTTACTTTTATCGATCATTTCAGTTGCTTTACATGGCTTTATCGATTGGCTTCCAAGGGCGACGCTATTGATGCGTTTGTTCATATCAAGAAACACGCCGAAAACCTCTTCTCCTTCACAACAAAAATCTTCCAAAGCGACTGGGGGAGGCGAATATCGTCGTCTAATTAATTCTCCTCTCTTCTTGCGTAGCATGGTATCCACCATATATCGCCTCTCCTTGTCCACATATACACGAACACAATGGCACCGCCGAATGCAAACATCAGCACTTTGCCGACTGCTCACTCACCCTCCTCAGTCATACCTTCTTACCCCTGTAGTTCTAGGAAGATGATGCTGCCTCAGGTGTAGTCTCTCTCATAAATCATTTACCCACACCTGCGCTTGGCAACATCTCCCCCTTCGAGAAGCTGTTTGGTCGGCCACCGGACTACTCCATGCATGTTGCGCACCTTCGGCTGTTCTTGCCATCCCCTTCTACGCCCCTACAACTGACACAAGTTTGCATTCTGGTCTGAGCAGTGCATTTTCCTCTGCTAAAGCTCCAAACACAAGGGCTACCACTGTCTTCATCACCCATCTGGACGCATCTACATATATCTCCCGTCATGTCATCTTGGACGAAGCTCAAATCTCCCATCCCGCCAACTCGCCTAAATAGCCAGTACCCATCTATCCCACCGGCGTCACCATCTCCATTCTGATTTATCCGGGGTTTGTTACAAGCACGACTTTCCTTATTCCCACGATCAGATAGTATCTCCACGGAAAGACAATTATACTACAACTTGGACTCTGTCTATATAAGGTGGGTCTTAGTGACCTCCTCCAGGTACTCAAAAATAGTACTCAACCCTTAATAGTAGCACCAGAGTTGTGTCCCCCTCTAGAAGTCTCTTTCTCAATGCTAATATAAGTGTAGGAGGATTTTTCTGGAGAACATAACTCCTAGCGAAAACTTCTCTTCCTATGTAGGAGGATCGGCTTTGATTAGAGCAGTCAATGGATCGGGCCCGGGCCGGGCTTAGGTCGGCCCGGCCCGGGCCCAACTCATAAATTTAAAAGCTCGAGCCTGACCCGGCCAGACATAAGTTGGGCTTGGGCCGGGCCTAGCCCGATTATTTTCTTAAAATATAAAGCCCGATTTTGGCCCGACCTGGCTCGACTAATTAAATAAAAATATTAAAAATATAATAATTATAGTTGACATATATTTGATTAACATTATCAATCTAAATGTTTTGATACAATTGATAATTACACATGATTTTTTAAAAAGATGATTTTTGAAAAGATTTATTAACATTATCCATATGAATGTTTACGTTTAACAATCAAATTTTCAGAGAAATTTTAGATTAAAAATTTTAGTACAATATTTTTGTAACCAATCTGATTGCATTCATATAGCAATCTCCTCGTCGAGTACCTCGCAAGTCGCAACCTACTCAATAATTTTGTAACAATGTTGAGAATCCATTTTGCATAGAATCGCCTAGAATTTAAGTGTTTTTTACAATGTGGGTGTGACAAAGCTGTTCATTAACATCTCAAAAATTCACCTTGAGCATAATGTCCAACAACAGTACATCCTATGACGAATAAAGTTACAACTAGAAATATGAGTAGATAAAAGTGCCCATCTGGCCATTGTTACTAGAAGTAGCCGAATTTACATATTATGTAGCTCAAACAATAGGCTATCCTCTAAAAATTTGCTACAAACCTGGTGAGCTATATTGTGTATAACCAAAATAGATCGGGTGTATTTCACTATTTCATCAAGCCATTGTCACAATAGTTTGCTCTTAGATAAACATGTAAGAGTGCCGTGTGCCAATCATTTGCAATGAAACAAAGGTTTCCATCACCATAGCAGACTACACAACACGGAACATACCATGGAACCTGAAAGAATAACTCAGACTCTTCAGTAAAGATTTTCATCTGTTGCAAGAAAACACCTCACCAACTATGTCTAGCTCAAACATCAAATTTTCAAACATTTTAAATAATGATACAACCGAAAAGCATCATATTTTTACAAGAAATGGTATTTAAAAGAAATTGACTGACACAAACAATTTGCATAGAACTAACCACGTTATGGAGGCACTTGCTAATCATAAAATAAAATTAGAGATTTGAAGGTGATTGTGTCCATATATGTTCACTATAATGGCCCCAATCAACTTTCTTCTATCATTGTCTCTCACATGCCCATTGAAGGATCTAAAGATTTGAAAGTTGTCTGACATTATCCTGTCAATTAAGGGTCAGCTAAATCTAACAAAAACTCAATATTTGACACAAAATTTTGATTAGCCCATTAACCTGGTTGCAACATCTAGGAGGTGGTATAGGGTACCAGGTCAAGATCGAAGTATCTAGTCAAAATAACCTTCGGCCTGAGAAGATCTTTCAAATCTTATGAGACAAATTAAAGTGTAGGAAACTACATTCTTTCTTGCAATCTAAGCCCATACAACTAAGCAACCATCAAATGCCTTGAACTTTGGATAGAGTCCAAACAAAAAGTCAATGAGGAAACTTCAATATGGGGGCATGATCTTTTCTTCTGCAGCAACCATCAACCAGAGAGAGAATGGAAGCAATCCTTGAAAGTTTGAAAGTCAATTTATCATGCAATGGTGGTCTATTGCCTTCCACAAGATCATTAAATGGTGTCCAAAAAAGGAAGACTCTATATATACTTAATCTTTGCAATTAAATAAAGAGAGTTCAACAAGATGAATTGAAATGTCACCAAAATCTAAAAGTGAAAAACACAAATTTTGTAGAAATGTCTGTGCAGCCAATAGAGAATACCTCAGCACATATGAAGCCCTTCTCATGCAGACAGTTTGAGGAGCTTTTGTTTGTCGTCTAATTTGCCAACACTTCACCTGTGAATTCATAACTACTTAATCATTGAACAGCTAGTAACTCAGACACGCATACCATATAAAGAAAGAGGTAGTCCTAAGAAAGAATAGATTCCCTTCTGAAGTACATCATTGCAGTAGGAAGAAGACATTGCCATTTGCATGGGGAAACAGAAGCCAATGCAACTTCTGGAAAGCCCAATTTCATTCCCTAATAGCCCAGCTACGAAATTGGTTTAGATTTGAATATGTTATAGAAAAGCAATCAATTGCTAATAGATCTCTCATCTCTGTAATTCTGAGTCTCATCGGGAACTAAACAATACACAATACAACACTACAGTATTAGTCCCATGAATAGATCAATGGTTTCAGGCTTTAAGATTTCCTAGTCAAAACAATGTGAAAACATTTTTTCAGAAATCAAATGAAGCAATGAAGCAACAATATTTCCATGACTTCTAATGTAAAATTTAACACCCGAATGAACTCAAGTGACCAAAATATATAATTGTTGTCCAGTCTCTTACAAAAAATAGCAGCAATATCTCATGGGAAACAGTATACTCAATAGGAAAAATGCATCTTTACATGTGATAAAAGCTTCCAACAAAATTAAAGGAAAGTCAACTTTACACTTATCAACTGATAGTATTCTCAATGAATGTGGAGCCTCCAACTAGCTGAATACAAAACCGATAAACATTTTCTCCTTCAATCTACACATAAAATGGGGTGATCTATTTTTGGACTCTAACTGATTGAATAGAAAAAAGCACTAAAAGAAAACTCATACCTGTAAACATAAGAAAGTGGCTACAAAAACAAACATAAGAAATTATCACTGCTGATATGCTACAAAAACATCATGATTTGCAATCCTCTTCACTAGCTACTTAAGAACTATGTTGCAAAAATTCAAAGTAAATAAGACTAATGTTGAACTTCAAAATATGTCCACATTTAGATCATTGATCGTTCCATCTCCTCCAACCAGTCCTAAAGTAAAAAATAAAGTGATTATCACAACCGAATGTATATCATACAAATTAAAACAAAAGGACAACATTCATAGCACATACCTTCTGAAGCATTCCTAATCCAATCTTGTGAGCAAATTAAATCCTCCACTATGTCTGGAGCTAAAGAACTACAGAAATTAGTAAGAACTCATCCTCCAGTGTTAAAAGTCAACTCAGATGCAACTGTAGAAGCAGGAATTGTTAAGATATCACATGCCATACAAGCAAGAGTTGGATATAATGATTTATTACTTGACCACCAATCCAAGATATCAAAGTTGGCACTGCGACATATATCTCCTTCCAAGTGTTGGTCAATTTTTGACGTTGATTTTTGTTTATTTTGTTGAGAAATGAACTGATCCCAGCCCCTTAACAGATCAACATCATGATTTGCACCATTAAAATTTGTAGGGACATTATCACTTGTTGAGGGTCCAAAGTCCAACTGTGTTTTAGCAAGATAATCCTCAAAAGAACGACGAAATGTAGTTTCAATAATAGCAACATGAAAGTCTGATGCATCACCATATTTTTTCAAAAAATAATATCTAAAATACATCAACTTATAATGTGGATCCAAAATAACAAGAATTGCTAAAACTAAATTACAATCTTTCCAATATTTGTTGAACTTCACTTGCATTCGAAGAGCCATTGAACTAATAAAATCATGTAGACTATTAGCCTCTTCATCTAGTAAGATTTTGATCTTCCACATTTAAGGAAAATACAAATTAGAGGTGGGATATTTCGTGCCTGAGACAATGTTAGTTGCACTATAAAAATATTTCAAAAACTTGCATACCACTTCAACTTTATCCCATTCCTCGCGTGTGGGAGCACAAGTGAAACTAGGATCCAACATCATCAATGAATAAAATGCCTTTCTAAATTTTAGAGCAGATTCCAACATCAAGTATGTATTATTTCAACGTGTGGGAACATCTAAACTCACCCATTTCTTACTTTCCAAATCAACTTTTTGAATGCACTCTTCAAATTTTTATCTATGATAAAGTGATCCCCTTACCTTCTTTACACTCATTCGAACACTTTCAATGACAACATCAATTGTGCTCAGCCCATCATGAATAATTAAATTAAGGATATGAGATGCATAACGTACATAGAATAACTTTCCATCACAAAATAATTTAGTACTCTCTGATAAACTCGAAAGAAGCAAGGGAAAGCAAGCATCATTAACAGAAGCATTGTCTAAAGTGATACTCATGACTTTCGAATCAAGATCCCATTCTCTAAGGGCGAATTTGACAACCGGTTAGCTTTGATGGGTTAGGATAAATGTGGGTAGGGTAGCCTTGGAGTTTGCTTACCTACACTTTGATAAATGCCACTACTCTTGCTGGGTTAAAGCCAAGTAGAATGAGTTAATCTTGACAATTTGACAAGCTGATGGGATTACACAGTTACTCTATACTTTTTATACCCAAATTACCCTTTATTAGAACGTTGACTGTTGTGGCTTGTAGCACCATGCACCACTTGTATCTGCGGGATATATACTGCACCACCCACATATATAGCACACTGTCTGCACCGTACTCATCAAGGCCCACATGCACACCATATAATACGGAATTGGACGTGTTATGAGACTGAGCACTGGTGTACACATACATTTTATTTCCATGGCCGACAGAATCAAAAATGACTGCAGCAACTCACATTCATACACAAATAAGTCCTGTGACTCAGGCCACAGATATCCACTTTTTAGGGTAAATAATGTACGTACATCATTTTTTTTCCACTCTCAAATTTTGCCAGCAACAACACATGATACACATGAAGATGATCAGAGAAACTTAGTTTCATATATATGTACACAAAGATCACATTACAATCAACGTCTGACATGAAGCTCAGAGAGATACATAATGCCATAATCTTCACATACAACTTCAGACACCATATACATTTGCCTGCTAATCTAACATCTTACAAAAGTTCCTGCAGCCAACAAACTACAACATCAATCAAACAGGTCCACGGCATTTCATGCAGCGTGCAACTATTCCTGAGCGGTGAGAAGAAGCTTCAAGTAGTGCATTTCCATCTTGCAAATTACCTGTCACCTAAACCTACATTCAGATAAATACAGAAATCAGTTTTAAGAACTGAATAATGGCATAACTGACCGTCATAATTTGCTGCTACTTGGTTCTGTGAGTTGCACAAGCTATATACCAGAGAAGTGCTCACCTGTTTTCAGAGGTTTGAACAACTGTGTAGAATAATGAAAACACACATGCCCTCAAACTGCACATGCTATCTTCCCTTTGGGCTCAATCTGACTGCGCAAAGTTAATTAATCATATGCTCTCAAGTAAAGTAAAATGTATGTTTAGCTAGCATGTTCACTGACATGTGGATGCATGCAACAGTTCCTCTCATGAAAACTAACATTGCAAGTGTCAGTATTGAGCTCTGAGATCTGACTATATAGCAGATAGGATCAAAAAGACCACACTGATATGATCCTTCAAACAACCAGAGAACTTAATCCTGTCACACTGAACGAAAGTACCATGTAAAAGAGTGACAAATAAATAATAGGCATGTAACTAATGACAAGGAATGATTACTTTTTGCATAGTATTGGGCTCAGACTGGCTTGAAAAAGATTAAAATGATAGGAGTGGATTCATATGCCGGCCCTCATAGCTCATACCCATACAACATATATGCTCCAGGGAACCTCCTCAGTTGTATAATGATATTCACCATTGAGAGGAAGTGCACATATGTATTCATCCTCCTGTGGTAATGGTGGGACATCAAGTTTTGCATCATTGCCCATCCCCCTACCAATATGGCTGAAACAACTGCCGTGTTCAAAGTATGAAGGGCATGCAAAATAGAAATTCAAATATTCCATATCCTACACAGCACATCTGTTAATATAATACAGGTCAGAGTAACATGGTTAGGATAAGTGCTTGTTTAGTAACTCAATCGGAGTAAAGGGCCACCTTGACAACCAGTTACAGTCGAGTAGGGTGAGATATCCCAGGCCGGGTGGGAAATTTCTTTGCTTTGATAACTGCCACTTACTTTTGCTGGGTAAAAGCCGAGTAGGATGAGTTATTCTTGGGAATTTCATAAGCCGCTGTGATTAGAGAGTGGAATAATGTTTGGTATACCCAAATTACCCTTCATTTTGGAACATTGACTTGCACCTACCTACAAGACGGCCACTGAATCTGTCTGCACTATATATATTGCACGATCTATATATAGCACAAGTAACAGGTTGGAATGCTCATCCATGGTCCACATGCACACCAAATATAATACAGAGATTGGACGTGTGATGAGGCTGAGCACTGGGGTCGACAACCTTAGAACCGTGCAAAGGTTGTTCAGATTTGTTTCCCATGCACGACAGAATCAAATGACTGTAGCTACTCAGATTGATATACAAAGTCCAATGACCCAAGCTAGAGATATCTATTTTTGAAGGTAAATAAACTACGTACATCCATGTATGTACACATAAGAAAGGCCACCAGCAACATATTATATATGTACACTAGAGATCACATTATATTCAACAGCGAGCCATGTAGTACGTATGGGAGAGAGAGTTAAATAGTCATGTAAAACTGACAATGTGTGAAGGTTTGCCTTTTCTGCAATATTGGGCTCAGGATCGACCTGAACAATCATACCATTCACAAGAGTGAGACATGTGCCAGCCCTCATAGTTCATACCCATACAACATATATGCTCCTAGGAACCTCCACAGTTGTATAATGATATTCACCATGTTGCAATGACACATGCATTCACTCCACTGTGGTAGTTATCAGACATCAGGGATTGTATCATTGCCCATCCCCCAACCAATATATAACACAGCTGCCGTGAACAAAGTATGAAGAGCCTGCAATTACATATCCAGATATTACATAAAACCGCTGTGCAGGGTCAATATACAAAGTAGGCATTGAGAAGCAGATATGGACAATGCAAGTGCTAACAAGCCTAAAAGTCATCTCACCACTTGCAAACAACAAAGTATAGATACCATGATTGTATGACATGTAGCAAATCATCACAAACGGAGTAACAGGTTTTCAGATGAACATGACCTGGTTTAAGCCAAATAACAAGTTACTTAATCAAACAAGCATGCATCCAAATCTTATGTTTCCCACCCTCAATCCCCCCTAGTAACCATCCCCTTACCCCTTCATCATAATTATGCAAATGCCAAATGTTTGTGAAACATACAATAACAAAACCCAAGAATAACTTAGCAAATACATTCATGCATGCACCACAAAAATAAGTACTTCTATCTATTCCCGACCCAAATTGCATCAGCAATGTTGTTTCTAAGATGCTCCCCAGCTGCAACATCGCCTTGGCTAAGAGATATGTCACCTGGGACCTCAACATCACCGGCTTCTTCAATTGTCACATCAACATCTGTCACCCTATTGAAGTACCAGTCATACCCTTGCTCCCGACGTATAAAATTTTGGATTACGCAACATGCAAGTACAAATTTCCGTTGTATGAACCAAGGATAACAATGTCCCTCGCGCAACGTTTGAAATCGCATCTTTAACACACCAAAGGTATGTTCCACGACATTCCGGAGTTGAGCATGGCGATGATTAAACTTCTCCTTCTTGTTTGCAAATGGCACCCCCCGTCTACCACGAAATTCGGATATGTGGTATCGATGGCCTCGATAGGGAGCCAAAAATGATCGGGTGTTCGCATACCCAGCATCCACTAGATAATATTTACCCTGAGGTACAGTGAAGCCTCCTTCATCTATGCTCCATCTTAGGACCTTCATGTCGGCAGTTGAAGCTTCCATCCCAATGCAAACATACTGAAATAGCATGTCAAAGGATACCACAACCATTACATTTTGTGTAATACATTGTTTGCGGTTGCGAAAGCGACCTTGGTCACAAACCGGCACGTTTGTAGGAATATGGGTCCCATCGATCGCACCCAATGAATCCTACAGTTGAAACGTATTGTTAAATGTCTATTAAAGGTGCATTATCAGAAAAAGCCATCATCACATACAACTCACCTTAAAAAATGGGTAGAACATGTCCTTGTCACGTATGTAGGGGTGGCATTCATTTGTTTGTGTTGGGAGTTGGATGAAATCGTCCTTCAATGATGCCAATGCAAGTGCGAGACGATTCACATAGTAGCTGATTGTTTGGGAGGAGTGCTGAAATGTCTCACATAATGCACCGGTTGAAACACCGTGGCCAACAGTATACGAAAACATTGCAAGTTGTTCATTAGCAGTAACATGACGTGAGTCACTCAACAAACCCCTACTCACTAGCATGTCTTTCAGTTTAAAAAACATAGTGGGGTGTAACCTAAACATATTGTAGCACCTTCTTTCATGTCCATTTAAGATATCATGAATCATTGCATGACCATTATATGAGGACGTGTGCATCCGTCACCTAGGAACAACAGGTGCATTTTCTGCTTCAATCTGTTCGAAGATAGCCTCCGCAATGTCATTGTGTATTTGATCGTGCACTTGAATGAATTCCATAAGTACCTCATTAAATTCTACAACATACAAGTACAATATCATGTTACTTGGATACATTCTTCATTGATGTAATTGTCAAAGTGAAAAACATGAAAACCCTTGTGAAAATACGAACAGCCACATACTTGAACGCATACATAACGAAATACTGTCACCACTGAAACTAGTGATGCACGATAAGAATGAAAAAGACACCTACAAGTATTAGAAACAACAGTAGTACAAGTAACAACATAAGTCCAATAATGATACAGGACGTAGAGGATAAATCCATAGACTTGTTGACTGTTGGTTTTGGATTAACAGTTGGTGCTAGTGGCAGAGTTGCAACTTGCGGTCAATGGACTGTCGTAGAATTATTGGCGGGCCCTCGAAAATATGCATAATATGAATGTTGGGCCTCCTCCATAGACTGAAAACCCTTGTACCGGGCCCCCGGATACCCATGGACTTGAACATAACATTCTGACCATGTGAGGTATATGCCCGGTTGACGTCCAATCCAAACAACATAGCAACAATACTTTCCCATCCCACCAGAGTTTACTGACCTGCATTTGAGATATAGAGAGCGACAGAATTCATGTTTAATGACATACAACCTATTAAACATGTAAACATGCTACTGAAATCAGAAACAAGATAAGTTACAAAAGTGCGGACAGGATAAGTCCGAACACAAGTGAACGTCTTAAAGAAAAATCCATCAAAAGTAGACATACTGGTACAAAGGAGCTCCATAAACATGACATCACTAACACCAACTATTGCTGACACCTATCACTAGAGGACCCACTACCCAATGCCGTTACAAAACACCACTACGCAATGTCGTTTCCTACATTATATGAAGATGAACCCAGTCCACTTTATCTTCCTCGGTAAGTAACATGAACAGAGACCTATGTTTAGGTTCACTGAAGAGGTCGAATGCTTTGACGACGATTGCACGGTTGAGCCCTGGGAGAGCCTTTAAGGCTACAATGCACTCCTGAACTGTGGGGACTGTTTCAACACTCGATACACCATGCATTCCAGATGCATCACATGGTTGTTCCCGACATAGTATCTTCATCATACCCGCCCACTCACGACTAGCAGTAGCAAAAGCCATCACGGATTCATCCCCAATCCTCTTGGAACATGACTGTGAGCCACCGCCAGAAAGCCGCCTCTTTGAAATGGATGTACCTTCAACATTCGTTGGCTACGTCGGTGGATTCACTGATGTATGGGTTGCATTATTTGTACGAGCCGGCGCTTGGTAACCAGGTGCGCTGGGATCAAGAGAGCCATCACTACTGAAATGCAAGCCTTCAATACCTACTCCCCCGGTTAGTGCATTTAAATAATCCTGAACAGAAGGGTGAGATTGGGTTGGTACGGCCTGACGGATAACACTCCCTTCACAGTCTACCCCCCGGGCGATGTTACCTGAACACAAATACTCCATTTCTTTTGGGAACATGAAGGGTTTGCCCTTTATGGTTCTATATTCAGGACATCTCTGAGATGAGAAAATAATAAAGTAATGAGTGAATAATGTATAAAGCTGACATTCTAAATAGATTTCACAATTAACCATG
The DNA here is from genome assembly GCA_022559845.1 of Amorphophallus konjac. NCBI lineage: Eukaryota > Viridiplantae > Streptophyta > Magnoliopsida > Alismatales > Araceae > Amorphophallus > Amorphophallus konjac. Next base: position 14,438,886 of record CM040122.1, on the reverse strand, counting down.
AAAATATTTATTACCTCCAGCAGCTCCTCCCATGCCCCTTCATATCCCGGCACAGGTATGTGGGCATCATGGTCCCAGCCCCACCCACTTTTTCTCGTCAATTGGTCATGCAACCCATAAACTTTTTGCGAGTTTTTCCAACAATTGTATAGCCGGTGCCTAATATAATCTAAACAAGTGGCTGTATTAAACTTTGGCACGCACTCATTCCATGCTTGAGGCTTGAAGGTCCCATCCGATATATTATTCTTATCATATTGTTCTGTCAGCAGTTCTAGTAATTTTGCATCTTGAAAGTCTGTCCAATTTGGTGCGCGACTCTTTCCCCTCCCCCCTCTCGCCGATGAACATCCTTTTTGACATTTGAAATCAAATACAAGCTAAATATGAGGATAATATCAAGGTGGATAGATGATATTCTTCTATCAAAGTCAAATATCTGAACAACAGAAAAAGCATGATTAAAGTGGATAGATGATATATTGAACCTCCACAGAAGTGATAGTTTGTCTATATAGAAGTGGATACATGATAAAAGATTTATGAGATCACCTCACATTTGCTGTTATTTGTCTCAGACCTTGATGTAAACCCTTGTACCAGAGCATAAATTTTCTACTGAAAATCACTTCTGTCTCATTTGAGGATGAAAATCATGTCATTTGTGTAGGTGAGACTGAACTTAAGATCTGCCGGAGTATATACTTGTGATCCTATTCTGTTGTTCCTAATAAGCTATTCTGCTCAACACATTTGCCATATTGAGGAACAGAGATGTGATAGAGGGTCCACTGAATCATTGAGTTCGATGGCTATATGAAGAGGTTAACCTGGCAGGGCTTCTTCATGAAGGAATTTGCACCATCTGACCTAGCAAATCATGATTCCCTAACATATGATTAGCAAGTCATATATGATTGGGCATGTAGCTACATGTGGTGTGAGAGCCTTGAGTTAATACATGTGTGGCCTCACTCTTGAAACAGTGGACTTTCAAAACTCATAAAACTTGGCCAACTTGGGTGATGGAAAATCTAGAAAATTAATTTCCCAACATGGCATGGAATATTCTGAAATGTGTCACCTACTAGGGCATGTGATCCTAACAACTCGGACCAAAGGGGTGGCTAACTAATTATAAAATGAGGGGCAGCACATGTATTTTCTGAAATCTGTCACCTACTAGCCCTTTCTTTGCCATATTTGAACCAAGAACAAAAAGGCTTAAAGAAGTAAGCATGAACCACATGGTATGAATCTTCAAACGACACTAAAATGTTCACTTTAGATAACTTGATAAAATTAACTTCTCATCATACATCAAGCATCGACCCATTCCTTGTGATAAAACAAAGCAAATCCATGCGCACAATGATAGAAGCAAACAGTGCTAATTCAAGCCATTACACACAAAATGCAGTACATAGTTCATGCTAACTCTACAAATCATGAAAATACAATGTATGTACATTCACAAAAAAACATTTCCAACATACTAATCCATGTGACAGTGTTAATACCATTTTGATTCACAACTCTCCTTCTCAAAAAAATACAGTCATTCCCTAATAATAAAATCCTATCTATTACCATTCTACGGACAAAAAAAAATGTTGAGCATATATGTAGATGATCCATGGATTAACATATTAGAGTGGCTACATACAAGAGGACCTAACTTATGGAAAATTGGATAAAATGCCATGGATGGTGTATATACAAATGTGAAGTAAAATGGTAAATGTACCTGCTGCGGACATATTTGGGCGCCTACGCTTCCTCCCCCTTCAGCAGTATGAGTGTCAGCAGAAACAATGTAGAGTAAGTCAAGCTTGGGATCCAACATTTCTATTGAAATAAAGATAAGAAAACTACTAGCAAGAAACCAAGCCAACGAAGCAGCATACAGTGCAAATGGACTTAAGTTAAAGGGCGAACCGGGTGATGACAGGAGAATTAGAGGAGGAGGAGGAAATGGTTGCCGTGGTTGCTGTTGTGCAGTGGACGCAGGGAGATGCAAAGAAGGAAGCATAGCGCCCAACTTATAGATGAGATGAAGCCCCCCTCGGTCGAATTGAATATTACAGACGAAGCTTCTGCTGTTTGAAGCCTGTCCCAGTAAAAGACAAGAAAGAGCAATGGATGCTACAGGGAAGGGACCTGTGACTCTCGGGCGTAGGGAAAGGGGCTTTTGGTGTTACCCACGTCTCTGCGTGGTAGGTGAGGATTCAATGCTCACTCCCGATGCCTGACAGTGAGAAGACCACACAGATGAAAGGAACCCCAGGCTGCGTGTAGTCAAACACAGAATGGTAGGGAGGAGCAAAGAAACCCTATGCCTGACAATCGGACGGTCCCAGGCCGGGGAAAGAAGAACTGCACACAGTAGAATGAGCAGACAAAAGGTTATGAGGGATCGTTTGCATACTGGATCTGTCGCCTTACTACGAGCATGCCCTTCCCCTCCGATCGTGTAGTCTTGTGATGGAGAAATAACAACACAAAACAGCAGAATGACCAGAGAGGAAACTGGTCGACGATCATTTGGCCATCGCAAGATCTGTGGCCTTACTTCAACGACGTACAGACCTCAAACCCTCCGGTGCCGCTGGCTGGGAAGAATGGAAAGTAGACAAAAAGAAGGATCGGGGGTGAAAAGGGTAAGTCCCGTGCCGGAGAGAAGAAGACAAGCCTTAACCGTGGTCGGCGCCGGTGGTGGAGTGGACTGGCAATCTTGCGTTGCCCCTCTCGCCGCCTTCCGATTTTTGCTGCCTGGGAAGATTGGAAACCAGAGATAAGAAGCCGGGGGTGTCAAATGCTCAGGGAGAGAAGAACACATGCCTTAACCAGGGTCGGCGCCGACGATTGACCACGAAACCACCCACAGGAATGCCTTCTCGCCGCCTCCACCGCCGAGTGGGATGAGCAAAAACCAGAGAAGGGAAGAAGGGTCGGGGGTGAAAAGGGAAAGTACCGTGGAGGAGAGGCATTAACCGGGGTCGAGCAGCTTAGACGATGGCGAGGGGTCGAGTGAGTTAATCGGCCGGTTAAGGTGGTAACCCAACCGAGGCCGGGTAACGTACGCTCCCCATCAAAGGAGCGTATCTCACCCAGCGCCGTGTAACTCAGCCTACTCCGGTTTAACCGATTGTCACAGTGGCCCTAAGTGATTTCCAAATAACATTTGTAATAATAGGTGCAGTATGAGGATATTCAACCATGCAAAACTTTATTATTCGTTTATGCAATTTCCAATTGGTATCCACAAAGTGAGTAGTTATGGACAAGTAACCCAATTCTTGATTGGAAGTCCACATATCCACTGTTAAACAAACAGGACCAGCTTGTGCTTGAAAAAAGTCTTTAAGAATTTTCTTCTCCTTCTTATAGATTTCCATACAATCACTCTTAACAGAATTTCTTGATAGCACTTTGAATTTTGGATTTAGACATCTAACAAACCGTTTAAAACCATCATAGCTAACAACTGAAAATGAAAGTTCGTGTAGGATAATAAATCGACTTAACTCCTTCGACAAATTTCAGGATCAAATTTCCAATTTGATAATATTTCATTCTCTCCACTAGCTGAATTAGCAGCCAACAATTATTGTTTCACATTTGTTGTACGATAAGGGCAAACAAAATTAGCATGCCTAGTTAAATGACTTGTGCCAGCCTTACTAGAACCAGTTAACACAGCCTTGCATGCATTGCAACGGGCTTTCTCCACATTTCCAACCATAAATTTAGTAAAATACTTCCAGACCTCAGATTGTAGACCTCTACCACATTTCCGTGAAACAGAAATATTGGTATCTGGTATAGCATCAGAAACCTAAGCCTCATTCACATTAGCTTGATCGGTGATTGATGGGGTGGTGGATTGATTCTCACTTGTCATGATTAGAAACCTAAATCAATATTCAAAGTAATGTAAATAGGAGAACTAAGCTTACATATAAAAAGAAAGATGCCAATGGAATTAAGTTGGTCTTACAATTATTGACGAAATTTTTCTGGTTGAGATGGGAGATGCACTACTACCATCCACGCCATGCCTTGCTCACCTAGTTGCCCAACCATGCTGTGGCCATTGCCCTGCTCACTATCTGTACGACTGTACCCAACCATATATCTTATAGAGAAAGACAAAATAAATAACTTAGCCTGATAACTCTGAAAAAGGCTACAATGATGGAATATAATCACTGGAACACATTCGTACCAAAGAAGAAAAGAGAAAATCTTTTGTTTATGTGTCAAATAAAAATTTCTGATAGAGGTTCAGGTTCATGAACATCAAGGTTGACGGAATATAATCACTAACTATATCAAGATCAATATTAATAGAGCCCAGACAAATGTATATCCCATAAACGAAGCAAATAAAATAAACTGAAGAAAAGAAATTAAATATAAACCTTGCTTTGATCCAACACCACCAGACGTAGACGGACTGAGCAAATACCCCCTCCCAGGCCCTCGGCCCTCCCCTCCCCTGTACCTAATCGATTCCCAGGCCTTAGCAAATACCCTCCTCTCTCCCCCGGTCTCCTCCCTTTTCCTACACCAAATCCTCACCGGCTCTCTTCTCGCCAAGACTCTCTCCCCCCCCCTCTCAGGATAGTATGACACCCTTCTTCCTTTTTTGTCTCTTGCTTCATTATTCTGCGACAGATGGAAGAAGAATAAGAGGAAGAAGTAGATCTACAGAGAGAATAAGGGAAGGCAGAGCTACAGAGGTGGTTTACCTCCTTTCAGACTCAGGCGGACTTGAAGGCTTAAGCCCTTCCCGAGGGGATGATGACTCCTTTGTCCCCGTCTCCCAGAGCTCCAAGCCTCCAACGGCGCCGAGGAGGGTGAAGATTTGCATCGGATGAAGAAGAGCAGAAGCGGCTCGGAGAAGAGGGGATGAGTGACGGCTCCCTCATCCCCGTCTCAGTGGCAGGTAGTCGACGAACTGGCCGTTTCCCAAACCTCCAACGGCACCGAGGAGGGTGACGATTGAAGAGGACGAAGAAGATCAGGAGAAGCAGGTCGGAGAAGGGGGATGACAGAAGAAGCCGTCCCCGTCTCGTTGGCAGGTCATCGATGAATCACCGTCTCCCAGAGCTCCAACAGCGTTGAAGAGGTTGAAGATTGAAGAGGAGTAGAGTAGAGGACAAAGAAGAGAAGCGGCTCGGAGAAGAAGAGGGGATCCAGCAGCACCGGTGGGCTGTGGGGCGGTGGTGCCGTGGCGATCTGGCGGACAAGATACTGCTCGGGCTTGAGGGGGGAGGCGAACAACCAACCATGCCATCGATTTCTTTGCCTTTGCCTTGCGCGGGTGGAGGAAGCAAATACACCATTAAAGCCCTAGTCTACAAGAAGAGCCGTAGAGCCGCAGAGGAGACTGGAGAGGAGGTAGGAGCCGTAGAGTAGAGGGGACTGGGGTGGGAGGTGGAAGCCCAATTGGCAAATGCCCAATCGAATTCGGCGGTTGCGCAGTTGCCCTAGCGCTGGCGAGTGGTGAGTGGGGAGTGGAGACTCATGTTGTCATGTGACTGTGAGTCTGTGAGCTGTGACTGTTGTGGATACAAATGTTTCAATCTATCCCGCCCCCTAACTAAACAATATAAGCATGCATATAAACATGAAATTGCATGAAACGAAAAGGGGTGACAAGGAATAGAGAACTAACCGTGATCGCCACCAAGGACTTACAGCACCAAAATGATGAAGAAAGGATGAAGATGGCGCCGTGTACCTTGGAAAATATGGAGGAAGACGCGGCCTAACGGGAAGCCGCTACAACGTGTGATCGCGCTTGAAATAGGATGCGGGGAGCCGATGTGGGTGCACCTCCTCACTTCCTAGCCGGCTAGAAAGCAAGGGCCTCACGTTCTATCAATAGTCTCCTGCAAAACAAAGCCACAAACATAAGAGAAAACTCATTAGAAACATGTGTAGCATATGTCCCGAAATTATGAAGTAGCATGAAAGAAAGGGGGAGAACGCACCGGGGGAGGATTTTTAACCCCTATAAGTGGGTGCAAAAGCAAGGTGGGAGTGTTGTGCATGCATAGGATTTGAAATCATGGAATTTGATGGAGAAATGGGGGAGAAAAACGTTGTGTAAAATGGAGAAAAATGCATGAACGTGTCGAAACAGCGCAAAAAAACTAAGTGTAAAACTGTGATGATTTGTGAAAAGTAGAGGGAGAGAACTAAGCCTAGGTATGAAGAAAGAGAGCCCGGAGAGATGAAAATGAAGAAGATACTCCCCTCTTCAAGATGAGACCAATGGAGGACGAAGAGGATGCCGGATGACTCCGCCCCGAGCCGACGAAGGGCGCCCCGTCGCACAGGTTCAAGAACTCGTGATGATTTGCAAAAAGTATGGGCGAAGTTAGGAGGGTAAACGAAGATGAAATCCAGCAAATAAGGTATCAAAATGAATCCTATACTTCCCTCAATAGCCTGGGGTCGAAGGTTTGAGATGACGATTTGGCATGGCTTCGCCCCAAGTTAAGAAGAGCCCCCCGTCGCGCAGGCGAACTGGGCAGGTTTATATAGAAAAAGGGTGAAAACCTTAACTTGCTGCTGCGATTTCAGAGGATAGAGTCCACCAAATCTCGAGATCTATGGATCAATCTCGAGATAGTAGATATGATAAGAGGTAGGAACAAACGAGACTCTTTTTGGTTGAAGATTGTGGAAGTTATGGCTCTTGGAAGAAGGCTCCGGAACCTAATCTGCATGGATTTTTGGTTGCACGAAATGAGTAAATCCCTAACTTACGGCCAAGATTTCAGGAGATCCGGTGCATAAAAAGTCGTGCCCTATGGATCAAATTGAAGATAATACAAAGGGAAAGAGATAGAAATAAACGGAGGTCAATTTGGTGGAGGATTCTAGAAGATAGAGCCCTAACAAAGAGGCCTCGTTGCATAGGTTCGACCTTAGAATCCGGCGGCGAAGAAGACGGAGTTCAGGAACTTGTGGACTCTCTGTTAGTTGGACGGTCGCACGATAGACCGCTTTTCGAAATAAACGGTCTAGGAAGGACCGCCCTTTTAATATAAACGGTCATGGGGTGACCGCTTAATGACTGGGGCCGACCGGAGAGCCTTTGGCACAAAAATAGATAAACGGTCTTCCAAAGACCGTTTTTTGACATAAACGGTCTCAAGAAGACCGTTCTTAAACATTTTAAAAATAATAAAATTAAATTAAAAATTAAATAAAATTAAAAAAAGTTACTGTTCATGGACGGTCAACTGTTGACCGTTTATAGGTGTTGGGCGGTCCACATGGGACCGTGTGAACAGTAACGGTCAACATTTGACCGTTTATCAAGGGTAGGCTGTCAAGCTCGCGCGACTTTAGAAATTGAAGCGTATCTCCCAAACGGTGCAAAACTAGCGAAAGTGGTAGAAGAAGAAATTGTAGATAACTGAGAGAGGAACAACTTTCATGAAGAGAATACGATGAAAAAACGATCGGAGGAGAGAGAAAATAGGGTGAGAATAGAGAAAAATACTGAGGCCTGAAAACGGTGGAGAACTGGATAATGACGTAGAAGAAGAAAATGTAGGGCTTTAAAAATGGAACAACTTTGGTGAAGGACACTTAATGAATAGAAGAAAGGAAGAGGATGGAAAAGGACCACTTTTTAAGACTGCGCAGCGAAAGGGGTCGAACGCTTGAGGGAAGTCGACCTAAATGGGCCGTAAGTCGACTCAGAAGGCCGGAAGTTGATAAGATAAGCTCCAAGGCTCTAAGAAATAATGATCTCCAAGGCTCAATGGGAATGGAATAATGAAATGGGCTCGAAATCCATCCAAGGAACGCTCCAAAATAATGGGTAATTTGGGACATCTAAAATTGATGAATAAGAGAAATAACGCAACTTGCAGGCTAAAAACGGGTGTCAACAGATGCCCCTCCTTGATGTCCGCTTTGCAAGGGAGCGAGCGAAAGCGAAGCGGAGGCGAAATGGAAAGGAGATGGAGTGAAAGCGACAGCGACGTGAAATGGAGATGAAGCGGAGATGAAGCGGAGAGAACTGATAAGCGGGCATCAAGGCAAAAGACACCCGTCATAACCAACAAGCGACAGGAATTCTCTCGAAAATGCCGAACTACCCACCCGGAATGGCTGACGCGGATGAAACGTGTCTGGAGAACTAAACTAACAAAAGGAAATGGAAACACGACCAACTACATCGGGGACACAATCCACAGACAATGAGGGGGTCGGAAAGAGCACAACGCAAAAAGTAGGAGAAATATAACTGAGATAAAATCCAGACAGGAATCACGCTGGCCAACCGACCAAGAGGCAAGATCAGAGAAATTGTTCAAATTCAGAGTGGAATGAGAATCTCTTATCCAAGTGAATTGAAGTGCAATTAACCATTACTGAGGAACAACCTTGAACGGATCACGAGGCATGCGTGCTCAAAATGACATGATGCATGCTGGGCTAAAATAAAGAAATCATCAAAACGAATGCAAAAAAAGTTAAAATAGAAAGTACTTGAGAATAGTATTGCTAGACCGGAACAATCAGGGTCAAGACACTATCCGCAACCACGGCGTGCGTGATAGAACCATCGTTCCCTAATTTTCCCAACCTAACGGTCTATCCGATGATTAAACATGTGCACCTAGATCATCATCGTTTTTGTTAGAGGGGAACATCAGATCCTGGAACACGTGAGTGACCAACCAGTTCTCGAGATAATATAATAATATAGATACCATATAGTAATGCAACAATGAGTAGGGATAGAAAGGCCATACCTGACTTACCTGGGCAGGCGAAATGGTATTTTTTTGATTTTGATTTTCTGATTTCTTTTGATTTTTTCATGTATAAGATAAATATGATAAACAAGCAAGTGTAAATATAGAGAAAATAACATAACTATCAACTGAACGACAAACAACACGACATAACATTACGGTCAAATGAAATGGGAGACAATGCAACATAACATAACAAAGGCACACGAGCACATATGCAATGGCATGAACAGACAACATGCATGCATGAACACATTGTGACAAGATAACAACGCGGTGGGATAACACACGGTTGGGACAAGAACATGACGGATGACCACACGGTTGGGACAAGAACATGGGACATAAAGGGGTGACTAACAACATGTGCAAGGCAACTAACAACACTCGGTGAAGGACAAAATAACATGTGTGGGACAACACGGTGGGACATAAACACGTGACAAGGACACGGCGGGATATAAGACATAAACAGATACGCCCTTCAATCAAAACCCAAGATCAGAATGAAGCAGAACCGCCAGGTTCAGAATCGTGAGACAAAGCCCTCTCATAAAGATATGATCATTGCAAACAAAAACTGAGAAGGACATGAGCTTCAGAACAGATCGAGAGAGTGGATCGAAGAAGGAAAGAACATATCAAAGATGTGGACAGGAGGCAGAGCACAAAGATATAGCAAGGAACGCCTGAGTACTTGCAACCTGCACACTTAGCAAACAGATTACGTATCTGTCCTTAAAATAAATGCAAATGTATGAAAAAGACACATTTTTTGTAATAATTTTTTTTCATTTTTTTAGATTTTCAACAGTATTTCATTTTTTTGGATTTTTTTGAAATATTTGATTTTTTAGGTTTTTTGAAATATTTGATTTTTTTTAGACTTTTGGTAATATTTGATTTTTTTAGACTTTTGGATTTTGACATAGCAATCCGCAGCACCTAAAGACGGGCTCAAACTACTAGCCAGGGATCGACGTTCCTACCCCTTTCACTAAAGGCTTCCCTTAAGTAGGGTGTGCATGTGAGGGTGGCTTACCACAACCAACTGCTTCTAAAGAACGGTGCCCCTTCTAAGGCCATACCCGGGATACAACCCAACCTAAGAGGGAGAAGCAGAAGACAAATTGGAGACAAGCTTCGTGCAGGATGGGAGATATCAAGGCTCGAATTCCTTCCAGGGCACTACCCCTCAAAGAGATAACCTGTTGCGCCGGGGCTTTGTGTCTTTGATTTTGAGACCCATATTTATCAGGCACGCATGCGACCGGGCTCATGACGTCCCGTGGGGAACTGTACTGCCACTTCTGCCATGCCTTTGATTCATAATTTTGCTATATTGATTCATCATTGATTTTGAGAGCCCTTATTGGCCAGATATAGTATGAAAGATCACTTTTTAGGGTCAAGACTGCCCCTATTTGAGACCTCCCGTATTAGGGAGCGCCTAGGTTGGTCATCTCATCCATCCATCTCTTGCCCCTGCACTTGGCCGAGCAGAGAAAAGAAATGACCTTTGTGCATACCCAAAGTATGGCCAAAGCAGCAACGGTGCGCCTCAGAGAGATCGGCTATGGCTTGCCGTGTAGTGTGTGAAAAATCCATACTCATAGGTCACCCTCAACAATCGAGGAAAGAAACTAGACTCCCAGTGCGGAGCTATCACCAGCCTAAGGATGCTGCAGAAGCTAACTTTTTTATTTGACATAAAGTTAAGATCTAATTAAACAAAGACTCCTAAAGCCACTCAATCATGTTAAGGAATCATGTGTAGAAACAACAGAAATAATGGAAATGCAAGCACGTTCTTGCACAAAATAAAGATACATTTGCAGATCCATGGCGTGGAAACCAGCATCTTGAAGCGATTTCGATCATCGAGCTTTGAGGAGCGCGAGTAGCTTTGCATTCCTTGCTTGCCAGGATAAAGGACGAAAGGATAGCAAAGGTTTGGATTCCTCGACATAGAGGAGTGGCAGACATCATACTGGACGAAGAAAGGATAAAAAGGAAGAGAGACGAGGGCTAGAACTCCCTCGTTAAGGCACTGAGGCCCTAATAACGAGGAACCAGATACAGAATAAACAGGGATTAACTGAGATCAAGGCGGGCTAAAGCCTCAAAAACAGCAAGAAAAAGGGTGAGAACCCCGAAAGGGTGGAGAGGAGTAAGTAAAAATAGGAGGAGAAGAATCATCCGACGTGGTCGGAGAAGGAGAGTAGCGATCACCCGCTAGAGGCGGGGAAGAAGAAGCATAAACACCCGACAAGGTCGGGGAAGGGAAATGATAGACACCCGACAAGGTCGGGAAAAGAGCGCGCGGGACACCCGACAGGGTCGGGGAAAGAGAATGAGAAGTAGAACCCGGGAATACCGGAGGAGAAGGATCAGAAGAGGCCCCGAAAGTGGGATGAAAGGATGACATAGGCCGAGGCCTAGAATCATGAGAAAATTGAGAATCTGGAGGTTCAGGATGAGGGGAGAAAGAAGAATGGGGGTTTGCGGACCCGAAAAGAGAGGAGAAAATAACAGAAATTGGATTGGGAGAAGGTAAATACACCACCCAAGGGTGGGAGCTGAGTAGAAGAAATGATGAAGGGAAGAAAGGAGAAGAGGAAGTAGTGACCCCTCGAGTGCATAACATGCGGCCTTTACACTTGCGCCGTCGCCTCTTCTTGGTAGAAATCTCCTTGAAATGAATCCGTCTGACACGGACTCGGGCCTTCGGGCTTCTTAATCTACAATGTTTTCTCAAATAGCGGGCCCATCTGGCAGACGACCTAGCCCGACTGTGAATATGTAGCTTCATCGGGGTGGTTGCCCCTAGACTCACGGTGCTAACATGCTGTGGACATTCTTGAGCAACTGACTCCTCAGGATGATGAGTATCATGGAACCATGGAGTCTTATCTCTTGGCACTAGAACATGGAGATTCGACAACTCTACTCGGCAACTGGGCACGAAGCATAACTCCCTTACCAGAAAAGCAGGATAGAACTGAGGGGGAGTAATGTGCGGCGTTGACGTGGCCGACTTACCAATAAACCAAGGGAGATTGCATAACAGATGTAGAATGTCCTTAGAGAATGCAGAAAACACGGCCAACTGCCCCTTGCATATAGAATTCATCAGGCTCTTGGCGGCCGCATGAGTGAGCACCATCTCGGTAGAGAACCCCTCTTGGCCAGTGAACTGAATAGCAATGGAGCGAGGAGAAATAACAGCATCGATAGTGAATCCTCCGACGAGCAATGAGATTGCCACCAGCCTTGCTTGTGAAGAAACTGGCACTAGTGCAAGAGAACTCTTCTTTGCAAACATTTCTGAAAATGCAGGCTCTTTATCCCCAAAATAGCCAGGGACTAGGACCCGGATTGGCATGCGGCAAATGACATCTTGAATCTTGAAAAGCACAATTGAAACTTGGCTCGGCTCATTATCTCCCTAGGGACCAGACCCAAGGGGCACCAAAGATAACGCACACTCGCTCCGTGGGGTGGAAGGGGATGGAGAAGTGGAGGTAATAGGCTTGGAAGGCATGGGTAAAGGCGCGGAGGGCGTAAGTGGGGGTAAAGGCAAAAGTGGAGGTGTGGGTTTGGGCTCGGCCTGCTCGGGCTCAGAGGATGATGGCGAAAGGGGGAGTGAAGGAAGTGGTGGCGACGGTGGCAAAGGGAGTGATGTGGTTGATGAAGACGGTGAAGGTGAAGGGGATGGAGGTGAAGGTAGGGGTGGGGAAGAAGGAGGAGAGAAAGGTAGTGGCATAGTGGGGGAAGAGGCAGGTGGTGGCGCTCTTCGACGTATCTTCACGACTCGTCGAGAGGCGTTGGGGATAGGTGTGGTGGTGGAAACGGAGGGTGAAAGAGAGGTTGCCCGAGCGGAGGCTGGGGTAGGTAAAGGTTGTGGAGGAGATGGGATGGAGGAAGAAGTAGGTAACGGAGCAGGTATCTTATTAACTGAAGAAACACCGGGTGCCCCTGGTCTTGAAGTGAAGACGGTTGCCTAGGCGGCACGGCTTGCTGCTGCTGCTGCTTGCTACTGAGATCCAAAATAACTTGGCGTATGACAGCCCAATCAATCATCCTCTTGTCTTCCAAGCTGTAAATAAACTCCCGGAACTCGAGACAGTCCTCAATCAAATGCCCCTGCTGACGGTGGAATTCACAGAACTGGAGCAAATTCCCGACTGCGGGTCGGCAAGGCACAATCGGAGGGAGCTGCAACGCATGGGTGGCCATCAAAGCCCTGAAAACTTCTGTAAGAGATTCCGACAATGGAGAGTGAGAAGCCTGCTTCGGGCAAGGTAGATGCCAAGGGGTATGGGAAGGTAGTGGGGATGGTAGCGGAGGTTGCGTAGGTGAAGGCGGAGGGCTAATAAGTGAAGGATATGGAGGTGTGGAGGGAGTGGGAATGTAATGGACGGCATCCACCCGCTGAGGGTGTGACGTTTCCTTGACCGGAAGTGGAAAGGTGTGGGGAAATAAAATAGCGGAGGGCTGACTCATGGAAGGCTGATATGCGGTGGAGTGCATAGAGGTATAGGGGTGTGTGGGAGTGGAAGGTTGACTCATGGGGGGATATGAGGTGGATGACGTATGGGCGGCGTATGCGGGCGTAGAAGGTAGAGGAAATTCGGGGTCAAGGGAAACTAGGAGTTGTTGGCTAATGAAGCGGGCTCGGCTGTAGAGTTGCTGCCATGAAGTGATATCATCCAGGGCTAAGATGCATCTGAGCTCGGGCGTTGCATTAGAAATAACCATCTTGATCTGCTCGCCCTCTGGAATATGTCCCGGGACTTGCGTGGCTAGACGATGCCAGCGGTCGGCAAAGGTCGAGAATTTCTCGTCGGGCTTCATCTTCTCTTGGGCCAGATCAACCATAGAACATCTGGGCCCAATCTGGTCCTGGTACTGCTGAATAAATCTTGCTTGGACGGCTTGAAAATTCATCATCTGCTCTTGCGGTAACGTGAAGAACCAATCCTTGGCCGGGCCCTCTAAAGATAGGCCAAACAAATAGGCCATCAAGTGTTTTTCATGCTGGAACTGGGCTGACTCATGCAAGAAATCCTTCAAATGGACGTAGGGGTCACCAATTCCACCATAGCGACGATAAGCCGGAATCTGTGAACGTGGTAGAAGCTGAAGACCTTGAAATGGAAGTTTGAGGATTGATTCGGCGTTGCAATTCATCAAGCTGGCGTTGGGCCTGAGCGATCATCTCCTCGGTAGGAAGAGTCCGAGAAGGATATGGGCCAGCTTGAGCAAGAGATGATGAATTTACACCAGGATAATGTTGATGGGCCGGATAAGGGGATCCGTCCTGAGAAGAAGGAAAGCCCGCTCCGGGAATTGAGGAATACATGGGCCTGGAAGAATTACGAAGGTGGGAATGAGAATTGATTGGGCCAACAGCAGCACGGGCGGGACAAGAAGGCCCGTTAGAAGAATAGGGTCCAATGGAGGAATAAGGAGATGGACCCGCATGGGAAGAGGAATCCACGCGGGGATAAGAAGACGGGGAGGAAGAAGGGTAATATACAGGAGAAAAATGACGCTCCATGAGGGCAAATGGAGACTTTATACAGGAAAATAAGGGAAATACAATGAGGGAAGTAAGGGCTCAAAGGAGGGGGGCTGACTCAATAATGCAAAGAAAAAAGAAAAAGAAACCTAGGACAATGAGACTAGACAAATGGACACACAGAATGGACTACCCTAAATGGGCCTAACAACAAAACCTATATGGATGATGGGGGATGCAACACAAAATAACACAAGTGGGCTCGGACAAGCCCACACAACACAAACAATATGAAGGATTTTACCCAAGTCAAACAAGTTAATATGATGGGAAGTATTTTATTGTCAAAGTTTTGGGTGGGCCTTTTAATGATTTGAATTGAGATTAATTCCCTCAAGATAGGTGTCCTATAGGGAATAAGGTCCAAATTTTGGTTTGACTAAGGTTAATTCCTTCACAACGTATGCAAATGCAAGCCTGAGGGGTGAAAAGATACAACCGGCCCGGCGTCCGTGTGGGAATCCACGGCTCGCGGGGACTTACGGAGGTCCCGAATAAGATCACCTAGTTGAGCCCAAAGAATATGGGAGCGAGAGGATCACTTACCGAGGGAGAATGCAACTACAATATGCCAATATGCATGATCCTATGTGCACCGGGGTGCATGCAATTTCTAGCCTAAGTCTAGCAAATCAAGACAATCATGAAATCATGCTAACATCACAAAAATGCATGAAAAATGTAAAAAAATTATAAATAACAATTATGCAAGGCCTAAAATAGGGACAACTAGGCACTAAAAGATAAGAAAAATCATCGAAGGATAACGTACCTTTATGCCTAAGACTAGATGCACAAAATACAAAAAATAGAGACAACTTTTAAATATGCAAATGATGTCCAAATGATGCAAACTCTATATGTATGGAAAGACAATACAAAGGACAGCACAATGCAACAAAAATCAGCTCAATCCGACATCGGGAGACAAAGTTATGCCTGAATGAACAAGGCCCCTGTGAATCTATCCCAAATCCGCCTAAGACTAGATGCACAAAATGTAAAAATAGAGGTAACTTTTAAATATGCAAATGATGTCTAAATGATGTAAATCACCTATGGATGGAAAGACAATACAAAGGACAACACAATGCAACAAGAATCAGCTCAATCCGACATCGGGAGACAAAGTTATGCCCAAATGAATAAGGCCCCTGTGAATAGAAATCCTGCCAGGCCAGAAAAGTTAAAAGGTCCCTGGATGACCGTTTATACCCTTTGAGTGGTCTAATGGATGACCGCCCAAGTGTTGGACGGTCCAGGGAGGACCGTTTATCACCCCAGAGGGTTTGGGCGGTCCTGGAGAGGCCGTTTAACGTGTTAGGCGGCCCTACGATAGACCGTGCAACCCTGACAGACCCGAAAATGGACAGAATGATAGAAAAACGTGGAGAAGACTATCCAAACATGCATGAACACCGACCCAACATGCAAGAGACTAAAAATATAACGTGATGGGCACTAGGTGTCCCACCGTGATCGCCAAAAAACTGTGGATACAAATGTTTCAATCTATCTCGCCCCCTACCTAAACAATATAAGCATGCATATAAACATGAAATTGCATGAAACGAAAAGGGGTGACAAGGAATAGAGAACTAACCGTGATCGCCACCAAGGACTTACAGCACCAAAATGATGAAGAAAGGATGAAGATGGCGCCGTGTACCTTGAAAATATGGAGGAAGACGCGGCCTAACGGGAAGCCGCTACAACGTGTGATCGCGCTTGAAATGGGATGCGGGGAGCCGATGTGGGTGCACCTCCTCACTTCCTAGCCGACTAGAAAGCAAGGGTCTCACGTTCTATCAATAGTCTCCTGCAAAATAAAGCCACAAACATAAGAGAAACCCCATTAGAAACATGTGTAGCATATGTCCCGAAATTATGAAGTAGCATGAAAGAAAGGGGGAGAACGCACCGGGGGAGGATTTTTAACCCCTATAAGTGGGTGCAAAAGTAAGGTGGGAGTGTTGTGCATGCATAGGATTTGAAATCATGGAATTTGATGGAGAAATGGGGGAGAAAAACGTCGTGTAAAATGGAGAAAAATGCATGAACGTGCCGAAACAGCGCAAAAAAACTAAGTGTAAAACTGTGATGATTTGTGAAAAGTAGAGGGAGAGAACTAAGCCTAGGTATGAAGAAAGAGAGCCCGGACAGATGGAAAATGAAGAAGATACTCCCCTCTTCAAGATGAGACCAATGGAGGACGAAGAGGATGCCGGATGACTCCGCCCCGAGCCGACGAAGGGCGCCCCGTCGCACAGGTTCAAGAACTCGTGATGATTTTACAAAAAGTATGGGCGAAGTTAGGAGGGTAAACGAAGATGAAATCCAGCAAATAAGGTATCAAAATGAATCCTATACTTCCCTCAATAGCCTGGGGTCGAAGGTTTGAGATGACGATTTGGCATGGCTTCGCCCCAAGTTGAAGAAGAGCCCCCCGTCGCGCAAGCGAACTGGGCAGGTTTATATAGAAAAAGGGTGAAAACCTTAACTTTCTGCTACGATTTCAGAGGATAGAGTCCACCAAATCTCGAGATAATAGATAGGATAAGAGGTAGGAACAAACGAGACTCTTTTTGGTTGAAGATTGTGGAAGTTATGGCTCTTGGAAGAAGGCTCTGGAACCTAATCTGCATGGATTTTTGGTTGCACGAAATGAGTAAATCCCTAACTTACGGCCAAGATTCCAGGAGATCCGGTGCATAAAAAGTCGTGCCCTATGGATCAAATTGAAGATAATACAAAGGGCAAGAGATAGAAATAAACGGAGGTCAATTTGGTGGAGGATTCTAGAAGATAGAGCCCTAACAAAGAGGTCTCGTTGCATAGGTTCGACCTTAGAATCCGGCGGCGAAGAAGACGGAGTTCAGGAACTTGTGGACTCTCTGTTAGTTGGACGGTCGCACGATAGACCGCTTTTCGAAATAAACGGTCTAGGAAGGACCGCCCTTTTAATATAAACGGTCATGGGGTGACCGCTTAATGACTGGGGCCGACCGGAGAGCCTTTGGCACAAAAATAGATAAACGGTCTTCCAAAGACCGTTTTTTGACATAAACGGTCTCAAGAAGACCGTTCTTAAACATTTTAAAAATAATAAAATAAAAATAAAAAATAAATAAAATTAAAAAAGTTACTGTTCATAGACGGTCAACTGTTGACCGTTTATAGGTGTTGGGCGGTCCACATGGGACCGTGTGAACAGTAATGGTCAACAGTTGACCGTTTATCAAGGGTAGGCTGTCAAGCTCGCGCGACTTTAGAAATTGAAGTGTATCTCCCAAACGGTGCAGAACTAGCGAAAGTGGTAGAAGAAGAAATTGTAGATAACTGAGAGAGGAACAACTTTCATGAAGAGAATACGATGAAAAAATGATCAGAGGAGAGAGAAAATAGGGTGAGAATAGAGAAAAATACTGAGGCCTGAAAACAGTGGAGAACTGGATAATGACGTAGAAGAAGAAAATGTAGGGCTTTAAAAATGGAACAACTTTGGTGAAGGACACTTAATGAATAGAAGAAAGGAAGAGGATGAAAAAGGACCACTTTTTAAGACTGCGCAGCGAAAGTGGGCGAACGCTTGAGGGAAGTCGACCTAAATGGGCCGTAAGTCGACTCAGAAGGCCGGAAGTTGATAAGATAAGCTCCAAGGCTCTAAGAAATAATGATCTCCAAGGCTCAATGGGAATGGAATAATGAAATGGGCTCGAAATCCATCCAAGGAACGCTCCAAAATAATAGGTAATTTGGGACATCGATCTAAAATTGATGAATAAGAGAAATAACGCAACTTGCAGGCTAAAAACGGGTGTCAACAACTGTGAGTGAGGGCAGCACAGCCAGTCAGCCACTGGCCAGCGGCACTGTGGCAGGGGCAGCCTATGCGAGCATTCTTGAAGATCACGACACCCTCACCACCAACCGGCAACAACACAACACTCAAGTACTCAACACGTATTGACTCGATGTCAAACATCATTGTCCACTGTCCAGGCCTCCAGGGTCATGAGTTATTATGGCATCGACAGATTTAACAAATGAAAAGAGTGGAAAGATCTTTTAAGATGTATTTTTTAATAATTTATATAATCACATATTCAGGCCGGGGCAATATAACGGGCTCATCTAAAAGCCCATGTTCGGCCCGCTTTATAATTGGGCTCAGGCTTTTAAGCCCGATTAAAAATCCACGGGCTGAAAAAAGGGTTGGCAACCCGGCCCAATGTCGGGCCAAGCTCACGGGCCAATCAAACCATTGACATCCCTAACTTTGATGCTCCACGGGCTGCTCTAGTACTTGGATTCTTTCCTAAACGCTTGGCTTCTATGTTCAACATTGATGTTTGCTATCTTGACTTTCTCACTCGATCATGTAATATAAATTCAAGTGTAGTATATGCAACATTTTGACGCCATCTATGGGGTCGACAAGAAAGTCATGGCCCCTGCCCGCACAAACATTGAGCGACCCAACATTAATGCCAGAGCCCAGTCTTCCTCCGAATTTGCTCCTCGCCGTCCCTATTTCGCAGGAGTAGTTTGACATACTGATAGAACATATGCGAACCCTACAAGAGATAGTCCTCGAGATGTCGAACCAGATTGCAGCACAAGCTCCGCCTACCACCAACCAAGATGATGATCGGCTTCCTCCTCCGTCAGCCCATCTGGATGACTCCTCCTCTTCTAACAAGTGCTCCCCGGAGATTTCCCCTCACCCCGAGGCCCTCCTTTCCATGGAGCGCCAAATTAATGACTTGAAGAAAGAAGTCAAGGAAGGGGCCATAAAGGTGGCTGAATAAGGGCACCCCCTCACTCAGGTGAGTAGCTCTCCTTTTGTCCTGGAGGTCTAAGCCACGGTGTATTCTGAAAAACCAAAGTTAACTCTCTGCCAAGAAATTGTACGGCGAGTCGGCGACACAACTGACCTCACTGGTCGCTAGGAGAGATTTGATAATTACTTTCTCACCTTGTCAGGGTTTTCAGATCCGATCAAGTGTCCAGCTTGCCCCTTAATTACCCTGGACAGGGAGGCTTATCTCATCCCTCTTCCTCAGTTAACCCGGTGATTGTCGAACCTCGAGCTGTTCTTGCAAGTTGTGATTAATTTGGCCCTACACTGTTGAAAGGGTCAATTTGCACCGCGTACTTGTAATCAATTTAAGTTGGTCGTCGGTTGCTGTCATCCAGATCTCCCCCGGCCCCTTCTGTTTTTAATGCTGTATGTTCTGGCTAATTAGGTCACTCGATCCCCCCCCCCCCCACTCTTAATAACGACCAAAATAAAGAGACTGATGCATGACTCTGGCAGTAGTTAATAACGTATAAGCTGGAACAGGTGATCACCGTCTCGATCGTCTCTCCCTGGCAGAAGAACAGTAGTATTATAATAAGTCTCTGGCAGATATCAGAAAATGACAAACACACCTCACTCCAAGATTTTACACCGATCCGACACTAGATAAATCGCCCGTACCGGAGTGTATCTTTCCCAACATCATTATAACTCTTTAAAAAATTTCAGTGCCATCCAAGTTGTACTATTTATATATATTGCCCACGTTAGACTCGCCGCGTATTTAATTTCAATGCCTCTCCCCCTCCCTCTCTGCATGTTTGGATATTTAACACTTTCCTCTCCCTTACTCTCCTCTCTCTCTCTCTCTCTCTCTCTCTCACACACACACACACACACACAGAGACAGAGAGCTCATAGACCCTAGCCACCACCCTTTCTCTAGATCTTGAAAAATTTTCCCACCCACCCACGTGACGCCCAACAACTCATAACCCAGATAACCAGGCACGCAATTCCCCATAAATTAACGCGCCCAGACTCTGCAAGCACCACAGTTGGCCATCCGCACCAGCTCGCTCTCTCCCTCTCTCTCTTTCTCTCTTTCTCTGTCACACACACACGTACAGCTTCTAAACACTCGTCACCACTCTCTCTCCTAAACTGCATGCAGCAGTAGCAGAGAGGAGGAAGAGTATACGTTGAGATCGAAGATGGTCAGCCCGAGCGTTGAAGCCATCCGCAGGCCGGTGGCGCAGAAGGCCGACGGCCTGGCCACCGTCCTGGCCATCGGCACGGCCACCCCTCCCAACGTCGTCTACCAGAGCACGTACCCAGACTACTACTTCCGGGTCACCAACATGGAGCACGAGGTGGAGCTCAAGCAGAAGTTCAGGAACCTGTGTAGGAACCAGCCCATGCATAAATATATATATATATATATATATATATATATATGTCCTTAAATTAATTAGCTTGGTCTTTTTAATTACCAGCGAGATATTATCTAGCTTCTCGGGCGGCAGAAATAAAAGAAAACCGCGCGATCTTTTGATCCTACGTACGGTTAATCCTGCTACGATTAAATGCTGGGAGAGGCATTAATTGTATATATATATATATATATATATTTGAATTTTGGCATATAAAGGCTCACGGAATGATTTGTCCACACTATTTTGACGTGTGAAAATAACTAAAATAATGCAGAAAAGCCCATTCCATAGTCTTTTTTACACACACACACATATACATATATGTATATGTTTATACATATGATGATTCATCTTATTTTATATATTAAAATATGATGTCTGATCCGCAGGCGAGAAGACGATGATCAAGAAGCGACACCTTCTGCTGACCGAAGACATGCTAAAGAAGAACCCCGAACTGTGCGTGGACACGGCGCCATCCCTGGACGTCCGGCAGGAGATCGCGGCCGATGCGGTGCCCAAGCTCGCCGGGGAGGCCGCCTGCCGGGCCATCGAGGAGTGGGGCCAGCCCAAGTCCAAGATCACCCACCTGGTCTTCTTGTCCACCAGCGGCGTCGACATACCCGGCGCCGACTACCGCCTCACCAAGCTGCTCGGCCTCCGCCCCTCCGTCAAGCGCCTCATGATCTACAACCACGGCTGCTACGCTGGCGGCACGGCGCTGCGCCTCGCCAAGGACCTCGCCGAGAACGGCAGGGGCGCCCGGGTGCTGGTCGTGTGCTCCGAGATCAGCGTCGTCACCTTCCGCGGCCCCGGCGACGGCGAGTTCGGCAACCTCGTCGGCCAGGCGATCTTCGGAGACGGCGCCGCGGCGCTGGTAGTGGGGGCCGACCCCGACGTGGCGGGCGCCGGCGAGAGGCCCCTCTTCGAGATCGTGTCGGCCTCGCAGACGATCGTCCCGAACAGCGACGGCGCCATCGGGGGCCACCTCGGGTCGGTAGGCATGACGTTCCAGCTCGTCAGGGGCGTGCCCGACCTCCTAGCTGATAACATCGAGGCCAACCTCGTGGAGGCGTTCGAGCCGCTGGGCATCTCCGGCGACTGGAACTCCCTCTTCTGGTCAGTCCACGCTGGCGGCCGGAAGATCCTCGACCTGATCGAGGCGAGGCTGGGCCTCGGCCCCGAGAAGTTCCGGGCGTCCCGCCACGTCCTGAGCGAATACGGCAACATGTCCAGCGCCTGTGTGTTGTTCACATTGGACGAGATCCGGAAGAGGTCGGCGGCGGAGGAGATGGGCACCACCGGCGAGGGGCTGGAGTGGGGGGTGCTCCTCGGCTTCGGCCCGGGGCTCACCGTGGAGACCGTCGTCCTCCGCAGCGTGGCCACCTGATCGATCCAATCGATGAGCATGCATGGCCTCCTGCAGCTTCACTCGTTCATTCGTCGGCATGCATGCGTCCGTAATCTGCATTGATTGCTCGTGCTCTTTCTTTGTTACTTTCTCTCCCAATGCTCGTAGCTCCAGAGGTGTGAAATTAATAAGACTATGATGGTTGATATTTGCATATCCGGTGATCGATGTGGGCGGATCCGAATGTCGGCACTGTCCATTTGGCCCATCCCATCTTTCCAAGACCACCGCACCATATTTAGAACAAGTATCATGCATGGTTGAGAAGTGATGTATAAGCTATCAAAGATATACTTATCAGATCACACATCTTCCCACCTATCGTGTGCCCATTATCGAGGCATGTAATCACACGTAACTCGGTTTACGCTTCCCTAGACCGCTACTCCAGAGCATCCTCATGCACTGTAACAAACCCGGTTTACGCTTCACAAAAATACAACCGACACAAGTTTGCATTCCGGTCTGAAGCAGTTCATTTTCCTCGGCTACAAGTCCAAACACAAGGGCCACCGCTGTCTTCGTCACCAATCTGGACGCTTCTACAAATATCTCCCGTCATGTCTATCTTTCACGTAGCTCACTTCCCCCTTGCCACCAACTCGCCTGAATAGCCAGCCAGTACCCATCTATCCCACTGGCGTCACCATCTCCGTTCCGATTTATCTGTGGTTTGTTACGAGCATGACTTTTCTTATTCCCACGGTCACACGACATCTCTGCAAAAAGACAATTATACTACAACTTGGACTCTCTGTCGTTGATCACAGTGACCTCCTCCAGGTACTCAAAAGTAGTATTCAACCCTTAATAGTAACACTAGAGTAGTGCCCCCCTCTAGAATTCCCTTTCTCAATGTTAACATAAGCATTAGGGGCCGGTTTGAAAACCGGTTGGTCTAGACGTTGTCGGCGGGTTACGGTAACAGAGGAGAGAGAAGACCCTCACACATCCCTGCTAATCGACGTGGGGTAAGTTAATCGACCATGTTGTGTCGATTAACTCACCCCACTCGATTATCAAAAGGGCCCTAGAGGGTTTTCCTAGAGAACATAACTCCCAGCGAAAAACTTCTCTTCCCGTGTAAGAGGATTGGCTCCAATGCTCCGTAGGCTGATCTAGCACTTGGGATTCCTTCCTAAACGCTTGGCTTCTATGTTTGACATTGATGTTTGCAATCTTGACTTCCTCACTGATCGGTCCTGTAATATAATTTAGTGTCGTATATGCAACACTTCGGCACCATGTATGGGAACGACAAGAAAGTCATGGCCCCTGCCTGCACAAACACTGAGCGACCCAACACTAACGCCAAAGCCCAATCCTCCTCTAAATTTGCTCCCCCTCGTCCCTATCTCACATGAGCAGTTTGACATACTGATGGAGCATATGCGAACCCTACAAGAGCTAGATAGTTCTCAAGCTGTCGAACCAGATTGCGGCACAAGCTCTGCCTACCACCACCCAAGATGATGACTAGCTTCCTCCTCCGCTAGCCCATCTGGCAAACACTAGCCAGGGGTCGACTCATGACTCCTCCTCTTCTAGTGCTCCCCCTGAGCCCCCTGATCACCTCGAGGCTCTCCTATCCATCGAGTGCCAGATTGATGACTTGAAGAAAGAAGTCAATGAAGGGGTCATAAAGGTGGCTGAATAAGGGCACCCCCCCACTAAGGTCAGTAGCTCTCCTTTTGTCCCGGAGGTCTTAGCCACGATGCATTCTGGAAAACCAAGCTAGTTCCCTACCAAGAAGTTGTATGGCGGTACGACTAACCCCACTGGCCACTGGGAGAGATTTGATAACTTCCTCACCTTGTCAGGGGTTTCGGATCCCATTAAGTGCCGAGCTTTCCCCCTTACCTTGGAGAGGGGGGCAGCGGCCTAGTTTAGGACTCTGACCCCAGGCTCCATCTCCACTTCCCACCAGCTCGGGAAAGCTTTTCTCTCCCACTTTGCCAAGTATGCCTGGCCCATCAAGACTTCCACCTATCTCATGACCCTCGGGCAAGAGAAAGGCAAAACACTTAGATCTAAGTCGATTTCATGCCAAGGCCCTTCAAATCTAGAACCTGGATGTGTCCACAGTTGTTTCATCAATGTTGAGGGGCACAACCAACCCCGGTCGCCAAAGCTCCGTCGCCAAAAGGCCTCTCACCACCTTTCCTGAGCTAATGGTGAAAGCTCAGAAATACAACAATAGAGAAGACATCATCTTCGCTCATGTCAAGGCAGACTACGCCCGAGAGAGATAGAATAGAACCTTTAAAGAGCATGAAGATCGACGCCCACGCCGGGGTGATTGAAGGAATGATAGGAGAGACGACTTGAGGCCCCCTAGGGACAATGCCTCAAAGATAGCCTTCTCGCTTAGCCCCAGATAATTCTGGAGATTCAGGACAAGCCCTTCCTCTGCCCTCTGCCCCAAACTTGATCGGTGAGATAAGAACATGTACTATGTGCTCAATCGGGACCACGACCAACACTACTATTGATTGTAGCTCCCTGATTTGGAAGATCCAACGGCTGATCTAGAAAGGCTGCAACAACCCTGACTTCACCTATAATTCGAGGGAGTGACAGGCGCCAGACTAAGAGACCTAGCGGATGACCCCCAACAAAAAAAGCTCAAAGGAGTCATCATGACTGAGGAGGCGGAAAGTCGCCAGGCCTAGCACGGCCCGGTAATGCTAGGCCCAACATGGCCAAATGTCACCAGGCCCATAGCTTCACGTCATCACCAGCTGACCCGTAGTCCAGGAACGTAACCTAATCGAGGCCCACTCAAGACTAGCTAGCCCACAAGCATGATTTTTGCACATGTGTGTCTCAGATGCCGTAAGATTCGCTAGCGGACGAGCATTAAGGCCGCAGTTATGGGACTTACCCCAACGAACATAGGAGCATGCCCACACCACCGAGATGTCTGCCACGATGCCCTTCCTCAGAGAACGAGCGAGTGGGTAACAAATGATCCTCACGGTCGAGTAGAAAATTACTCTACTAATTAACCACGCCCTCGCCAAGTCAAGAAAGAGATGACGCTACAACAGCCGCTATAAATAAGGTACTGGACGGACCTAGAGAATGACACACACATACACATGGACACACACTGATTTACCTGCCTAAAGGCGCTCGCACAGTAACGCTGCTACTACGAGAGAGAGATATAGAGTGATCGCCACCATCTCAGGCTCTGGTCCTCTCCACCGAGCACTTGGTTTCTCTTTCAAGCACTCTCTCCCCCTCTAGAACTCTCTCCTCTGCCACTCTCTACTACTTAGCGTTTGTTAGTGCACAGCTCTAACTTAAGCATTAGATGGTTATCCCCTGGATCGTGGTCGGGGGAGAGAGACTGAGAGATAGAGATCAAAGAGTAGGTGGCGGGAGAGAGAGAGGGAGAGAGCAGGGGGCGGGGGTGAGAGGTGGCCAGGTTGGGGGGTTCCGACCGACCGGCGACAGGGAGGGGGTCGGCATGGGCGGGCCTGCATGTGAGAGAGAGAGAGAGAAGGAGGGGGACCAACACCTTCACTATGGGGCCCTCCAGTTCTGCGGGCCACAACCAAGATACCATCGTAACGAAGATGGACTCATGACTCGCAGCTCAGGAGTTATGCCTAACGCAGACGATGGCGAGCATGATGGCCCCCCTTTCCTCCCAGATGGGGATGCATCCTCACAATGGAGCATCATCGTCATAGCCCCCTCAGGTGAGTACCATATTTGTTACAGTTTTTACTGTCGACACCTTCATTTCATCTCGCTACATTACATTTCAGATAACTGGTCAGGAAGGTCTCTCTACTAAGATTATGCTAACACATACGGCCACCAAGAAAGCAATAGATTCCATATTAAAGGGGCAATTCGCCATATTTCCTAAGGACATTCTGTAAATTCTATGTGATTTACCTCGATTTGTCAATAAGTCGGCTACGTCAATGCCGCTCATTACTCTCCCTTATGTTCATCATGCTCATTTGTCAAGTGGACTATGCTTCATGCCTAACTACCAAGTGGAATTGTCCAATCGTCAACTCTTCGTGCTGAGTGACAAATCTGCATGGGTCAACATTGCTTATGTGTTAAAGGAGTCATCTACTTGTGAATGTTCGAAGAATGTTAGCATGACAAATTCAGCTGTCAAGTGCCTAGGGGAAATCGCCCCAACTAAGCTGCATGTTCACAAGAGGTCTAGGACATCTGCCAGGTGGGCCCGTTATTTGAGAAGAATGGTGAAATCAATAGGTCTGAAGGTCAAAGCCCAAGCAAAACGGGTCCATTATAGAGAAATATCGGCCAAGAAAAGGCGGAGGTGCAAGTTCAAAGGCCGCCGATTTTGTACTAGAGGGTCCACTACTGCTCTTTCTCCTTCTTCTTCTTCTTCATCATTCTGTCTGCTTAGCTCCTGCCCCTGGATTATTTTTCTTCCCACTTCTGATCCAATTTCTTCCTTTCTTGGGTCCATGAACCCTCATCCCTCTCATCTTCATTCGGAGCCTCCGAATTTTCCTCATCATTCTAATTTTAAACCATCTTCTGATTCTTCTCTTCATCCGGGCCCTCCAGATCATTTTCTCAAATTCAATTCCGATCCCAATCTTCTAATCCTTCTTCTCTTCATCCGGAGCCTCCAGATCTCTCTAGTCTTCAATCCTCACTACATTATTTTCCTTCGGAACCTCCGGACTCTACCAAAATTTTTGATTCCTCCATACTTCTTCTAGATTGTTCTCATTCATTACTTTTGCAACATCCTAATTATTTTTCTTCCATTCCTTCTTTATCACCCAATCGGGGCCTTCGCCCTTTCACTTGCTATTTTAGAGGTTTTAGTTGTGACGACCCAGAGCTCGGATACCGATAACATCGATACACCGATACCAAGAACTGGGGAAGCCACCCAAGAGACTGATGAGGCCCCTGAAGGGTTAGTAGAGTTTGCTGAGGAGTTGCATAACGAATTGAGACCGCAGACGCACAATATTAATGAGGACAGCAATTAATAAATAAGTGCGGAAGCAATTTAAAATATAAGAGTGGTAAAATATATACAATATTCCAGATTTACAAATAATAGAGGTCCACTGTACAATTACACGGGACATACCGCGGCCCAAAAGAACAAAAAGACAAATCGACAACACCTGGCACTCTAACGACGGTCGGCACAACCACGAGAAGGACCGGCGGACGACTGGGGCGGCTCACCTGAAAGAAGGAAGGGTGAGTCATAGCCAGACTCAGTAGGGGTCACGCGGATCCCTACCTCAACTAAGCAGACAAGCAGGCAAATGTAAAAGTAATTAAAGCATGCATTTAAATAATAACCATGCAGATGCATAAATTAATAAATAATAACGATAGGAAAGAAATCTACCAACAGAATAAACTATCACTAACTAAGTGAAGTGAGAGACGGAACGACCCACTAGAAGAACAAGACCATATGCGTCCACCGACGGCTTATACTGCGTCTCGGCAACTCGCAAGTCTGGAACGTGACAAGCGAGAGGCCTAACAGGACCAAACCAAGTACTAGTCAGAGCAACACTCGTCAGTGCCAGTCCAAGTCTCCGACCACGTGTGCACACAATGACTCCTGCCTAGAGCGAGGCCTCTAGCTAGTTCCCCCCCCCCCCGTTGGACGCAACGGTAACCGCAGGGGCCCACTGTAACTAGCTTACAAACCGTTCAATGGGAACACCCCTCCACCTCTCCCGGGTGGGACGACAGGCTCACTCGCTGGGCTACGACTTGTGGTTTCATCATAAGGAAAGAGAAATTAATTCCATCGGGATCTAATAACAAGCCATCCTTCATAAAACAACTTAAACATGGCATATATATATCGTGGAATGCATTACAAATTGACCATGCATGCTTTTAAAAAATAGGGGAATGTAACGGTCTAGGTCTGCCGCGTCACAGGGTGTGACGGTCGGGAAAGGGTGCGCTACAGGTCTGTGACGCGTCCCAGGCGGACCGTCAGGTCCAGGCTGTAACGCGCCAGGGCAGGGGCGTTACGCGAACGTAACGCGCCTCCCCTGAGCCGTTACGCCACGCGAAGCTATAAAAATAAGAGTTTTCTACAACGATCAGGCAGGGTGTGACGCACGCCCAGAGGCACGTCACGAGGCCCTGACGGCCGCCCGACGGACCGTCAGGCCAACCGCCTTACCAGGTCAACTATAGTCAAATGAAATGTAACGGTCGTGGGCTCAACCGTTACACAAACTGTGACGCACCTACTTAGGTCCATCACAGGACTGTAACGCGTCCCATGAGGACCGTTACCAATGTGACGGCTCCTGGTAGGACCGTCACACTGTCTGGGTTACGGACGGGTCGGGTTCAAAACTGAACTCCCTCCCGGTCGAGCCGGATCGAATGGAAAACATGGAAAAGCTGTAAAACCTGCCAAACAATACCATTCTACAACTAATCTATACATCAAAACATAAAAATGATGCCCATAAAGTGATTTTCAAGAATTTATGGCTAAATTACATTAACATGGGATTTTCATGGAAATCGAGGAAAACGACATTAGACGGACGTGCATGTGATGCCAATGCGATCCTAGCGAGACAAGGATTCCATCCCCCTACCTTAATCGCGACGAAAACGGCGATTCGGTGCCGAACGGACGAAGGGACGCCGCGGCTACTCTCTGCCCCACACATCTCCACGTACCGCGGATCGAGACAAAGCTGGCGTCCATGCGATCCTCGCGTCGAGCCCGTCCCGTCGGTACCTCCCGTGCCTCGATCGGGGCCCGTCCGGACCGAATCCGAGAGAGAGGGAGAGGAGAGATCGTGAGAGGGAGAGAGGAAGAGAGAGAACGAGTGAGGGAGAGAGAGTTCGATGGGAATAGAGAGAGAGAGAGAGAGAGAGAGAGAGAGAGAGAGAGAGATATATATATATATATATTATTTTTGAAAAGTTAACTCTAATTGCCATTAACCTTAAACAAATTCCAATAAATGTCAAACGAACGCCTAAAAAACCGCAAAAATAGCCAAAATGACAAGGACAAAGCCTAGATCCAAACTGCTACGAATCCGCTAAGGCACGAGCGCTACAATCCCTCCCTCCTTAAAGAAATTTCATCCTCGAAATTTAAACAGAAGGTGAAAGGAGGTAACTGCAAAATTAAAGCACACCTTGGAAATAAAAGGCTGGCTTCCCTCGCGGCATAAAAAAGACTCGCTTATATCTGCAGTCAATCACGGCACCATACAATTTCAGCCAGTCCATGCCTTGAATAGCGTCATATTCGGCCAATTTCAATGCATAAAGCTTCACAGGCATCTGCCGATTGCTGACGACAATAGGGGAATCGTCCAGGCACACCAGAGTGGACATGAAATCTCCAGAGGGTAACTCCACGAGCAAGTTACAGGACACTTCGGTCATCGGCTCCCCAATGCAAGCAAGAAAATCCTCAGATACAAAAGAATGAGTTGCACCAGAATTGAAAAGAACATGAGCTGGATGACCGAAAATCGAAACTGTACCTTCTACCATATTAGCTGCCACAGCTTCTGCACGAGTGATGTGAGTGACCCTGCCTCTCGGAGGACGGCCAGCTGCAGAAGACTGCTGTGAAGGAACTAGAGCAGGTAGATAAGATGGCTGAGGTTGAGGCGGCGGAGGAAGACGAAACTGAGGCTACTGTGACTGGGTAAACTGCGAGAACTGCACCGGCTTCGGCTTCAGCGGATAGTCTCAGACTACGTGACCCGGCGGATCACAGCGGTAACAGACGATCGGCAAAGAACACGGCACGCCTGGATGACTGCCACCACACCTCGGACACGGACGCTGCTGACTACCGGAAAAATCTTGGCGCGGTCGAACAGAAGGAACAGACAACTGACTTGAATCGGAAGGTGCCGAATGCTCAAACTTCCTCTTCGACTTCTTATTCTTGAATTGTCGGAAATGGGAGTCAGGAGAAGAAGAAACACCGCTGACAACAGGAACGGCAGAAGGAACTCCTGGGACAGACGGCTGGTAAGTCGGCTGAAACTGCACAGTCGGCTGCACCATTCTGGCCTGAGAAAGCCCTCGAGTCCTCACCATTTCCATCTCCACTGCAACAACTGCCTGGTAAGCTGAATCCAACTCAGACACTCGGGTAGCGAACAACGGTAGGCTCATTTCCGCTTTCAGTCCACGTAGAAACTGCTGAGTCTTCATAGATTCATCAGCAAAAATATGGGCCGCGTACCTACCCAATTCGATGAACTTATCTCGGTACTGCAACACAGTCATGTCACCTTGCGTCAGCTCCAGAAACTGATACATCTTTGCTAACTTAAGGCAGGCTGGAGTGTAAGCACGCTCAAAAGCAGCAACGAACTCTGCCCAGGTGATTTGCCGAAGCGGACGGGAACGGAAGGCAACCTCCCACTCTGTAGTCCACCACGTGCGTGCGGTACCTTGAAGCTGGTAAGTAGCCAACATGACTCTCTCATCATCCGCGTGCTCCATCGATTGGAACACGCACACAGTAGCATCGAGCCACGATCTAGCTACCTCCGGATCTGATTGACCCTCGAAAGTCGATGGGTGGAACAGCAGGAATTCCTTTAACGCTCTACCACGACCACCGGGCACTTCTTCACGCGGAGCAGGGTTGACAGAAGCTGGCACAGCTGGGGCAGAGGAAGTGCCACTCTCCTCCCGAGGAGCCCGAGCCTTCTTCCATCCACGAGGTAACATCTTGAATCTAGGAAACACACGATAACGGAAAACCATCAATAATCACGAGAAACATCCTAAGCCAGCAATGGATGACTCAGTGGACTTACTCTGGACCAGCGCGAGTTTCAATTCCTAACACAAATCCCCAACACCGCTTTGATACCAACTGTGACGACCCAGAGCTCCGGATACCGATATACCGATAACATCAATACATCGATACGAAGAACTGGGGAAGCCACCCAAGAGGCTGATGAGGCCCCTGAAGGGTTAGTGGAGTTTGCTGAGGAGTTGCATAACGAATTGAGACCGCAGACGCGCAATATTAATTAGGACAGTAATTAATAAATAAGTGCGGAAGCAATTTAAAATATCAGACTGGTAAAATATATACAATAGTCCAGATTTATAAATAACAGAGGTCCACTGTACAACTACACGGGGCATACCAAGGCCCAAAAGAACAAAAAGATAAACCGACAACAGCTGGCACTCTAACGACGGTCGGCACAACCACGAGAAGGACCGGCGGATGACTGGGGCGGCTCACCTGAAAGAAGGAAGGGTGAGTCACAGCCAGACTTAGTAGGGGTCACGTGGATCTCTACCTCAACTAAGCAGACAAGCAGGCAAATGTAAAAGCAATTAGGTCACGTGGTCACCTCGGAACGACCGACGAATACTTATCTTTGCAGCCGTTAAGAGTCTGCAACAGGCAAGAATCCGGGAAGACAGGGGACTTTTTCTTCCCCGCGAGGATAACGCTCCCACGATAAGGCAATAAATGCCCACGATGAGGACGTAACCTCTACCTGAAACCCCTCGGCTTGCAGGACTCCTTGGGACGGCGCACTATTTAAACCAGGGACACCCTCCAGTGAAAGGTAAGCCAAAAAGGTAATCATACGCCCAAAACTCCTGAGCACGAACCGCTTCAACCCTTTGGTGGAGAGGGATCTCGCGCATACACTAGCCCCTCCCCATTACTGCTCCCGCCATAGCTCTACTGACTTAAGCATCGGAGGGTTTGCCACAGGGACTACCCCTGGGCCATCTGATCCATTTCTCTATCTTGCAGATCACAATCTGGTGATTATCAGCCCGCTCAGGAATAGCGCGAGATTTCACCTCTTCATTTGGCGCCGTCTGTGGGAAACGCACAAAGAGCCAGTATGGTGCGAAGGAGCTCAGGGAGGAGGTCCGCCGGTGAAAGGGGTAAGGCCATGGTAGCGGCATGGGACGGCCCCTCTCGGGCCTCACAGAACCCTCCCTCCAACGCCAGCGTCCCCACCGACGACCTACCACCCCCCTGTGGCGGTAGGGCCCTCCCCCAACGGTGGCGCCGAAGCCTTCCAAGCCCTCAACGCGAAACTGGATGTCCTTGTGGAACTCATGAGGGCCCAGGCGGCTTGGGATGGAAGGTCCCGCGCTCCGTCAGGGAGCCCTCCCCGTGGGAACACGTCCCAGCACACCGCCGGGGGTCGCTTCACCCTCCGCGGCCAGCAACTCATCCGCAACCGGATTGAAGGACCGTCGCAGGCTCCACCTCTGGAGCAAGAGGCGTCCTCCACGCCAAGAAGGGGAAAACTGGGGGCGCGCCGCCCGAACCCGGAAGCAGACGTCCCCGGGGATCGCCAAGAAGCTCTACCCCCAGCCCCACGACACGACAGCAACCGGAACTGTCCCTCCGGCTGCGGGATTTCGAGAGACGTTTTGCAGAACAGGAGCGCGCCCTCCGCGCTCTGCAGAAGACCTCTTTCCCGGAGGACGAGGAGAAATCCCCGTTCTCCGAGTACATTCTGAAGGCAGAGGTATCTCCAAGAACCTCCATTCCGACCTTCAATCTTTACGATGGCCAGGGCGACCCGGCCGATCATTACGACAGCTTCGACGCTCTGATGACTCTGCACGGGGTGTCCGACGCCATCAAGTGCCGAGCCCTCGTGACCACTCTGGTCCAACGCGCTCAAGCATGGTTCCGGGCGCTCGCCCCCGTGTCCATCCGAGATTTCAATCAATTTGGGCGAGTCTTCAAAGAGAGTTTCGCCGGAAGTGCCCCCCCAAGGTCAGTAGCGGGGATCCTGGCCCTTAAGCAGGCGCAAGGCGAAAGACTCCGGGCTTATATTCACCGATTTAAATCGGAAGCCCTGAGAATCCCCCACCTGGACGTAGCCTCAGCCACAACCGCACTGACTTGGGGCACTAGGGACGAGAATCTCCGCCGCGAGCTTGTCCTCCACCCTCCCTCGACCCTTGTCGAGCTAGTGACTCTAGCACTGCACCACGCCGAGTACGAACAAGTACTCAGCGCTTACCAAGACGCAACCGGCTCGGGTCGGGGGGGGGGGGGGGGGGGGACAAGAAGCGGACTTCCGAGCCAACTCCTGGCTCGGGAAAGAAGCGAGACCGTGATGGAGAGCGGAAGCGGAAGTACGAGCGGTACACCCCGTTAGCCGCACCGGTCTATGAGATCTATGAAGACATCAAAGACTCGGGACTCCTCCGCCAGCCCGAGCCGATGAGGTCGAAGAACCATAATCGCAACAAGTATTGCTCGTTCCACAGCGATCACGGGCACCGCACCGGTGACTGCCACCAGCTCCAAGACGAGATCAAGCGCCTCATCCGTCAGGGGCACCTGGCTCGGTTCGCGGCCGAGCGCAAAGAAGTCCGAGGCGCCACAGAGGAGATTGACAACGCCCCCGAGGGGTCCACATCAACGTCATCTCCGCAGGGACGGCATCAGGAGGCGACAGCAGCCGAGGAAGGAAGCGTCATGCCGAGCGAGCGAGCCAAGCCATAGAGCCCCCCAAGGCCCCGCCGAGCGAGCCCCAGGTCATCGTCTTCTCCGACCGAGACCTAGAAGGGCTGAACACCTCGCATGACGACGCCCTCATAATCTCGGCCACAAAAACCATTGTAACGTAGACAGGATTCTAGTTGACAATGGGAGTGCCCCTGATGTATTATCTTACGACTATTTCCTTAAGATGGGGGAAGATCCATCTAAACTCCGCCCGGTCCGAACCCCCCTCTGTGGGTTTAATGGCCTGGCCACCTACCCCGAGGGAGCCCTAAGCCTGCTGGTTACCCTCGGTACCCCACCCAGGACCGTTACGGTCATGGTGGACTTCATAGTGATCAAGGGTATGATAGCGTACAACGTCATCTTCGGCCGGGGAATCCTCAGCCGAATAAAGGCCGTACCATCTACCTATCACCAAAAAATGAAGTTCCCCACCATAAATAGGTTGGGGGAAGTCCGAGGTAACCAGGCCACGGCCATAAGGTGCTACAATATCTCGGTGGAAGCCACAAGGCCGGACGGGAAAGATAAGGGTCCCCGGGGAGTCGAGGATAAAACCGCAACCGCCGAGCCTGGTGGCGAATTACTGACGGTTTTCCTAAATGATAACCCGACCCTAGGAGTAAGGATCGGAGCCGACTTACCGCCCAAGGAACAGCAGCAATATAAGAAATTCCTTTCTGAGTACATTCGAGTCTTTGCTTGGTCCGATGATCAACTCCCCGGGATACCATAGGAAACCGTGATGCACAAGCTCAACCTTGACCCCGCCATGAGACCCGTACAGCAACGCAGAAGGAAGCATGCACCAGAGAAGCAAGCGATCATCAAGGCGCAGGTCACCAAGGGACAAGAGACTGGCCTTTTTAGACCGGTCCTATACCCGACGTGGCTAGCCAACGTCATCCTAGTGCCAAAAGCTTCAGGCAAGTGGCGGATGTGCGTGGACTTCACCGACCTGAATAAGGCCACCCCCAAGGACTGCTATCCGTTACCGAGCATCGACCAATTAGTTGACTCTACCTCGGGCAACGAGATACTCAGTTTCCTAGATGCCTATTTGGGTTATCATCAGATCAGAATGAATCCAGAAGACGTGGAGAAGACCACCTTCATCACCGACTACGGCGTGTACTGCTACACCCGGATGCCTTTCGGGTTGAAGAACGCTGGAGCTACTTACCAGAGGCTGGTCAATCACATGTTCGAGGAGCAACTAGATCGGAACGTCGAGGCTTACATTGACGACATGCTCGTCAAGACCCCCAAAGCCCAAGACCACTTCGCCGACCTCGCTAAAACTTTCGACACCCTCCTGAAGTACAACATGAAGCTCAATCCTGCCAAGTGCGCCTTCGGAGTGAAATATGGGAAATTCCTGGGTTTCTTGGTCACTCAGCGCGGGATCAAAGCCAACCCCGACAAGGTCCAGGCCATCTTTGACATGCGCCCGCCCACCTGCGTCAAGGACGTCCAGCGCCTGACTGGGCGTGTCGCCGCTCTCAGTCGATTCCTGTCCCGTGCGGCCGAACGATGCTTGGCCGTCTTCAAACTATTAAGGGAACCCAAGCTGGCATCTGCCACGTTCGCATGGGATGAGGAATACCAACAAGTGTTCGCCGAGCTCAAGGAGTTCTTAGCCTCACCCCCGGTGCTCTCCAAGCCCGTGCCGGGCGAGGTCCTGCTGCTCTATCTCTCGGCAACGCCGTCAACTGTTAGCTCAGTCCTAGTCAGAAATGACTCGGGAATTGAGAGGCCGGTCTACTACACCAGCAAGGTGCTTAACGAGGCTGAGAGGAGGTACCCCGCAACCGAGAAACTCGTGCTAGCATTGGTTGCCTCCGCCAAGCGCCTCCGACCCTACTTCCAGGGGCACCCCGTCACCGAGCTGACCGGCGAACCATTAAAGAAGATTCTGGCCCACCCCGAAGCCTCGGGGCGACTCGTCAAATGGACAATCATGCTTGGGTCCTATGATATCTTGTATCGCCCGCGCTCAGCTATGAAAGGCCAAGCGCTCGCCGACTTCATTGCCGAAAGCACCATCCCGACTGAGGAGAGATCTCCGTCCGCGCCCGGGCCAACCTGGGAACTGTTCATTGACGAATCTTCCAACTCGGTCGGTAGCGGCGCAGGGATACTCCTGAGGTCCCCCGAAGGAGTAGAGCTGCAGTTCGCCTTGAAATTCGGCTTTCACGCGTCCAACAACGCTTCCGAGTACGAGGCCCTTATCTCGGGAGCTCGCATGGCTCGACGGTTGGGGGCTGAGCGAGTCAAAATCCACACTGACTCCCAGCTGGTCGCTAGCCAAGTTAACAGTGAATACGAAGCTCGAGAGGCCCCAATGATCAAATACCTCCAACTGGTCAGAGACCTGGCCCAACAGTTCGAGGGATTCGAGGTAGTCCGAATAGCTCGGGAGGAAAACTCCCGAGCGGACGCCCTCTCTCGATTAGCCTCCTCTCTCGACCATGAAGGTACCCGATCAGTCCTCCTTGAGGAGCTAGAGCGTCCGAGCATCGACTCAGAGCTCCTAGCCGTTGACTCGGCCCTTCCAAGCGACTGGCGCTCCCCCTACCTGATGCGGGACGGACACGGGAGACGACACTATTAGGTGCCACCCTCGGACTCTAGATGAAGACGCGACCAGCAGCACACACCAGGGAGACACTAAGCCCGACACTACGAGCTCCTAGTGGCAAAACGTCGCTAACAGAAGTGGAAGCTCACTCGTCGTCCCAAGCGAGGGAAAGCGCGGACCGTGCGCGGTTAAGGAACCGGCGGAGGTCAAGGGTAGTCTGACTCAACTTCCGGACTCGGATCGAGTCACGGGACGGGTCACTCTCACTCTCACAGCGATGACATGGACACACGGGCTAGTACCTACACTCTCGACAGCGGCAAAAGACCGTATACTAGCTAAGCAAATGAACGCCAAGAGGTTTGGACCATTACCTCCACGCACCCGGCGTGGCGAAGATAACCCCAGCCAATCACGGACCCCCGGTTAACACAATTTTACAGCAGTACAATAATTTGACCCACTCCACGCAGGGAGGTAAAAGGTCACATGCAGGGCCCGGGAATCACGTGAATTGGGTTGACGGGCAGCATCTTGATGTCGCCCGGCGGTGCCGAACTCTGCGTTTTCGTGCTTTCCGAACGACGGGTTCTGCGGACCCGCGGGGCCCACGGATGGCGCTGTCCTCCGGATCTGTGGGGGTGGGACCCACTATAATGGTGACCCCTGGTGGCACGCCTCCACGGACGGCGGTCGGCCGGGAACACCGATCGGGGGTCAATCGGTCCCGATCTCCAAGCTTTGAAGTTGCTGTCCACGAGCTGAGGTTGCTGTTTTAGCAGCGCGCGCTCCGGCGAAAATGGCTGCTGCGATCAGGCCCGTCGTCGGAATGCGATGAACCTAGCGCCGTTGGAAAAAGGATTCAAAAGCCTTCAACCTAGGGCTAGTGGAATCTTCTGAACCTCTGCGTAGCTGGGCTTTAACTATTTTTCAATCCTCTGTTGCACAGCTCCCGAAATATCAGATCAGCATATGAGTTTCCTGTAAATGGCCGTTGACCGCCTACTTTCCGTTGGAATCAGGCTTCGAGCTCTTCTTTAAAGAGGTAGGGAATCAAACCATAAAACTAGGAAAATTTTTGGAATTGGATTTGGAGGTGGTGGCGATTTGATATGATTTTTGGAGTGACTAGTGGTCGGATCTGGTAACAGGTGGACAGAACTGTAGATGGGACTGAGAACGATTTTTAGAAAATACTAAATGGGTGAACCAGAAATTTAGAAAAAATTTGGATGAAGAGGTAGATGGAAGGAAACTCCAGTAAAATTTATGGGACTAAAACAAATCAAAAGATGGACCTAAGATATGAAACACAGGGCGGATATGAATTTGGACAGAACTCTGGCAGAACTGAAATGGAAGGGTGGACGAAAATCAAAAATTATGAAATGGGATATGAATGTCAAACAAAAATTTATGGGATATCCTTGACACCTCTGGAACCTCCCGTAAAATTCCCAGATCGATCTGAGCTTGTGGCTGAGACACAAATTTCGTGGAAGTTGCTGTGGTACTGCGCGGGCAGAACTCCGATGAAGACGATGGCGGTGCGGTGGCGACTCGTGGCGGCGGCGGCGGCGGCCAGAACTGATAGGGTGGAGTCTCACCACCAGAAGGAAGCCTTCACAGCTTCAAGGGGAGTGGGAGGGGCGCATCAAGCTGGAGCTCCAAGGTATTTTCTTCCAAATGAATGCATTAATTCAACTAAAATGGAAAATACAAGCTTAAATAGGTTACATCTCACATCCATCCACAACCATTGGATCTAGGGGATGGGAATGGAGGGTTGGGATGGAGTGTGACACACACACACAAAATAATATAAAAAAATAAAGGGGGGGCGGCCCTTGGACCAAGGAGAGAGGGTGGACTAGTTGGTGGGGCTAGGTGGCCTCCCATGTGGACTTTTCTAGTCCATTGTCCCCCATGTGTCCAATTCTCATTCAAACTTCTAGATGCTCCCATGTGACATGTTGACTGACCCCAAGTGGGACCCTAGGCTGAGGTGGCCCAATGGGGTGGGGCCTGGGGGGCCCGTGGGGCCCACGGGGTTCGAATTGCACATAGGCCCTTATTACAATCAAACTTACATACCGAATAAAATGAAACAAACACACATTATACAAAAATAATGTCTAACTAAATATGATAAACGGGAGACTCAAGGGGGAGTCTCCAGGTCATCTCCGAGCCAGATGGAAGCCGCTGTCGCTCGGGTGGTGCTCCGCGTACGATATCGGGGCTCGTTGACTCGTGCCGATCGAGTGCTCTGGTGTCCGCACCACTACCTGTCTTGGCTCCGGGACTCCCGAGAGCCCTCCGACCCTCGAGAAGCCCGCCGAATGAAGTATCAAGCCCGGCGCTTCGTCATCCTCAATGACACTCTCTACCGAAGATCTTTCTCCTGTCCTCTCCTGAAGTGTCTCGGCCCCGACGAGGCCAGCCGAGCCATCCAAGAGACTCATGAAGGCCTGTGCGGAGCGCATTCAGGAGGAAGGTCCCTAGCCAGGATCCTGCTACGGTAGGGGTACTGGTGGCCAACCTTGCAGCGCGACTGCACGGCTCACGTACAGCAGTGTGACCGATGCCAGTGATTCGACCACTTGGTCCATCAGCCGACTACGGAGCTCATCACCCTTATCAAGCCCTACCCCTTCGCTCGGTGGGGGATCGACATTCTCGGGCCGTTCCCTATGGCTCAGCCCCAGAATAAGTTCATCATCGTCGCCATCGACTACTTCACCAAATGGATCGAGGCCGAAGCCACGGCGAGGATCACCGAGACAGTCGTCTGGAGTTTTGTATGGAAGTCGATCATTTGTCACTTCGGCATCCCCCGGGTGATAGTGAGCGACAACGGTCGGCAATTCGATTCTCGCTATTTCTGAGACAGATGCGCCGACCTAAACATTCGCAACCACTTCACTTCGGTCGCCCACCCTCAGGCCAACGGGCTGGTCGAAAATGCCAATAAGACTATCTTAAAAGGCATAAAGACCAGACTCGGTAAGGCCAAGGGTAGCTGGCTCGAGGAACTTCCCAGCGTACTTTGGTCACACCGAACGACTCCCAGAACGGCAACCGGTGAAAGTCCCTTCCAACTGGTGTATGGCACTGAGGCCGTCATTCCGTTAGAGGTTGCCAACCCGTCTCTCCGAGTCATCCGCTACTCGCCCGAGGCAAACGAGCAAAAGATACTCGAGAACCTCGACCTAGCAGATGAACTCCGGGAGATCGCCAGCATCTGAGCCACGGAGTACCAGCGCCGCCTCACTCGATGCTACAACGCCAAAGTCCGAAATAGACACTTCCAACCAGGAGACTTCGTCCTCAGAAAAGTCGAAGCCTCTCGACCATTAGAGGCGGTGGGCAAGCTATCCCCTAACTGGGAAGGCCCCTACCGAGTGGTCGAGACGCTCGGGAAAGGTGCGTACAGGCTAGCTACAATGGAAAGGGAACCCATCCCTCGGACATGGAACGCAGCCACACTATGCAAATTCTACTTTTGAAATTGTGCAAACAAGTTGGATGAAATGAAATTCTCTTCTATTCATTCAAATAATTGTTGGTACATCAGATAGGCAAAAGCCATTACACTGCACGACAAAAAGCAAAAAATCCATCTAACACCACTGCAAGAGGCCATCGCTCGGCCGACTCGGTCTTGATCCCCTCGCGTCCAGCCATTGACTCTGCCTCGCGTAGAAACTGGCTCGAATAAAAGGAGGTCGATACAGTTAGCCCGGGTGGCCCATGACAAAGGTGACAGAGGGATTGCATCGATGAAGACTACCTTTCACGTTGAGGAAGGCTACCTTCCAAGTTTGTAGAAGCCAGGGAGAAAGAACGCCTGTGAAGGCCTCCTCTCTTCCAACCTACCAACCCCTTGGAAGGGAACAGAGAGCAAGCAGCCTCCGAAGAGTGAAAGAAATGAAGAGCAGAAGAGGGAAAAAGAGGCTGCAAAGAAATCCAGCAGAGCTGGATGGGGAGGCAGGGGAAGGCATCACGGATGCCCCCATCCGTCCTCCATCCCGGCGCCCACCCGGTAGCCTCGCCAGAATTGATGGAGGAGGAACGGCGTGCCCCCGCACGTCGAAGTCCTCCCCAGATCCGCGCGGCGACCGTCGGACCCGTCTCGAACCCGTGCGGCGATCGTTGGACCTGCTCGACCGTCCGAAGCAGCAAGAACTCCCCGCTCCCCATCATCGGCAGCGTCATCTTCCGAAGGATCCTCCATGCCCCGAATGCAATGGCACCGCGCAACGCGAGGAAGGGATGAGGAAAGACTGTTACAGAAAGTCCCAAGCGTTGAAGAGGAAGGGGCGCCCTTCGGTCCTTATTATAGGCTAAGGGAGGCTACTTGCCTTAAATGACTCCCCCCTCAAAAACATGCCAAAGGAATTCTCTCCCGAACGGTCACCTCCGACTCCTCGTTTTTCGCCTTGGCGGGATAAACTAAGCAGCCTGGCATTCAAAGTATCAGAAAACGGAAAGACGCCCCGTCAGGAGCCTGCCCAATCAGCATGCGAAAATCACGCAGGACGTATCGGCACTTTCCAACTACTTCAGATACGCTAACCAAATCACGGCAAGGAACGCAAGAGGCAAGTAAGTCATTTATTGCATTATAAAAAGAAAATCTTTCCTTTTTTCAGAAAAGGACAAGAGACAAACAGAGAAAAAAGTAAAACAAGGTAAAATACATCAGGCCTCGGGCCCACTTTAAAGCTCGGGAACGGCGGGAGTGAGTGATTCGCCCCCGGCACCCTCGGTGACGGCCGACCCAGGCACTGACCTCGCCTATCGGAGAACTGCCCCGGTCGCGAGCCCTCCCGAGGCATCAGGAGTTGGTGACCCCGCCGTAGGAGAACCCTCTGGATCTTCCCCGCCCTACGCAGAGGAGCTAGAAGCTGACTCATCCGAGTCATATTGCTGGCCCGAGGGGAAATCAACCCCAGAGTCTTGCTCGTCGGCGTAGTCCACTACCCGACGATAACCCTGCTTGAACCCCTTGCGGGCGCCTCGGCGAAGTGCTATCTCATAGTAGGGAAGGGCGGCTTCCTGAAGGTCGGCTCGATAGGCCTCTGAGCCCCTGTACTGCTCGATCGCCTCCGCCCCGACCTGCCCCATCCTTTCAGCAAGTTCAGTCGACTTCTGCTCCGCCTCGGTCGCCCGCTCCTCGAGCTTGATCGACTTCCGTTTGGCCTCGACCGCCCGCTCCTCGGCCCCGACCGATCGCTTCTCCGCCTCAGCTCGGTCCGCCTGGGCCTCCGAACAGAGGCGCTCGGCTGCTTCCGCCCTATCCAACAGCTCGGCACGCTCCGCCTCCCAATGGACATCCAACTCGAGATGGTGAAGGCACTCCTCCTCAAAGAGTTTGTCCTTTCTCTCAAGCGACTCCCGAGCCTTGGCCAGCAGCTCGGTCAGCGCTCCGGCTTCCAGCCGGCTCGACCGCGCCAAGTCCCTGATCGCGGAGAACTCCCGTTGAAGCCCCTCGTGCGCCTCAGTGAGTCGGGCTAGCTTCCTCTCGCACCCTCCGAGAGTCCAGGTGAGATTCGACCGCTCTGACTCCGTCCGGGCGTAGGTCTCTGCCATGGTGGCCCCCATCTGGGCCATGATCAAACCGCCCTCCATGATGACGTCGAGGACCCCGGAAGGAGAATGGCGCCTATCTCCTCTTTTCATCCTCGCAGACACCTCGCAGTAGAGCCGATAGAGATTGCTCGAGATTCCGAGCCTCTCCAAGGCCTCCGGAAAAGAAATCCACTCCGCGCCGAGCGCCGCGCCGGAAGACTCAGCTCGAGTTGCGGGGTCCACCGCCCCTCGCACCCCGGTCGGTTGGGGTTGCGACGCCTCCGTAGGCGAACCCCCAACCTCGATCGGCGCAGTAAGCCCGGTCGCTTCGGACACCACCGGGGCTTGGGGTTGCGACGCCCTCACAGGCGAACCCCCAACCTCAACTGTCTCGGCCCGCGCTTCGTCGCCCGAGACATCGCCGACCTCGACCGGTCCCCCAGTGATGCGGGACGGACACGGGGACCGACTCTACGGGATATGGACCTCGGGCTCTAGATGTGGACGGGACCAGCAACACACACCAGGGAGACACTAAGCCCAACACTACGAGCTCCTAGTGGCGAAACATCGCTAACAGAAGTGGAAGCTCATTCGTCGTCCCAAGCGAGGGAAAGCGCGGACCGTGCGCGGTTAAGGAACCGGCGGAGGTCAAGGGTAGTCCGACTCAACTTCCGGACTCGGATCGAGTCGCGGGACGGGTCACTCTCACTCTCACAGCGGTGGCATGAACACACAGGCTAGTACTTATCACTCTCGGCAGCGGCAAAAGACCATATACTAAACTAGCAAGCGAATGCCGAGAAGTTAAGACCGTACCTCCACGCACCCGGCGTGGCGAAGACAACCCCGGCCGAATTACGGATCCCCGGTTAAACAATTTTACAACAGTACAATGATTTGACCCACTCCACGCAGGGAGGTAGAAGGTCACATGTAGGGTCCAGGAATCACGCAAATCGGGTTGACGGGCAGCATCTT
Organism: Amorphophallus konjac; assembly: GCA_022559845.1. Classification (NCBI taxonomy): domain Eukaryota; kingdom Viridiplantae; phylum Streptophyta; class Magnoliopsida; order Alismatales; family Araceae; genus Amorphophallus; species Amorphophallus konjac. Next base: position 14,396,205 of record CM040122.1, on the reverse strand, counting down.
GATGTCGCCCGGCGGTACTGAACTCCGCATTTTCGTGCTTTCCGAACGGCGGGTTCTGCGGGTCTGTGGGGCCCACGGGTGGCGCTGGCCTCTGGATCTGCAGAAGTGGAACCCACTGTGATGGGGCCTCCTGATGGCGCGCCTCCACGGACGGCGGTCGGCCGGATCGGCTCCGATTCTCACGATGTGAAGTTGCTGCCCACGGATTTTTAGTTGCTGTTTTCAGGCGCACGCTCTGGCGAAAACGGCCGCTGCGATCAGCTCCGTCGTCGGAATGCAACAAAACCAGCGCCGTTGGAAATAGAATTCAAAATCCTTCAATATAGGGCTAGTGGACTCTTCTGAACCTATGTGGACCTGGGCTTTAACTATTTTTCAATTCTCTGCTCCACTGCTCCCGAAATCTCAGATCAGCATATCAGTTTCCTGTAAATAGCCGTTGACCGCCTATGTACAGTTGGATTCAGACTTTGAGCTCTTCTTTGAAGTTGTAGGGAATCAAACCAAGGAATTGGAAATATTTTTGGAATTTGATTTGGAGGTGGTGGCGATTTGTTATGATTTGTGGGGTGACTGGTGGTCGGATCTGGGAACAGGTGGACAGAACTGTAGATGGGTCTGAGAACGATTTTTATAAAATATGAGATAGGCAAAATAAAAAATTGATAAAAATTGTGGATGAAGGGGTGGATGGATGGAATCCCCAGTAAAATTGGACGAACTAAAAAAAATTAAAAAGTGGATCTAAGACATGAAACTCAGGGCGGAGATGAACCTGGAAAAAATTCTGGCAGAACCGAAATGGCAGAGTGGACGAAAATCAAAAATTAGGAAACGTGATCTGAATGCTGGTCTGATTTTTGTGGGTAGATAGAAACATACCCGAAACAACTCCTCTAAATTTGGTAGCCAAATGAGCTCGGGGAAGACCTGTGAATTTTGAACAAGCTGCTGTGATACTGCGCGGGCAGAACTCCGTTGATGGCGATAGCGGTGCGGTGGCGGCTCGTGGCGGCGGTGGCGGCGACCGGAACTGATAGGGTGGAGTCTCACCACCTGAAGGAAGCCTTCACAGCTTCAAGGGGAAGAGGGAGAGGAGAAGGGGGCGGCCTAGGCCATGCTCCAACAAATTTCACAATTCTTATGGCATTAATTCATGAAAATGGGAAAATACAAGCATATATAGGTCACCCATCTAATCCATCCTCCACCGTTGGATCTAGGGGTGTGAGATGGAGGGTTGGGATGGCATGTGACCATTCCACAGAAATTAAAATAAAAAATAAGGGGAAGGGGGCGCCCTATTGACTTTGGTGGCAAGGGGGGGACAAGTTGGTAGCCACCTTGGACTTTGAAGTCCACTTGTCTCCCATGTGCCTTTTACTATTCAAACTTCTAGATGCCACCATTTGACATGTTGACTGACCCCACATGGGGCCCGTGGGCTGAGGTGGATCAATGGGAGGGGCCTGGGGGTCCCGTGGGGCCCAAGGGTCCCATTTTGCAAATAAGCCCCTCGTACACTCATAATTACATACCGAATACAATGAAATAAACACAAATTACACACACATAAAGGCTAACTAAATATGATAAATGGGGAGGCTCAAGGCGGAGTCTCCAGGCTGTCTCCGAGCCAGATGGACGCTGAGGTGGCTCGAGTCGTGCTCCGTGTGCGGTACCGGTGGCTCGGCGTGTCGCGCCGCTCAACTGCTCGGGTGTCCGCACCAATTCTCCCCGGGTGGGAGAAACTCGACTCTGTCGAGTAAGGGTCTGCATCACTCCTGTATCGCTCCAGAAGGTCCGGATCGATCCGCTGCAACTCGCCATGTGTGATCCATGTGTCCTCAGTAGCAGGCCGTCCTCTCCATCGCACTAGGTAGCGCGGGTAAGATCCACTCCTGGTAACTGTCACTTGCTCGTCCAGTATACGATCTATATGCTCACGCTGCCGTGAAAAGGGGGCTGGAGGTGGAAGTGGACACTCAGGTGTGGGATCACTCTCAAGGGGAGGAGAGGGCTCAAAAGGTTCACTAGGGATCACCGCTGGGTCCCTATATGCAACAAGATCCGATACATTGAAGGTAGAGCTTATACCATATTCCTCGGGCAAGTGCACAACATACGCATTGGATCCAACGCGTTTCAACACTCTAAAGGGACCGGCTCCGCGAGCTTGCAACTTCTTAACGGTTCCAGAGGGAAACCGTTCAGGTCTTACCCTGATCATGACGTATTCGCCCTCGTGGAACTCTCGGTGGTGTCGGTGGGCATTGGCTAACTCCTTGTACCATGCATTGCTGGCCTCAATGTGACGACGGATGTCGTCATGCAAACTCCTAACATGCCTAGCAAACGACTCGGCCAACTCCGACACTCTAGCATGGATAGGCATGGGGACAAAGTCAACGGGTTTCCTAGGCCTACGACCTGTGACAATCTCAAATGGACTCATGCCGGTAGACCTATTCACCGAATCATTGTATGCAAACTCAGCCATGGGTAAAATGAGATCCCAATCCCCAATGCGGTCCCTGACTAGACACCTCAAAAGATCTCCCAGACTCCTATTGACTACCTCGGTCTGACCATCTGTCTGGGGATGATATGCAATAGAAAACTTGAGGTGAGTACCCATCATATGCCATAGTGTCTTCCAAAAATAGGAAGTGAATCTAACATCACGGTCAGACACTATAGTGTGAGGCAACCCGAACTTGCACACCACATGAGTAAGGAATAGGCGGGCTACCCTAGAAGCATCCGAAGTCTTCGAGCAAGGGATAAAAAGGGCCATCTTTGAGAAATGGTCAACCACCACATAGACCGAATCATACTTCCTGGAGGTACGTGGCAATCCCAAAACAAAGTCCATACTAACATCCTACCACGGGGCATCAGGCACGGGTAGAGGCGTATAAAGGCCCGAGCTTTGCTTCTTCATCTTGGCCGTAGCACATGTACGGCACTGAGCCACGATGTTAGCAACATCGCGCTTCAAGCTCGGCCAATAAAATCGATGCTCCACTGCCTCAATAGTCTTGTTCCGACCAAAGTGGCCGGCTAGACCTCCCGCATGTAGTTCCCACACTAAGAAATCTCGAACCGAAGTTCGGGGAACACACAGCCTGCTACCTCGAAAGAGGTAACCCTCCTGAAGCACATACTCATCAAGGTCTCTCGAGAGTCCGGCCTGGAGGGTGGTAAAAATCTGACCAAAGTCAGGACAATCAACATAGGCCTCCTTCATCTTCTCTAACCCTATGACCTCGGCACTCATGGTAGTAAGCAAACATGCTCGCCGGCTCAAGGCATCAGCCACCTTGTTCTCCACTCCAGCCTTATGTTTCAGCACAAAGGTGAACTGCTGGAGATACTCGACCCAACGACTATGACGCGAGTTAAGCTTCTTTTGCGAATGGAGGTACCTCAATACCTCGTGGTCGGAGTATAGGACAAACTCCTGATGTAAAAGATAGTGCCTCCAATGCCTAAGAGCCTGAACAACTGCATAGAATTCTTTATCATACGTGGAATATCGCAGTTTCACGTCATTCAGCTTCTCGCTGAAATATGCGATCGTGTGGGACTCCTGACTCAAAACTCCTCCAATCCCAACACCTGACGCATCACAAGAGACCTCAAACACCTTCGAGAAATCAGGCAATCGAAGGATAGGTGTCTAGGTCATGCGCTCCTTGATGTCCTTGAAGGCGGCAGATGCGGCCTTCGTCTATACAAATGTGCCCTTCCGGATGCAATCCGTGATCGGGGCGGTGACGGAGCTAAATCCGCGGATGAAGCGACGGTAGAACGTCGCAAGGCCATGAAAGCTGCGGACATCATGAACCGTACGAGGTTCCGGCCACTCAACAATGGCCCGGACCTTCTCCGGATCGGCGGAGACCCCAGTACTAGACACGATAAAACCCAAGAAGGTAAGCTGAGGTGTCATGAAGGCACACTTCTGTGGGTTCGCAAACAGCTGCTCTCGCCGAAGAAGTAGACAGACCTGCCGAAGGTGGTCTAAGTGGTCCCCTGTGGTGCGGCTATAGACAAGGATATCATCAAAATACACCACTACAAAGACTCCAATGAAAGGTCGAAGGACCTGAGTCATGGGCCACATGAAAGTGCTAGGGGCATTGGTCAACCCAAAAGGCATGACCAACCACTCATATAGACCGTCCTTGGTCTTAAATGCGGTCTTCCACTCATCACCTGGCCTAATCCTCACCTGATGGTAGCCACTCTTAAGATCGATCTTCGAAAAGATAGTGGCACCTGCCATCATGTCCAGCATGTCATCAAGGCGGGGAATAGGGAACCTGTACTTCACAGTGATTTTGTTGATGGCACGACTATCAATGCACATTCTCCACGTGCCATCCTTCTTCGGGGCAAGTAATGTGGGTACAGCACATGGACTCATGCTGTCCCGAAAAGACCCTCTCTGCACCAACTCATCGACCTGCCGTTTAAGCTCGGCATGCTCCGTGGGACTCATGCGATAATGAGGAAGGTTGTGCAAAGAAGAGCCCGGAACAAGGTCGATGGCATGCTGAATATCCCGCATAGGTGGGAGTCCCTCAGGAAGCTCATCGGGGAATACATCAGCATACTCCTGCAGAATGGGAACAACCTCGGGTGGGAGCTCACCCTCGGAGTCCCGCTCCACCTCTCGGACCGTAATGGCAAACACCGGACAGCCCTGACTAAGCTCCTGCTCCATCTCCCGGGAGCTAATTATCATCAATCTCCTCGTCGAGGGCTCTCCTGGGCCAGAGGCAATGGTCATAGCCCGAGCTGGGGATGGGGTACTAGGCCCGGGGACGGAAGGCTTCGGAGTACTAGAGCCAGTAGGACCCCTGACTGATGGGCTCCTGGGCCGAACGGGTTGGAGGGTGACCCGCTGGCCAGCGTGGTCGAAGGTACAGGTGTTCGACCGGCCATGGAGCGTGGCATCCCGGTCGAATAACCACGGCCTACCGAGAATGATACTGCCCACTTCCATGGGTAGAACATCACACCAGATCTCGTCACTGTAGGAGTGGAGCTGCAGCGGAACCAAGCACCGCAGCCTGACCGAAATAGAAGTGGTATCCACCCATGATACCTGATAGGGACAAGGATGGTCTACGGGTGTGAGACCAAGACGAGCGACAACGTTCGTGGAGATTGCATTGATACAACTCCCGCTATCGATGACCACCTTGCAAATTTGCTTCCCCAGCCTACAGAATACATGAAGGATAGTAGTCCGACGCCAGTCATCACTGACCTACGGCTGGGTGAGGATACACCTCACGACCCCCACGTGGGTATCGTCCAAATGCTGGGCATCCTGGGCCTCACCTCCCATCTCATAGTACTCGTCAGCTAGCTCTTCATCTGCCTCATAGCTGACTAACTCGAGGCCCGTAGGGGTGGTATCCTCGGCCTGTGTGTCCCCAATGTGAGGAGATGGGCGGGTGGGACACTGGTTGGCGAAATAGCCAAACCCATTGCAGCGATAACACTGCTGCCGTGATCCACTAGGCTCCCCAATCATAGGTCCCTTACCTTTATCCTCCCGACGGATAGGAGGCGTAGGCAACAATGGACGTGCAGGAGGTGCGGGTGCCGATGGACGGGCTGTGGGTGGGGCCGTAAGATGCTGGGGACGAGGAAGGTATCTCGGGGGTGGAGGACGAGGCCTAGGAGCAAAGGGCTCGGGGCGAGCAGGCTCCTGAGGTCGAGTCATGGGGGCCCTCGGATACGTGCCAGATGAGCCACGGGGCTCGACACTACGAAGGGGAAAAGAGCCCAACCGATGGGGTGACTCGAACACGGCCTCGAACTGCTCCAATTCGAGAGCAATCTGATATGCCTGCTCCAAAGTGGTTGCATTGCGGCGAAAGAGTTCATATTGATAATTGGGCCGCAAACCTCTTCGAAAGCGGGATTTAGTCATGGTGCTCTCTTCTGGGACCCCACACCGTAAGTAATACTCATCAAACTCGGCGGTGTACTCGGTCACTGATCGGTTCCCTTGGGAGATGCTCTGCCATTTGTCTATAAGACGCTGGCGATATGAGGCGGGAAGGTACTTCTCCCTCAATTTGATCTTCATATCATCCCAAGTATCGATTTGGGGTTGACGTCGCTGGTTGAGCAGGCTCTCCACATTGATCCAATAAGTTTGGGCCAGCCCTTGCAGCTTCATCTTTGCGTATCGGACTCTTCGGTGGTCCGTCATCTCAAACCACTCGAAGTACCGGTCCATGTCGGCCTCCCAATCTAAATACACCCTAGGGTCCAAGGACCCGCTAAAACTGGGAGGGTCTGCACGCACACCCCTAAGAATGCGGTCGTCATCCTCGTCATCACGATTCCGTCGTTGATGACGACGACCGTTAACCCCCTGATCATTGTCGGAAGCATAATCATCCACTATAGGCGCCTATTGCCTCCCGACATTCTCCACCTGAGCCCTTGGCACAGCGGGTTGCTGCACCGGCTCTTGTTGGCCGTTTGTTGGAGCGGGTTACGTCGCTACTGGGCCTTTCTCTAGGACGGCAATTCTCCCAACTAGACCCTGGATGGACTGATCCGAAGACTCGGCCCGATCCTCGAGGGCTTTCATCCGCCCTTCTAGACGCGTTCCTATGCCATCCATACGCGTACTAAGACCATCCATACGCGTGTCAAGACGTTCCATAATGGCTCGGAACATCTCGGCCGTCGAGGACTCATCGGAGCTACGGGCCCGGGAATCCACCATAGGTGGTGGTGGCGAGTATTGGGTACCTCGACGGGTGGACATGCAACTGACACACGACCTAGAAGACACCGACTAATGCAAACACACACTAAATGATGCACTTAGACCTAAACCAATATCTGGTACAGGGCGGAGTTAATCGATCCGAAGATCACTCCCGCAAGTGTGCGACCTCCCGGTAGGCATAGCCTAACGTTCGGACAACACCTTTTAAGATACCGAATTATCAGGATGAAATGCAATTTAAAACACACTTTTTTTTGTTTTGAAAATAATGATGATCCTAGACTTGACTTAGACCATGATGCATGCAAGACTTATGCAATGACTACCCTAGACTCAACTTGTCTCTGATACCAAACTGATGCGGGACGGACACGGGGACCGAGTCTACGGGATATGGACCTCGGGCTCTAGATGTGGACGCGACCAGCAACACACACCAGGGAGACACTAAGCCCAACGCTACGAGCTCCTAGTGGCAAAATGTCGCTAACAGAAGTGGAAGCTCACTCGTCGTCCCAAGCGAGGGAAAGCGCGGACCATGCGCGGTTAAGGAACCGGCGGAGGTCAAGGGTAGTCCGACTCAACTTCCGGACTCGGATCGAGTCGCGGGATGGGTCACTCTCACTCTCACAGCGGTGGCATGAACACACGGGCTAGTACCTATCACTCTCGACAGCGGCAAAAGACCATATACTAAACTAGCAAGCGAATGCCGAGAAGTTAAGACCGTACCTCCACGCACCCGGCGTGGCGAAGACAACCCCGGCCGAATTACGGATTCCCGGTTAAACAATTTTACAACAGTACAATGATTTGACCCACTCCACGCAGGGAGATAAAAGGTCACATGTGGGGTCTGGGAATCACGCAAAGCGGGTTGACGGGCAGCATCTTGATGTCGCCCGGCGGTGTCGAACTCTGCGTTTTCGTGCTTTCCTAACGGCGGGTTCTGCAGGCCCGTGGGGCCCACGGGTGGTGCTGGCCTCCGGATCTGCAGGAGTGGGACCCACTGTGATGCGGACCCCTGGTGGCGCGCCTCCACGGACGGCGGTCGGCCGGAAACACCGATCGGTGGCCGATCGGCTCCGATTCCCACGATGTGAAGTTGCTGCCCACGGATTTTTAGTTGCTGTTTTCAGGCGCGCGCTCTGGCGAAAACGGCCGCTGCGATCAGCTCCATCATCGGAATGTAACGAAACCAGCGCCGTTGGAAATAGGATTCAAAATCCTTCAATCTAGGACCAGTGGACTCTTCTGAACCTGTGCGGACCTGGGCTTTAACTATTTTTCAATTCTCTGCTCCACTGCTCCCGAAATCTCAGATCAGCATATCAGTTTCCTGTAAATAGCCATTGACTGCTTACGTAAAGTTGGATTGAGACTTCGAGCTCTTCTTTGAAGTTGTAGGGAATCAAACCACGGAACTGGTAATATTTTTGAAATTTGATTTGGAGGTGGTGGCGATTTGTTATGATTTTTGGGGTGACTGATGGTCGTATCTGAGAACAGGTGAAAAGAATTGTAGATGGATCTGAGAACGATTTTTAGAAAATATGAGATGGGCGAATCAAAAATTGAGAAAAAGTTTGGATGAAGGGGTGGATGGATGGAATCCCCAGTAAAATTGGGCGAACTAACAAAAATCAAAAAGTGGATCTAAGACATGAAACTCAGGGCGGAGATGAACCTAGACAGAATTCTGGCAGAACCGAAATGGAAGAGTGGACGAAAATAAAAAATTAGGAAACGTGATTTGAATGCTGGCCTGATTTTTGTGGGTGGATAGAAACATCCCAGGAACAACTCCTACAAATTTGGTAGCCAAATGAGCTCAGGGAAGACCTGTGAATTTTGAACAAGCTGCTGTGATACTGCGCGGGCAGAACTCCGTTGATGGCGATGGCGGTGCGGTGGCGGCTCGTGGCGGCGGCGGCGGTGACCGGAACTGATAGGGTGGAGTCTCACCACCTGAAGGAAGCCTTCACAGCTTCAAGGGGAAGAGGGAGAGGAGAAGGGGGTGGCCTAGGCCATGCTCCAATAAATTTCACAATTCTTATGGCATTAATTCATGAAAATCGGAAAATACAAGCATATATAGGTCACCCATCTAATCCATCCTCCACCGTTGGATCTAGAGGTGTGAGATGGAGGGCTGGGATGGCATGTGACCATTCCACAAAAATTAAAATAAAAAATAAGGGGAAGGGGGCGCCCTATTGACTTTGGTGGCAAGGGGGGGACAAGTTGGTCGCCACCTTGGACTTTGAAGTCCACTTGTCTCCCATGTGCCTTTTACCATTCAAACTTCTAGATGCCTCCATTTGACATGTTGACTGACCCCACATGGGGTCCATGGGCTGAGGTGGATCAATGGGAGGGGCCTGGGGGTCCCGTGGAGCCCAGAGGTCCCATTTTACAAATAAGCCCCTCGTACACTCATAATTACATACCGAATACAATGAAATAAACACAAATTACACACACATAAAGGATAACTAAATATGATAAATGGGGAGGCTCAAGGCGGAGTCTCCAGGCTGTCTCCGAGCCAGATGGACGCTGAGGTGGCTCGAGTCGTGCACCGTGTGCGGTACCGGTGGCTCGGCGTGTCGCGCCGCTCAACTGCTCGGGTGTCCGCACAACCCGGCCTCGACATCGGCTGCTTCGACTCTGGCCCCCTCTGTCCCCACCGAGGGGAGAGCCGACCCGCCATCACAACCCTCTGAGGGGCCCCTGGTCTCCTCGGCCCCCTCTCGCCCGGTGGATGGGGGAGCCAGCCCGGCAGGGTCGGCCCCATCTTGCCCCTGAGAGGGGAGCGCCGCCGAGCTAGAGTCACCCCCGGCAGTGGTGAGAAGACCGGCCTTCTTGGCCAGCTTCTTGGCCTTCGCGGCTTCTCGCAACCTTACCTCTAGGGGATCCTTGCGCTTTGCACCGCCCGGCCGGTAAGTTCCCTCGGAAGCCGCCCCCTTGCCCTTGTCCCGGGCTTGGGAGCGACCCACAGGAGCGTCAGGCTCATCAGCCGCCGAGTCATCTCCGAGATCGATGACCTCAGCAGCCTCCCCCAGAGGCTCCTGCCTAGTGTCTACAGCAGAGAAGGAGGCATGGTAAGGAAAAGAAAGATGACCCTCACCCCCTTAGAGAAATTCGTGTGGTGATACCTGACGGCTTCAGCCACGTAAGAAGACATCGCTCGACATTCTCCGGCGTCACCAGCTCCTCGGTAGACCGGCGATTCTTCAGCAGGCGAGCGGCGTGCTCCTCCACATCTGAAGGAAACTCCTCCTAGCGGGGAGGGATGTTCGGGTGGAAGTTGGGCATCACCTCACACCTCTAGGTGTCCTCCACCGATTCCATCTCCACCCAGAAAAATTGGGTCTTCCACCCTTTATGCGAGGAATCCTTCGCCGCTAGCGAAATGCAGCTCCTGTTCCTCCTCGCCTGGATGTAATAGAAGCCTTTCCCCGTCGACGGGTGCACCTTCAACTCAAAGAAATAATGAAAAAGATCCAGGGAAGGGCGAACCCCGCACTGACGACAGAGGATTCGAAAAGCAGAAAGAAGGAGATACGAGTTGGCCACCAACTGAATAGGAGCCAACTTGAAAAAATTAAGAAGCTTAAGGACGAAAGGCTCGAAGGGGAGGCAAAACCCACTCTTCCAAGCTAGAAGAAAGGAGCAGATATGGCCCGTGCGGTCGTCCAGACTCGTCTCGTATGGATCAATAGCGGCGAAATTGTACTTATAAGGCAACCGAAACTGGTGCTCCAGCTTCTTCACCTCGGCTTCCCCCAGCTCGCTACAGTTCGGGACTGGCGCCCTCACCTCCAACTCATCCCCTGAGCGCTGGTTCGCCATGAGTTTCGAGGAGGAACCGGAAGAAGAGCCTTCACAAGACCTCGAAGACTCCGGGGGAGACGGCAGCTGCCGGACCGCCTCCACGGTTATCCTCTCCAACTTCTAGAACGCCGCCGCAAGGGTTCGCTCCTCCGCTGTGATCTCACAGCGCATCAAGGAGCCCTAAAAAGAAAAGAAGCGAAGGAAAGCCAAAACCCTAGAGAGTCTGGAATGACAAACAGCGCCCAATGCCTATGAACCATCGCGGAAGGCGGCGCGCCGTTCCAACCTCCGAGAAAAAGGGGGCCCCTTCATTTCAAATCCGCCAGGATCATTATTACTACGGGCCCAGGTGTGGACACCAAAAATTACAAACCCAGATATCCTACTCGGCCCAGAACCAACAACGGCACCAAGTGAAGAAGCCCCGGAGGGACTGGTCATCCGGACTCCCCAAATATGCACACTGCCGCGAAGCCGTCCCCGGAGTCACGACAGTAGAGAGAAACAAACCCCCGAGAAGCTCACAATCCGTGGCCCCCGAAGAAAATCAAACGAACCATAACTCGTGCTCAAAACGGGCTCAAGTCAGCCCCACCGGCACGGGCCCCAGCGGCACACCCCTGGGAGCCCCCAGCGGCACACCGAGGCCTTCAGCGGCCCACCTGGGGGGTGGTTCAGCGGCACACCCCCAGGGTGTCTCCAGTGGCACACCCTCGTGGGAGTTCAGCGGCACACCCAAGGGGCGCCCAGCGGCACGCCCCCCAGGCCGCCCAGCGGCACGCCCCCCAGGGAGCCCCGACGGCACACCCCCAAGGGCCTCCAGCGGCACACCATGGCGAGACTTCAACGGCACGCTTGTCAGCCCCTTCGACGGCACGCTTGCCAGCCCTTTCAGCGGCACGCTCCTGCATCCCTCCGGCTGTGCAACTCGTTGGCTCCTCAGCGACACGCTCTGGCAGATCAAATCAAAACGCCATCCCCTATAGATTCTTGGCGCGCAATGGGCCAGCTGACGTGGCGCCTCCTCGTGAAGGCACGTAGGCTATTCCCTGCCACCAAGGACAGCCCAACTCAAATCCCATTCAATGCTGCACGTTCCGGTCATGGACGCTCCCGCCTTCAGACGCTCCCGCGACTGGGGTATAAATACCCTTCTTCTCCGGTGAACCAAGGAGAGGAGGACACAGCACACAGAGAAGAAGAGAAGAGAGACGAAGAGGCAAGGAGAGGGGAGACCCACACAGACAGAAGCAAAACCAGCCACAAGAGAGAAGAGAAGAAGGAGGGCTCCGGAGTGGGGTTTCTCCGACCGCCACCGAGCAAGAGAGAGGAAGAGAGAGAGAGGGAGCTTGATGTAGTAGGGGGAAGTGGGGGAAAGGGCGGTGGGTGGTCACCCTGCTCCGATCCCCAACACTTCTCCCCATTTTTCTTCTTCTTCTTCCCCGTTCTTTTGTTCTTCCATTTTCTTTCTTGTTCGTAGCCTTGGCTCGGGCATGATTTGTAATGTGTATGGCCGGCCATGGCCTTTTGTTCCCCCATGAATGAGTATTATCCCCTTCAATGGGTTCTCTTGTCGTCTTGATTGATTTGTGCCACCGTGTGCTTGATCGCCCTTCCTCCCCTCTTCTCGGTGTTTTTCCTTAACTCCTCCTGCAGACAGTTTCCTCCGGACACCGCACCACCTTGGGTGGTATGAAATCGTGAGACTTTCCAGTGCAAAGCCTCTCCGCATTGTGGTCTTCTTGTAGAGGCCCACCTGCAAGTCCCTCGCCTGCCCTTTGAGCCACCTCCCAAAATCCTTTCCCCGTGGGCATGATCAGCCCAATGTCCCTGTCCCATTAGCACGCCAGCCCCTTTTGTGGCCTTGCCCGGTGCGCATGCACCCCATCCAGCGGTACACCTTCTGGCTCCTTGGCCGGCACACCCCTCTGCGCCTTCAGCGACACGCCTGCCCGTGCCCTCAGCGGTACACCCCATTTGTCCTTCAGCGGCGCACCCTTGTGTGCCTTGGCCGGCATGCACCCTTAACCGGCTCCCACCGGTACACCTTGCTCAGCCCCCCAGTGGCACAACCCCTCACTTGAGCTCAGCCCGACACAGCCTTGCACTTATCTTCAGCTAGCACACCTTGGCCAAGTTCTTCCCCGGTGCACTCTCAGCTAGTCTTAGGAGTGTCTTCCGCTCGTTGCTTCTTTTAGGTCTTCCGAAGTTTTATCGAAGGTGTTGTCGCCCTTGGCACGCACCTCAAATTGTCGGGTTCCGCCACTCCATGTGGGCGCGTTCCCTGTATCTCCCTTACGCCCCGGGTCAAGGGGAGATGCTGTCAAATTTTTATCAAAAGTAATGCCATGATAAAAGACAAAGAGAAGTAACTAATGAACGAACAAATAATGATAAGACATCCTAATCAAAAAAATGGAACCGTATGAGACTCAGAGGATTGGGCTGCCGAGCATGGCCCCGGACTTAACCACCCAATGAAGGATTGAGAACCTGGCTACCCAGAACTCCTCCACCTGAACTTCATACGCCGAAAGGGACGCCTTTTCAGCCCTCTCCACCAGCCTCCAGCGGCACACACCCTTGGCCCTCAGCGGCACACTCCCTTGGCCTTCAACGGCACACACTCCTCAAGCCTCCGACGGTACACCCTCAGCAAAGTCTGTACACTCTACGGTTTGTCGGCTTAGTCTGTTCATCCATGTTCATTTTGCATGTGGGCATCCCTCAGCAAAGTCTGTACACTCTACGGTTGGTTTATGCATATTCAATGTCTGCACGCTATAAAGTTTGTACAGAGTTGACAGCATGCCTGAACGTTGTTAGATGAAGTCTACACACTCGCCATCGTGCATATGCAAAGTCTATAGATTCATCTATTGATATTTCTTCAAGTCCATACATCGTGTGCATTCATGCATAATCACCAGGAAGCACGTCTGTACATTGTCCTGTCTCAGGCACGCAAAGTCTATACAGAGTTTGCCCAGTCTGCATCATTCAAAGTCTGTACATCGTTGGCTTGTGCATGCCTCGTCTTTCAAAGTCTATACATCGGTCAGTCTCACTCAGCGTCTCATGCTGTCAAGTCTATACATCGCATGCATTATACACAGTAAGTCTGTACATCCATCCGTCTCACTCAGCGTCTCATGCATATGTAAAGTCTATACATTGCCGCCATGTGTGTGCATCATTGAACAAGTCTATACATCGTGTGCATCTCGCTGCTAAGTCTATACATTCATCCCATTGTCTCATGCAGCGTCTCATGTGCATATACAAAGTCTATACATTGTATGTTGCATAACACACAAGTCTATACATCCACATTCTAGCAAGTCTGCACAAGTTTGTACATCCACGTGGTATCAAGTCTACACATTCAAAGTCATTCTTCGTGCATACTTTGGTACCAAGTCCATACAACTCCCGTTGCTGCATCATCACAAGTCTGAACACTCTCCAATAGGAATGTCCATGCATTCATTCATCGTGCACAGACGTTGCCCTATGCATGCTTAAACTTCAGCCTCAAACCCTCAGCGGTACAGCCTCAAACCCTCAGCGGTATAGCCTTCAACCCTCAGCGGTACAGCCTCCAACCTCCAGCGGTACACCCTTCCCCCTTTAACGGCACGCTCCCGGCATAATAAACAATGATAATAATAAGGATAATAAGCTAAAAGAAAGCATAATAAATAAACGAATAATGATACTAAAATAAAAATAATGACAATAATAACAAACTCAACAAGAATGATAAATAAACAAATGATAACAAAAATAAAGAAATAATAATAACAAACTCAGCAAAAAGTGATAAGCAAATAAATGATAATAAAAATGAATAAATGGTAATAATAAACCCAACAATAACAATAATAAATAAACATACAATAATAACAAACTCAATCAATATATATATGAACTAACAAATAATAATGGTAAAAGTTTGAATAATAATAAAACGATGAGATCCACTTTGCAGCCCCGTCCTCCTCAAGACTCGGTATAAAGGGAACATTAGCGCCGCCCCTCCAAGTCGGGCTCGGACCTTGGGAACCATCCCGATATGGCCGTAATCCGACATTGCTCTGGGCCGATAGTTCGTTAAATTGGACTCATTTTTCAGGCCGGATCCTTTCCAAGCCACTACTAAAATTGCCGCACGCTCGGCAGACATTTGAACGGGTTCACCTTGGTTTTCGCTACATTTCTATTACGGACCTATGTCTGAACATGAAAAGACCCGTGAGCAACCAATATGGCCGACGGCTCCCTCCCTGACATGGTCGTGAGCCGGCATTGCTCCGGGCCGATAGCCCGTTAAATCGGAATCATTCTAATGGGATTCGTTCCCGTTCTTTCATTGAAACTACCGTAAACTCGGCATACATTTGTACGGGATCATTTCCATCCATGTCGTACTTTCAATATGGGCCCTTGCCCAAACATGAAAAGGTCCGTGAGTGACCGACAAAATCGGAATAGAACGAGACGGTCCTCGCCCCCCCTGGACCCCTTCCATGGGAATATCAATAAGACCTCCGTGGGCCACGCTTAGACCTCGGGTCTGTCCCAATCGTGGTCTCCGTTCGGCTCATATCCTCGGTCTACAGCCCACTCCCTTCGAACACGTTTTCAGTTTTGGAGTCTAGTCCTGGGACTCTCCCCCGTTGCCCTCCGGCACCGGAAATATTAATGATGCCCGCGCAAGCCTCGTTCGGACCACGGGAGGCGCCCCCGGTATGGTCTTGACTCGATCTCGCACCGGGCCAATAGATTTGCCGATTTCCTGCTATACTAAACAAGATTTAACTGAATGTTTTCGGTGTCTCAGAATAATAAACTTGCCATATCCCGGCATGCATATGTTTCGGGTCCTCCCGCGACGATTACAATATTCTCAAGCCGAACTCCCGTCAGAACATTAAACGGTCTCCCGAATGACTGACACGTTTCGAACGTCCGCTTCCCTAGACACAGAGCTTTTCAGCCAATTCAAGGGATATTCCCTCGTTGCCCCTTGGCACCGGAAATATTAATGACGCTCATGCAAGTCTTGTTTCGACCGCGGGGGGGCCCACCGCAGTATGGTCGCAGCTTGCTCTTGCACCGGGCCAACAGATTTACTGGTTTCTGACCGCTCTGACCGAGGTCTAGCCGAACATTTTTCGTTCTTCTGAACAATAAATTGTCATATCCTGGCATACATGCGTTCCGGTTTTCCCGCGACAACCGTGATTTTCTTGAGCCGGACATTCGTCCGAACATTAAATGGTCAGCCCACGACTGACATGACCGCGAATGGTTTTCTTCTCGCCCTCGCGCGAGTATTTCAATACCTCATAATAGACCTTCCATGCAATTGATTTCTTGGCCATGAGGCCCTGAATCCCGGCGATTAATCAAGGGTGTTCCCTCATATGGGGGATGTAAATGACGCCGTGACCTTTATGGCGCAGCGGGTTTTGGTCTCGACACGAACCACACAATCGTTTGACCGAGTCAGATCGAGCGCACCATGGGCTCTTCGAGCCCGAATAAATTGTCGCTTTGTGATTGGCATGCCCACGCACTTAATAGACGAATCAACCGTTCCCGAATAGACAAGCTTAATAAACGAACGAAAAGTGCGTCCACAATTCTGGCACGCTCGGTGGGACCAAACCACCCTTCATCTCTTCGCCGGGATTCAGGGCCTCATGGCCCCCTAATAAACGATGTTTGCCTGCTTTGATGAATTACAGGTGCTGTCTTTGCCTGCCCTATGGGGAGAAAAGCCGGACTAGGCGAAATTATATTTGTCGCCTCGACGATGCTACTCCGAGGCACCTACAGCTTCCAGAATCATGGGGGGCTGTGATAAAAAAAAGAAGAGAAAGAGAAGAGAATGGAGGGGAAATCAAGCCCCCCCATTTCCCTCATGAAGAAAGAGAAGAAAAGAAGAAAAGGAGAAAAGGAGAAAAGAAGAAGATAAGAAAAGAAGAAAAAAAAGAGAAAAGAAAGAAGCAAAAAAATGGAAGAGAAAGAGCCAGCGAGAAAGGGTTGTATGGCCACGTCCGCCGAGACCCGCGCTGAATAAAGATTACCATTGTAGGGTTTATGCGGTGGAGCAAACCACTCATCCCCTCCCTGAGGGGGTGAGCGCTCTCCTGCACCTCCACCATTGTCAATCATACAAAAAAGAAGAGAAGAGGAGAAGGGACAAAAAAAAAGAGAAAAAAAAGAAAAAAAAAGAGAAGAAAGAAAGAAAGAAGAAAAGAAGAAAAGTCGGCCAGCATCGCCAACCAAAAGAGCAAGAAGAAACCCGGCATCACGCCCGACTCTAGGAGGCTCCGAGTCCGTGGTGTAATGACCCGGCCCGTCCCTCCTTCCTGCTGCCTCTATCCGGCACAAAACGGCCCCTCGAGTGGTTGTCAAAGGACCCAGCGAGCCACAATTGTAGCTTGATGAATGGCTGCCCGCTGTGGGGAATGCTTTATAGCAATGAGGCCAAGCACGGCCGCCACTCTCAAAGAGAGCATGCACATACCCCGCCATGGGGGATAAGAAGAAGAGATATACCCCGCCATGGGGGCATAGGAGGCAAAAAAAAAGGATATACACCCTGCTCCTGGGGGCACGTGAAGAGATTCTACTCCGTCCGGGGGCACAACAGACAACAAAGCTACACCCCGACTCAGGGACACTCGAAGAAAAGTCTACCCCGGCTTAGGGGCACAAGAAGCAAAACATGTCCCGTTCGGGACATAGAAGCCATAAGAGAATACACCCCTGTTCTAGGGGTGTTTGAAAAAGAAACACACACCCCGGTCCGGGGGCATAAGAAGCAAAAGATACACCCCGTGCCAGGGGCATACGAAGAGGATACACCCCGGCCTGGGGGCATAAGAAGAAGAAGAAACACACTCCGCCACGGGGTCATAAGAAGCAAAAGAATACACCCCGACCTGGGGACACATGCAGAGCATCTACCCCGCTCTAGGGGCACAAAAAAGAGATACACCCCGCCCTCGGCGCATAAGAAGCAGTAGCACATACCCTGCTTTGGGGGCACAGAAGCCGTAAAGAGACGACATACATCCCGATCCGGGAACACATGAAGAAAGGCATACCCCCCGCCCTGGGGACACTTGAAGAAAGAAGCACATCCCGCCACGGGGGCACATGAAGAGAACCCCTCCCGCCTCGGGAGTATAAGAAAGAGAAGAATACACCCTTATCTGGGGGCTTTTGAAGAAACAACACACCCCCTCCATGGGAGACAAAGCTACACCCCTACCCGGGGACACATGCAGAGCATCTACCCCGCTCTGGGGGCACAAAAAAAAGAGATACACTCCGCCCTTGGCGTATAAGAAGCAGAAACACCTACCCCGCTCTGGGGGCACAGAAAGAGACACACTCCGCCCTTGGCGCATAGGAAGCAGAAGCATCTACCCCGACTCGGGGCACAGAAGCGAAGAGACATACATCCCGATCTGGGAGCATAAGAAGAAAGATCTACCCCGCCCAAGCGGCATTTGAAGAAATAACACACCTTGTAAAGAGATACACCCCTGCCTCAGGAGGGCATAAAAAGCAAAAGTTGCACCCTCGTGCCGGGGACATATGAAGAGAAGCACTCCTCCGCCTTCAGGGGTAGAAAGAGAGCAGAATTCGCCCCCGCCATGGGGGGTATAAGAAACAAAAGACACGCCCCATACCAGGGGCATAAGAAGAAGAAACATACCCCGCCTAGGGGCATAGAAGCCGTGAAGAGTATACCCCGGCTTGGGCGGGCATTTGAAGAAGCTACATCCCGCCTTGGGAGCAAAAGAAGAAAAAAGAATCCACCCAGCTTAGGGGCATATGAAGAAGAAACATACCTCGCCTTGAGGGCCTAGAAGCTATAAAGAACACGCCCCGGCTCAGGGGCATATGAAGAGAAGTCCACCCTGGCTTAGGGATATTTGAAGAAGAAACATACCCCACCTGGGGGCATAGAAGCCGTGAAGAGTATACCTGTGACGACCCGAGATCCGGATACCGGGAGGAGCCCGATACCATTCGAATCTCGGCCCGCCGCCCACGAGCCGGGAGGGCTCGAAAGGGCTAAAAAGGAGTGTGGAGGTACAAAGAAATAAAAAATAAAGTAGGACAATTAAATAATTAATAGAATTAAATAAACAACTACAACAGAGTCCAGTCCAACAGAAAGTACAGTCTAAAGCAGTAAAACGTACCACGTGCCAAGTGAACACTCGGCCCGGCAAGCTGGCAACTAAGAACCTCCGCACAGCACTCTCGAACCTCGAGGCAGAACCTCCGCACCTAAAACGCAGGGGTGAGCCTCCTGTCATTGGCCCAGTAGGGATCCCGCGGAACCCCAACTGAGAAACAACGGCAGAAGGAAAGCTACGCTAGCAAGACAGCAACAGAAAGAAGTAACTACAAAAGCAGGAAAGTAACTACGGTGGCCGGAAAAACCTCGGCACTACAGCTACTCCTACTGTACCAAAACACATCCCAGACTTACGGCCAAGGGCTACCAAACTACACTAGAACCAGTCACACGGTACAAAAATCGACACACGTGCCACGGCGAGACAACCGAACCTCAACGGTCAACACGACCAAAAATCCGAAGGTCGAAGTCACGCGACTGACAGTCTGTCACTCTCTGTCCAGAACAGGAGTACCTCCCACTAGAAGAACGACCGGATGCGTCCCCTGACGTCTTATACCACGTCACAAGTGTCTAGCTACGACGCCCTAGGCCTGAGACTCAGACACACACAGTAACCAGTACCACAACAAGGACTAGCTGGGGTCACGCTCGTCAGCGCGTGTCCTAAGCCCCCAACTACGTGTGCACACACAGACCATCTGCTCTAGGTCGGGTCCTCTAGCTGGTTTTCCCCTCCACCGGACTCTGGTGGCAAAGGCAAGGGGCCGACGGAAACTAGCCTAAAAATCGCGTCTCACCTGGTCGCACTCTCCACCACTCCCAGGTGGGTCCGCACACGCGTGCGCAGGAAGCTACAACTAGTGGAGGATCACTGAGAGAGTAGACTCTCAAGACAACGGAAAACAACGTCCGAACCTGACGAAGTACGGGGACCATCCCACGTAACCGCACCATCGCACGGTGACCACGATCGGAGAAGAAACGGGACGCACAGTCCACGGCCAAACACATGACCCACTCGGGAATCATCTTCCAGGAAGACTCACGACATGCGGGGGAACCCCACCGCACACATACCGATACACGGTGACTCGATCGAGCGAGAATACAGAAACCCGAAACGCCTGGGGTCACCCGGACCTACCAAGCCCACGGGCACTCTAATCAAGGTAAACGGAATCCCCGGACACCCAAAGACACGGTCACGGAACTCCACGGGGTGTCCGGGACACACACAACCCAAGGGGAGTACGATCAGCAGCAGACCACCCGCCCCGGGAAGCCCGGCTGGTCACCTCCAAGAACGCGCTATAGGTCCATAGCGCGTTCAAGCAGAACGCGCTATACACCTATAGCGCGACAAGACAGATCGCGCTATAGGCCCATAGCGCGATTGCACAGGTCGCACTAGGACCTCCTAGCGCGACAAAGCAGAACGCGCTAGGGACCCCTAGCGCGACAAGGCAGAACGCGCTAGGACCCCCATAGCGCAACAGCAACCGCCTTACTGTTCATCTTCTCCGATGAACGCGCCCCGTCGGGGCAGCGCGACCATCAAGAACGTGCTACTGGAGCATAGTGCGTTCTCAGTCCGCGCCCGAAAACGGTGGAAACCGCGGGAAAAACCATTCCACGCCCCGTTCACCCCCAGGTGAAGGGGAAACAAAAGGGAAAACATTTCCCACGCCCCTAGGCATGCATCTAAACCTCTGGATCGCCCAAAAACATGGTAAAAGGGAAGATCCGGCTCACACCCCAAAAACATGTATTTTCTCCAAATTGCCCCGTTTAGCCCGTTCGGCTCACCACGGCCTACAAAACTCGTGGGAAATGAAGTACGCGGGTTGAGGGTCCATCTCCCTACCTCCACCGAAGATTCGACGCACCGTGGATGCCGATCGACGAAAAAAATGCCGTTTAAACTCTCGCCGGTTCACGATCCCACAAACCGCCTCCACCATCACGATCCTCGTCCCGAGCCCGTC
This sequence comes from Amorphophallus konjac, assembly GCA_022559845.1. Classification (NCBI taxonomy): domain Eukaryota; kingdom Viridiplantae; phylum Streptophyta; class Magnoliopsida; order Alismatales; family Araceae; genus Amorphophallus; species Amorphophallus konjac. Next base: position 14,375,438 of record CM040122.1, on the reverse strand, counting down.
GCCCCACATCCCACGAACCACGCCGCCCCGCCCTCGCCGCCTCTGTCGGCCGCCCGAAGTGAGAGGGGGAGAGGAGAGAACGTGAGAGAAGAGAGAGGGAGGGAAGAGAGAAATGAGATGGGGAGAGAGAGGAAATGTTATATATAGAAAATCCAGAAATTCTCAAAAATATCGAAAAATAGAAAATCATGTTTCTGCGATCCTCGGAACACACCGATCGCAACGGTACCACTCGCGCCCTGGTGAACAGCCCGGTTCACCCTTAACGAGGTTCCGAAGGAATTACCGAAACACACACCGGGAATCGAAAAACACACGTGGAAAAGCCGCGGAACGCTTCTGGGCCTCCGAAACAACTCCGGATCGCACCGATCCGAACACGAAAGATGTCCGAAACGAAATTTTAGACACAACAGAGTCGGACACTCCAAGAAACCAGATCCGAGACCCATGAACAAGGATCCGAAAAATCTGGGGCATTACAATACCCCACCATGGGGGCATTTGAAGAGAACTACACCCCACCTCGGGGGCATAAAAAAAAAATAAACACACCCTGGTCTGGGGACATAGAAGCCAAAAAAATACACCCCGCCTGGGGGCACAGAAGCAAAGAGGCAAAACACACCCCTCAGGGGGGGATGAACACCAAATGAAGCTACACCCCAACCCGGGGGCACATTAAGAGAAATACACTCCAGCGCGAAAGCATCAATGAGAAGAGAAGAGCAGAATAAAGAAAGAAAAGACATGAGGCAACCGGGATCCTCGAGCCCGCCTCATCACACAAAAGAAGAGAGGAAAAGGAAAAGAAGACACATGAGGCAGACGTGGTCTTCGAGCCCGCCTCATCACACAAAAGAAAAGAAGAAAATGAAGAAAAGACACATGAGGCAGACGTGGTCCTCGAGCCCGCCTCATCACACAAAAGAAGAGAAGAAAAGGAAAAGAAGACACATGAGGCAGACGTGGTCCTCGAGCCCGCCTCATTACATAAAAGAAGAAGAGAATAAGAAAAAAGAGCAATTTTGAGGCAAACACGGTCTTCGCACCCGCCTCTCTACACAAAAGAAGAAGAGAAGAAAAGAAAGAAATGATCACGAGGCAAACATGGTCTTTGCACCTGCCTCTCCACAAAAGAAGAAGAGAAGAAGAGAAAGAATAGTCACGAGGCGAACATGGTCTTTGCACCTGTCTCTCCATAAAAAAGGAAGAGATGGAAAAAAAGAGACATGAGGCAAACATGGTCTTTGCACCTGCCTACCTATAAAAGAAGAAGAGAAGTAGAAAAAGAGCAATTACGAGGCAAACACGGTCTTTGCACCTGCCTCTCCACAAAAGAAGAAGAGAAGAAGGAAAAGAGCAGTCACGAGGCAAACGTGATCTCTGCACCCGCCTCTCCACACAAAAGAAGAAGAGAAGAAGAGAAAAAAGAGTCACGAGACAGACGCGGTCTATGCACCCGCCTCTCCACATAAAAGAAGACGAGAAGAAGAAAAAGAGCAGCCACGAGACGAACATGGTCTTCGCATCTGCCTCTCCATACAAGAGAAGAAGAGAAGAAGAGAAAGAAGAGTCATGAGACAAACATGGTCTTTGCACCTGCCTCTCCACACAAAATAAGACGAGAAGAAGAAAAGAGCAGCCACGAGACGAACATGGTCTTCGCATCTGCCTCTCCATACAAGAGAAGAAGAGAAGAAGAGAAAGAAGAGTCATGAGACAAACATGGTCTTTGCACCTGCCTCTTCACACAAAGAAGAAGAAAAGAAGAGAAAGAAGAGTCACGAGGTAAACTTTTACCTCCGACCTTCAGCCATCCAACAAATAGAAACCAACAAAACCTTCCGCCGACGGGGCGTTAAACTGACTAAACCTTCCGCCGACGGGGCGTTAAACCGATAAAACCTTCCGCCGACGGGGTGTTAAACCGACTAGACCTTCCGTCGATGGGGCGTTAAACCGACAAAACCTTCCGCCGACGGGGCGTTAAACCGACTAAACCTTCCGCCGACGGGGCGTTAAACCGACAAAACCTTCCGCCGACGGGGCGTTAAGCCAACTAAACCTTCCGTCGACGGGGCGTTAAACCGACATATTCAGCCATCGGGGCGTCAAGCCAACATATATTCAACCATCGGAGCTTCAATCCGACAGCTACGCCCCCTCATCGGCCTCCGGGTTGACAGCTATTCAATCATCGGCCCCTGAGCCGACAACTATCCAATCATCGGCCCCCGAGCCGAAAGCATCTCATCCATCGGCTTCTGCGCCAACAACTTCTCAATCATTGGCATTCGAGCTGACAGATCAAGCCAACGAACAACTCCATCTTTGGCCTTCGGCCACCCGAAAAAATCAAGAGATCCTTTCACTTTGGTTCAGATCCTTCCCCGACCAGAGAATTAAAGAACAAACCTCTCACTTTGGTTCGGACCCTTCTCCGGCCAGAGAATCAAAGAATAAACCTTACACTTTGGTTCGGATCCTTCCCCGGCCAGAGAATAAAAAGAATCAACCTTTCACTTTGGCTTCGTAGCCTGCTACCGAAATATCTTTTCGGCCTTCCACGGCCCGCTACCTAACACCTTCTGGCTTAGCCACTTCGGTCGAGGCCCACTATCAGAATTAATCCATCCGTTCCACCGTGCCCTTCAATATCTTTTGACCTTATAGCATGCTCCTAACATCTCTCGGCTTGTTAGCCTGCTCCCAATGTCCCTTGGGTTTTCAGCCTACTTTTTAATATCTTTGGCTCTTGCAGCCTGCTTTCCAATTTCGGCTCTCGCAGCCCACTTCCCCTACTTTGGCTCTTGCAGCCTGCTTCCCAATTTTGGCTTTCACAGCCCGCTTCCTATAATTTCGGCTCTTGCAGCCCGCTTCTCAATACCCTTGGCTTTTATAGCCTGCTTCCCAGAATTCGGCCTTCACGGCCTTCTTCCCGTAACTTCGGCTCCTGCAGCCCGCTTCCCAACTTCGGCTCCTTCAGCCTGCTTCCCATAATTTGGCTCTTGCAGCCTGCTTACCTTTGGCCTTCATAACCTGCTTCCCAATTCTGGCTCTCGTATCCTGCTTCCCAGAATTCGGCCGTCACGGTCTGCTCTTCATACCTTGGCTCTTGCAGCCTGCTTACCTTTGGCCTTCACAGCCCGCTTCCCAACTTTGGCTCTTGCAGCCTGCTTCCCTTTGGCTTTTATAGCCTGCTTCCTAACTTTGGCTCTCATGGCCTGCTTCCCCTTTAGCCTTTGTGTCCTGCTTCCCAGTTCTGGCTCCCGTAGCCCGCTTCCCCTTTGGCCTCCGTGGCCTGCTCCCCAATTCTGGCTTTTATAGCCCGCTACTCAACTTTGGCTCTCGCATCCTGCTTTCCAGCTTGGGCTCTCGCAGCCTGCTTCCTTTTGGCCTTTATGGCCTGCTTCCCCAATGTCCCTCGGCTTCTATAGCCCGCTTCCCTGATGTCCTTTTGGCCCTCCGTTGTCTGCTTCCCTAATACTTTTACTACCACTACACTTATACGTAACGACAATATGTTCTTACGCAAAAAAAGAGGAAGAAAGAAGAAAAGAAAAGAGACAAAGAAGAATGCTTGATTGCCCTGCTTGCATACTTGCTTAATATAGAATAATAAATCTCCTTGAAATTTTCTAGGACCGTGTTTCCTTGCTAAATAATAATGCCCCGATTCCGGATGCATGGGCATCATGGCACGCGCTCGAAGGGAACCCAACTATGGCGGGTGCACATGTCAAGGGGAAGAGTCATGGCTGAATCGCTAAGCCCAACTCATAAAATAAACCCGGGGCAACGCTCCCACACTTAGCACTTAATGTGTTCAATAGCTTTTAACCATAGGGATTGCCCGAATTCCTTCTTAGCACTCTACGGATGCTCGAATTCCTGCACTCGCGTGAAAGGTGATCGTGAGGAAAAAGCTGCCTACCCCCACCAAAAAAGAAGAGAGAAAAAAAAGAAGAGAGAAACGTGAATCCGAGTAGCCGAGAATCTCCATTGAGACATATGAGGAGACTCGATCGAAATGGTGAAGCGAATTGCAAAAAGGATGAAGCCTAGTAGCCGGGAATCCCTATTGAGACACATAAGGAGACTCGCGTCAAATGGTGGAATCCGTAATAGAATTACAACAAGGATGAATCCTAGTAGCCGAGAATCCCCATTGAGACACATGAGGAGACTCGCGCCGAACGGTGATGTTGATTTGTTTTGCTTCTCTTCCTCTTTTTGTTTTGATGTGTGATAAAGATGATAAACAAAAATCAAAGATCTCAATCAACCCAAGGACATGTGAACCATGAACCTAGGCAACCAGAACAAGCTCTAGCATGGGCATGCTATCTCAATCATCAAACTAAACTAAGGAAATAAAGAAAAACACACGCCGGGGCGTGGAGAAAAAGTAAATAAAAACACACCGCAAGGGTGGAGCAAGCAAAGAGGATAAGAGATATGTGATGGAGAGAAAGCTAATGCCCAATACTAAGAAAGAACGTGATCGCCACCAAAGTAGAAACAAGCCAAAGACTTGAAAATACCTTGGAAATAGGTGGATGAAGCACCCGCCCATGGGAGAGAGAAAATTAGGGAAATCTGCAGATCAATGGAATGTAACGGCCGAAAGCCAACGTGTCACTGGGAAGTGACGATCGCTCGATGAACCGCTATATGAATCTGACGCGCCTGCACAAGACCGTCAAATAACCTGCAGTAATAGCTTGTGGATTCTTTTAACTCCAACTCCTCCAGCCGGCCAGAAGACTTGGGCCTCGTGTGGTGAACCTGTAAACCTGCCAAAGAACATGAAAACACAAGAGAACAAACCCAGATTAGCCCTTTAAACAATATAGCATCAATTCTTCAATAAACTCAATAGCATGCAAAAGGAAAGGAAAGTACCGGGGAGGTTTTGATTTTTTAACCCCTCTGTGCATTTTAAAAAGATAGGAGGATGTTTAGATGATGAAAAACTAGGGAGAACGTGGAGAAAGAAGAGGGACAATGCTTTTGATGAAAAGGAGATGAGGAAGAACACAATATGTAATGATGAACTTTGAAAACCAATGGAACGAATACTCCCTTCACCGTGAAGCAGATGAACGTGAAAGACAATTCTCCTTGGTTAGATGTGACTCCAGAATGCGGCAGCACTTCGACGCGAACTCCAGATCTTCCTCCCTCGGGCCATGAAGTTAAGGGTGCTATTTATAGGCCCTCAAACTCTCTGGGCGAGCAGAGGATAATCCAGCAAGATAAGAGGATAACTCTTAGCAAATCCTTGAAGATAATATCACCAAGAGTCCATAGAAACAAACAGAAGGTTCTAAGGATCATATTTGGAAGAGAAATCAACAATTCAAGCTGTTATCTCGACCACGGAGTAGCATAGAAAAGGCCTGAACTGCCAGGACTCTCTGTTGGATGTAACGGCTGGTCGACAAACCGCCACATGAAAATAACGCGCCAGGGAACATCCATTACATTCAACCTTATCTCAAAAGAGATAAGATCAATGGGAAGAAGATCAAACAAGTTGGACTCTCGAAGGAAAGTAACGGCCAAGGCTAGACGCGTTGGAATAAATAACGGCTGCACGACAGACGTTAGATTCAATGAATAAGTAAGAGGATAAGCTTTAGAAAAAAGACCTCAAAATTTAGGACTCTTCAATAAGTAACGCCCCAGGGATCATGCGTTATAGGGAAGTAACGCCCCCAGTGAAGACCGTTATTAACAATGAGGATAAAAAAAGTGCAAAGCTTGCTAAGCTCATCGAATAAAAGGCCACAATAAACCACACTCCAACCAAGGAGAAGACCCAAGAAACAGGCTTCAAACTGATCAAGGAGACTTGATGAAGAGTGAACAACTCGGAGCATCATATGGATAAATAAGGAGATGGCCCAACTTATTGGTCATAAAACGGGTGTCAACAGATGCCCCTCCTTAACGCCCTCTTTGCAGGGGAGCAAGTGGAGGTGAAGCGGAAATGAAATGGAACATGGAGATGAAGCGGAAATGAAGCGGAGTGAAGTGAAAAAGTGGGCGTTAAGGTAAATGACACCCGTTCTTTACCAACAAGCGATAGGAACTTTCTAGAAAACTTCGAACTGATCACGAGGAAATAGCCAACCAAAGGACGCATGTCTGGAGGAACTAATAACTAAGGAAAGGAAACACGGCTAGCCGCCGGAGGCAACGGAAAGGAAAGAGAACTGACTAAACTCCAGACAGGAATCTTCAGCCAACCAAATCGAGCGACGAGATCAAAGGAAACCTTCTAATTCAGAGTGGAACAATTCTCTTCATTTGAGCTCAAGAATACAGCTATTCACCATCATCAAGATATCTTGAACAGATGAAGCACATGAATGCTCAAAAGATGCGTATGATGCATGCTGGGCTAAAGAAAAAGAAATCTTTAAAACGAATGCAAAGAAAGATAAAATAACAAGATACTCGAGAATAATATTGCTAGACCGAAGAAATCAGGGTCAGGACACCATCTGCAACCACGGCGTGCAAGACAGAACCATCGTCCTCAATTTTTTTCAACCTAACGGCCTATCCAACGATTAAACATGTGTTCTTAGATCATCATCATTTTTGTTTAAGGGGAACATCAGATCCCAGAACACATGAATGACCAGCCGGTTCTCGAGATAATATATCATAGATAACATATAGTAATGCATTAAAGGGACAAGGGAAAGAGATATAATACCTGACTTACCTGCCTGATGAACGATAAAGCGTGATGCTTCATTCATGAGAAAGAGGTTAGCCAATAACAATATGAGCATGAAACAAGGCATAACCATTTGTACGTGTGATAATCATCAACAATGAACATTATGGCAGAAAATGCAATCATTTAAACATCAAATAGACTATTTCATTCATCAAGAAACTTGCAAGTTTGTGACGGTCTACTTAGAGGGCGTCACATAAAGTAACGGCCAGGGAAGAGCCGTCATAAACTAAGCGGTTCACATTCTTCAATGAAACAGTTCAAATTCATGTAACGGCCATAATAGTATGCGTCAGAGAATGTAACGGTCAGACGACAGACCGTCACATTTCTTGAGCGTTCAAAAAAAACAAACCGAACGGCCCACGGCCTCATTCATTCGTCACATTCAATCCGTCAAACGCCCAAGCGTTCTCCAAAAACCCCAACGAGAACCACCGGTGACCACCGTCCTTCAGCCAAAGAAATGGCCGGCGACGAGGCCCCACAGCCACCGAAGAAGAGGGTGAGAGGGAAGAAGAAGGCCATACGCCGCCTCCACCGCCGGATACCGTGGGAAATCATCCCGCCGCCCGTGGAAGAAGAAACAGCGAGAAGGAGAGCTCCAAGGGTGGAAGAAGACCAAGGGGAAGCTCCCCTGGACGAGGGAGAACCCAAGGAACAGGAGAAAAAGAGGAAGAGGGGCCAAGACCATGAGGTAGGCCTCCGCCCTAAATTTTTCAAAATTTTAATTTTTTTTTGTTTTAGTATGAATGCATGTGGGAATGGGGGGTAGAAAATGGGTCCATGAACCCATTAGGATCATGTGTAGGCCTTTTGGCCAAAGTGGGAGAGCCACGGGATGCAAAGGGAAAAAACACCCTCTAGCAGGGAATGTGACGGTCCTTCCAGTGACCGTCACAGGCCTAACGCGTCACCCTAGATGCGTTAGAGATATGTGACGCCCCATACCAGGTCCGTTACATGCACCAGAGGCCAGAACTATTTTTTAGATCTTTAATTATTCAATTTTTGTTTTGTTTTCATTTTATTAATGTTATGCAATAATTCTATGATGCATTTGACTGACTCATGTCCTAAATGAATGCAGGGAAAAAGACGGACGAGGATCTCCTAGCTTCAGATCCGGGCGGTGTACCAGGCACTGCCCGATTACCAGAGAGAGAGGCTGGCTGGGATGGGATTCACCGAGATGCTGAGCATCGAGGTGACTAGGATGGACACGCCACTGCTATATGCGCTGCACGAGAGATGAGATCCGATTAGCAGGGCGTTCATCTTCCCGTGGGGTCACATGATCCCCACACTGGAAGACATGGCGAGGATTGCCGGGCTACGAGTCCAAGGAGCCGCAGTGACAAGATGGACTTACAGGAACTACCGGGAGATGGCCCAAGAGCTGCTGGGGCTGGATTTGATCAGACCGGGGCAGACGTCATCCCAGCTCTTGAGATCAGTTCTGCAGGAGAGCTTAGGACTGAGAGGAGCAGCGATAGCTGTGGGAGAGTTACCAGAGGAGCATCTGTGGTGGGGACACCGGGCCCAATGCTCAGAGCCGACACCGCACCGCCACTGCACCGAGCTTATGGCTCGGCGACTCGTTTGAAGACTCAGCGTCCTGAGCATAATATTTATTTGTGTGTATTTGTATTGTACGTATTTGTGTATTGTGTGTAAAATACATGTATTAGTATATATATTTTTACTTTCGTCTTATTAGGCTAGTCATAGTCAATAAACATGTGTGTTTTGTGTATTTTATTTGGTTAAAACCCCCAAGTCAAAAGTTAGGTAAGTAAGCTTGTTTTATTAGGCTAAGGACATATGTGCTATTTGTCAAGTTTGAAAGGTGTATGTGTAATGGGCCTTTCCTATACAAGGAGGCCAATGGTTGTTACGTATGATATGAATGAAGATTGAATGAAATACTGTTTTGTGTGTGAGAGCTCTCCCTCTTGCATTTCCTCCTTCCCTCATTCTCTTTGGAGTGTGAGTGTGTCGCCCGGTGTGAGACCGTCCGGCGTGAGGCCGAGCTGTGTGAGATAGTAGTTATCCGTTCTCGTCCTATTCGTGATATCGGAGTGCCGTCGATCTATTTCCACGTCGCCGCCGCGTCAAATTGGTATCAGAGCCTAACACGGTGCCTCCGACGAGCCCGACGTCTCTCTCTTTCTCTCTCTAGATTGTTAGAAGTGAAAAAAAGAAACAAAAAAGGAGAAGAAAAGCAGAAAAGATATTGATTGAGAGGAGAAAAAAAATAATAGAGAAAAAAAAAGATCGGCTGAGAAAAAAAATAATAGAATTTTTTTTTCAACCCCCCTTCCGTTCTCTCTCCATCTCTCTACTTTCTCTCTCCCTCGTTCTCTCTCTCTCGTTAATCTCTCTCCCTCTCTCTTAATCTCTCTTTTGTTAACCCCTCTCTCACTCTGTTAATCTCCCTCTCTCGATTTTCTCTCTATCTCTCTGTTTCTATCTCTCTCCCTCTCTCTCTCTCTCTCTCTCTCTCTCTCTCTCTCTCTCTCTCTCTCTCTCTCTCTCTCTCTCTCTCTCTCTCTATCTCTCGCTCAGCAAAGCAGGAAAAAAAAAGAAGGAGTTCGCAGGGGGGCCGGCCTCGTCGCTCGGGCCCCCCGCCTTGAATTTTTTGGGCCGCAACGGCCTTGCTCCCGCGGCCACCCGCCGCCGCGTGCGGGACCACCCCCGAGAGCCCGCCGCCGTAGCTCGAGCTCCCGCACCCCCGCGCCGCATCGTCTCTGCGGAGCCACCACCCCCCGTCGTCTCTGGGTAGCTCGAGCTCCCGCCACCCCTCCCTGCTGCGCCCGTCGCCACCGCCCGGCGCGCCCGCAGGCCCACCGGCCCGACCCGCCGTGCGTGCCACCTGCCCCCCCGCCTCCGTGCGACCGGCACCGCGCCAGCCAGCCCGGGCCCGGCCGCGCCCTGCCACCGCCTGCGAGCTCCCCGAGCCCGCGCCCTTGCTCGCGCCAACAGGCGCCCAGCGCCCGCGCCCCTGCCGCCGTGGCCGCCCACACCCCCGGCCCTGCGCGCCCCTGCGCGTCCAGCGACCAGCCAGGTGCCGCCCCGCCAGCGTTGGCTGACCCAGGCGCACTGTAATGCCCCGGATTCTTCGGATCCTTTTCGTGGGCTCCGGATCTGGTTTCTCGGATTGTCCAACTCTGTTTTGTCTGAAATTTCGTTTCGGACATCTTTCGTGTTCGGATCGGTGCGATCCGGAGTCGTTTCGGAGGCCCGGAGGCGTTCCGCGGCTTTTTCCGCGTGTGTTTTTCCGATTCCCGGCGTGGGTTTCGGCTTTCCCTTCGGAACCTCGTTGCGGGTGAACCGGGCCGTTCACCAGGGCGCGAGTGGTACCGTTGCGATCGGTGCGTTCCGAGGATCGCGAGGGTGTGATTTTCTATTTTTCTGGATTTTTCCGATTTTTCCGGATTTCCCTATAAATAGCTTTTCTCTCTCTCCCCTCTCATTTCTCATTTCTCTCCCTCTCTCTTCTCACGCTCTCTCCTCTCTCCCTCTCTCTCCGGCGGCCGACGGGGCGGAGTACGGGCGAGGCGGGGACGGCGCGGGCGAGGCGCGGGCAAGGATGGATGAGGATCGAGGCGGAGGCGGGCGCGATCCCTCGGTGGATTCCGAGATGGCGTCGTTCGCGTTCCGGGCGGTTTTCGGCGTGGATTAGTCGCTTCGGCGCACGGTTTCTTCGGTGGAGGTAGGGTGACGGAACACCACTGCGTTCTGCTCGTTTCCCCTGCCATTGCACGTCGTTCGGCGCGGAAACAGCTGTGTTTGGGTCCGTTCTAGCGAAACTGTGGTTTTGTGGGTTTCGTAGGGTCGGTCGGGAAACGGCGACGGTTTCCAGATCGGTTACTGTCAACGGATTCCTTGGGGCGAGAGCGTTCTTTTCCCCCTGATTTCGTCTCGATTGGTGGTCCCGTTGGACCGGTAGAGCTCCGAGAAGCTCGGTAACCCTTTTTGGGTAACTTCGGTAGAATCGCTCGTTTCTCGCGATTCGTGCGTCGTTTTGACTCCGGTCGGAGTCCATGTGATTGCCAGGGTGGTTGTGGTTGTATCCCCTTCGTTTCGGCACGAACGGGGCGTGGAAAGGCTACGATCGGGAGACCCCCTGGGTTTACCCGCCGTGATGGTTGGGCGGTCGAACCGGGCCCGTCCATCGCGAGGGCGGTTGCCTTTGGCCCGTTCATTTTCTCTTGGTTTTGGGGTTGTGCGGTCGCACGATAGACCGCACATTTGTTGTGCGGCCAGGTGAGAACCGCATGTCTCCCCCATGGACGGTTGGTACCCAGCCGTCTGTCCTTCCGTGGGCTTGTGCGGCCAGGAGCTGACCGCATATCCCAGTTGACCCTTGGTCAACAGTTTAGTGTCGGTTGGGTTGTGCGGTTTGGTCAAAACCGTTTTGACCGGCACTGGAGTAGGTCGGTTAGGTTGTGCGGACGATCCTTGGCCGCACATCCCCTTGGGCGGTCCAGCCCTAACCGTCCATCCTCCATTTGGGGTTAGTCTGATTAGAGCCTTGTGCGGCTCCTGCCTGACCGCATGTATTTTTGAGCGGCTGTGCCCTAGCCGCACATCCCTTGAGCGGCCCAGGGTGAACCGCACATGTGCCAGTCTAACCCGGTGTTTCCGTTTTGACTGATTCGAGTCCCGGGTGTGTGGTTCTCGAACCACGTGCCGACCTGTGGCCTGACGGATGTTGTGCACGTCGTCGGGGCCAGGTGTCGTGGTACGTTGGAGTCCCGGATGTAGAGTTCTCGACTCGTGTCACCGTGCGTTGACGTGTGTCATCGGTTTCTCCGAAAAGCGATCCCCGAGTGGGTCCTGTGTGAGGCCTTGGGCTGCGAGCCCAGTTATCCAGTCTGGAGCTGGAGGCTTCCCTCTTTTCCTTGAGTTGGGCCACAGCTTGGTGGTGTGCAAGTTGCCTTGGGAATCGTGCTTCTGTGCTTTCCGCGTGGGCCGTGTGTGTGGCCTTAGTCCTGTGAGTTCCCTTCCCAAGGGAATGGTTTCGGCGGCTCGTGAGCTGCCTCGGTATTCGTGCTACAGTGGTTTTAGACCTAGAGCTTGGACTAGATTGACGGCCTTGTGCTGTTGCGTGCAACGGTCTTGACCCCGAGTCTTGTGACTCAAGGACCGTTGGGTGTAGTGTGTCTAGAGGACTGTCCAGAGCCCAGTGACTTAGCGTCACTTGGGTTTTCTCGACTCTCGCGCAGGGTGTGTGCGCGGCTGTGGACTGTGAGTCCCGTTTCTTCTCCGACTGTGGTCATCGTGCGACGGTGCTAGTACGTGGGATGGTCCCCGTACTTTGTCGGATGCGGACGTTGTTTTCCGTTGACTTGAGAGTCTACTCCTTCAGTGACCCTCCACTAGTCGTAGCCTACTAGTACGCGTGTGCTAGTCGCACCAGGGAGTGGTGTACGGGCTTACCCTTAGAGGCGGTTTGTGGACCGGTTGCCGTCGGGCCCCACGTCTTGCAGCCAGAGTCCGGCTGAGGGGAAAACCGGTCAGAGGACCAGACCAGGGACGCGTGGTCTGTGTGTGCACACGTGGTTGGGGGCGGTTGGACCCACGTCGACGGGCGTGACCCCAGCTAGTCACTTGTTTGTGGTTACTTGTACGGTGTTCGTGCCTCGGGTAGGAGCTACCACGTCAGGCAGTTCACTTGCGGTGCGGTGTAAGACGTCAGGGGACGCTACCGGCTGTGCTTCTAGTGGGTGGTACTCCTGTCGAGTACGGAGTGACAGACTATCAGTTCCGTGATTTCTACCTTCGGGTTTTCGGTCGTGTTGACCGTTGAGTTCGGTTGTTTCGCCGTGGCGCGTGTGTTGGTTTTCGCGCCAAGGGTCTAATGCTAGTGGCTTTACCGAGGTTGGGTCTTGTTGTGCGGTACCCGCGATCGGATGGTCGGGGTCGCACCTTGGACAGCGTGTCCAGGTCGGCTGTGTCCGAGGGACAGGCCTCTACGGCGTGGTTGCCGTGTGTTCTTGCTTCGGTAGGTGGTACTAGTGTGGTTCGGTAGCTTCGTCTGCGTGACCGAGGTGTACCTTCCGGTGCAGTAGGAGTAGCTGTAGAGCCGAGTTTTTGACCGGCCACCGGTTTGCTGTTCCTGCTGTAGTTGTAGCTCTCCTTTCCGCTACCGCCGTTGTTTCCGGTTGGGGTTCCGCGGGATCCCTGCTGAGTCTCTGTTTTGGAGACTCATTCCCTGCTTTTCAGGTGTGGCGGTTCTTCCTCGTGGTTCGAGGGTGCGGAGCGGAGGTTCTCTGTTGCCAGCTTGCCGGGCCGAGTGTTCACTTGGCACGTGGTACGTTTTACTGCTTTAGACTGTACTTTCGGTTAGACTGGACTCTGTTGTAGCTGTTGCTGTTCTTTCTTTCAGCTTGTTGTTGTTGGTTGTCCTGCTTTATTTCCTATTTCTTTGTGCCTCTACACTCCTTTTAGCCCTTCCGAGCCCTCCTGGCTCGTGGGCGGCGGTGCGAGTCTCGGGTTATCGGGCCTTCCCGGTAATCGGATTCTCGGGTCGTTACAGCTGGTATCAGAGCGGTGGTTGTGGGCGTGCATAGGAATTCGAAATGTTGCAGTGATCAGAGTCCATAAGGTCCAGTACAGTCGGCAGCTGGCTTAGGGTTTTGTGCTTGTTTTTCGCCTTGTTTCTCGCTTGGGTGCGCTGTGCGGCGCTGTGAAGGTGGTCGCTGTCCGCGGCTTTCGTGCCAGCGTAGGGTCTAAGGATCGAGGTCGAGAGCCTTCTCCCTCATCGGTGGTGGCCCTGGTTGTGCTGCGTTGGGCAGAGGTTGCTGGCAGGCGTGAGTTCGCGGTGCTGCGTTCGAGGAACCTGCAGCGTGGTCAGGTGGCTGGTGCGGACTGTTCTTGGTTAAGTGGCCGTGAGCGTGCTCTGAGGGAGCTGCTGTCGGTTTTTGGTCACTCCAGCTTGAGGTTTGTCCAGCTCCTGAGGTGTTTTGATCGAGAAGTGTGCTCCGGTGAGCGGAATGTCTTCTCGGTGGGTTGCTGTTTCGTCGAGCCTGATGTTTTGCCGTGCTCTGTTGCGTCAGAAATGACGTGTCGATCCCAATTGTTCTGCTGATTTCGAGGCAGAATTTGGCAGAGATGTCCCGTTAAGTCTTTGCTCCTGTGCTTCTGTCAGTGGATGGGTTGTGTTCGCCCTGGAGTTGGCTTGAGATGTGAAGGCTCCACGGCGAGTTTCGGGACTCGAGGGTGAGCATCGGCGGTTGTCGGTTATGGCTCGTGTGGCGGCTCTTGGCATGCCGTGTTGCAGTTCGAGGAATTGCAGCGGTGGTGCATCGAGAGATGCTGTGATGGTGGTCCGACGTGACACTCGTCGAGTGTGTCGGAGGCGCTGACCTGATGGAAGCGATGGTTTTCCTTGGTGCTGGATGGTGCTGTTTCCAGCGTGCGCGAGGTTCGAGGTCAGGTCGAGCGTGGAGTTCTTCCGTTGGTCGAAGTGCGTTTGGTCTCCCCTTTGGTTGGAGAGATTGTGTTGGGTTAAGGTTTGCCGTCTTGCATTGTGTGCCCGGATTGGTTGGCCTTGTGTGCCATGAAGTCCGTGCGAGACGTGCTCCTTGTCTTGGCAAGGTGGTTGTCTGTGAGAAGTTGTGCCCATTCCCTTGTCGTGTGAGGGTGTGCTGGCGCTGTTCCGGAAGGACGAGTGCTGGTTGGGCGGTGTTTGCTTTCTCGGCTGTGCGCGCGGATCTGAGTGCGCAGCGGAAGCGTGGTGGGCTCGTAACCCATTGGTTCAGGATCGTAGCATTGGTTGCTACGGGCGGATTCCTGAGTTTGCGTTGAGCATCGGAGGATGGGTTCCTCGGTGTGAAACGTGATTTTGCCGTGCCGTTGCTCGAGGTATTATGGTTCTTGGCACTGGCAGGATGGAGTGTTGGGGAATGTGCTGGTTAGTACGCCGCATGAGTACCCTGTTCCTGTGTTGGAAGCCGTGTCAGGCGTCGGTATTGGACCTGGATGGGGTTGTTGAGGATGTCGCCTGACGATGGTCGAGGACGTGTTGGTCAGAGTCGGTGGCTTGGCGCCCGACTTGTGTTCCCAATCGTGTCCTCGGTTGAGATCGTGCTTTGAGGATGTGGTCTCTGGCAGACTATGGGTCCCGGTTGGCGGCTGTGAGTGGCTGGTGAGCCTAACCGTGTGACCGACCACAGCAGCATCTGTTGGTTCTACGGTCTTGTCGGATTGTGACGGTGAGATGTTTATTGCTTAGGGACCCGTGAGCACTGTTCAGGTGGTGTCCCGTGGCTCTGTGGTAAGGGCGGAATCGGGATTGGCAGGTGTCCACTTGGATTGATCGAAGGATTTGATGAGACCAGACGTAAGAGTGACGCTTGTGGGCGGAGGCCTTCTGTGAGATTAGCGTCGGTTGGTGGTCCTTGATAGGACGTTGGTGTCGCAAGGTTATCCCTGGTTTGGTGATTAGCATGGGGTGGTTCCCTATAAGTCTGAGTCCCGTGAGGTGATGACTGAAGACGCCATGTTCTGTCAGTTGGTTTCGTCGTGCTCCCCGAGAGGGTCGAGTTGGCGCGATGATCGAGCTCGGATGCGGAGTCCGAGAGGAGTGTAGCTCGAGATGTGGCATCGGTCTATGTGTGAGTCAGCGGATGGCCTGCTGTGAATTGGATCGTGCCTGTTGGGCCGGTGGAGGTTTCCCGTTGACGTGTATTTGGCGACCAGTGGATGGTCTTTTCAGAGACAGAAGATGCTGGTTGTTGGGGCTCGAGCGTGGCGAGAGCCGTGTGCCAGCGAGACCTTTGATGGTCGTTTCTGCGATGTGCCTTTCCGGATGGGATCTGGACTTTGTCGAAGTTGTCTTCTGACGAGAATTGGCACGGTGTTGTGTCCGGCTTTCGGCTTGCCATGTGTGGGGTGTTTCTTGGTGTTGAGCCGATGTGCTGGTTGCGGTCTGTTGAGCTGGCTGCTTGAGCTGGTGGAGGCTCTGTATTGGTTGTCCCCTTGAGAAGGGTGTGCGACCTGTCAGCTGGTTGTGAAGCTGATGTGTGTTTTGTCTGCTGACCCTGGGGTGGATCAGTAGCTGTTGCTCGTGTCGAGGGTTGTGTTTCCTCGGTGAGCGAGATCGTGGCTGCGGCGCCACGGTGGATTCTCGCATTGTCTGAGGTGATGCCGGACTGTGTCCTTTGGTATATGCCTGCTCTGTGGCCGGTGTGCTCGGCGCGAGGAGCGAGGTGTTGTGTGTGATTGTGAGTCTGGCTGTGTCCCTCAGGATCGGTGTTTTCGTGAGAATCGAGGTTTTCTGTGCTGGGGCTCTGACAGCGTGTCAGTGATTCTGTGTTCTTCCCCTGGGACTTCGTGCTTGGTCCTGAATTTCGAGGACGAAATTCCTTTAAGGGGGGAGGGCTGTAATGCCCCGGATTCTTCGGATCCTTTTCGTGGGCTCCGGATCTGGTTTCTCGGATTGTCCAACTCTGTTTTGTCTGAAATTTCGTTTCGGACATCTTTCGTGTTCGGATCGGTGCGATCCGGAGTCGTTTCGGAGGCCCGGAGGCGTTCCGCGGCTTTTTCCGCGTGTGTTTTTCCGATTCCCGGCGTGGGTTTCGGCTTTCCCTTCGGAACCTCGTTGCGGGTGAACCGGGCCGTTCACCAGGGCGCGAGTGGTACCGTTGCGATCGGTGCGTTCCGAGGATCGCGAGGGTGTGATTTTCTATTTTTCTGGATTTTTCCGATTTTTCCGGATTTCCCTATAAATAGCTTTTCTCTCTCTCCCCTCTCATTTCTCATTTCTCTCCCTCTCTCTTCTCACGCTCTCTCCTCTCTCCCTCTCTCTCCGGCGGCCGACGGGGCGGAGTACGGGCGAGGCGGGGACGGCGCGGGCGAGGCGCGGGCAAGGATGGATGAGGATCGAGGCGGAGGCGGGCGCGATCCCTCGGTGGATTCCGAGATGGCGTCGTTCGCGTTCCGGGCGGTTTTCGGCGTGGATTAGTCGCTTCGGCGCACGGTTTCTTCGGTGGAGGTAGGGTGACGGAACACCACTGCGTTCTGCTCGTTTCCCCTGCCATTGCACGTCGTTCGGCGCGGAAACAGCTGTGTTTGGGTCCGTTCTAGCGAAACTGTGGTTTTGTGGGTTTCGTAGGGTCGGTCGGGAAACGGCGACGGTTTCCAGATCGGTTACTGTCAACGGATTCCTTGGGGCGAGAGCGTTCTTTTCCCCCTGATTTCGTCTCGATTGGTGGTCCCGTTGGACCGGTAGAGCTCCGAGAAGCTCGGTAACCCTTTTTGGGTAACTTCGGTAGAATCGCTCGTTTCTCACGATTCGTGCGTCGTTTTGACTCCGGTCGGA
Source organism: Amorphophallus konjac (assembly GCA_022559845.1). Taxonomy (NCBI): domain Eukaryota; kingdom Viridiplantae; phylum Streptophyta; class Magnoliopsida; order Alismatales; family Araceae; genus Amorphophallus; species Amorphophallus konjac. Next base: position 14,358,348 of record CM040122.1, on the reverse strand, counting down.
GTCCATGTGATTGCCAGGGTGGTTGTGGTTGTATCCCCTTCGTTTCGGCACGAACGGGGCGTGGAAAGGCTACGATCGGGAGACCCCCTGGGTTTACCCGCCGTGATGGTTGGGCGGTCGAACCGGGCCCGTCCATCGCGAGGGCGGTTGCCTTTGGCCCGTTCATTTTCTCTTGGTTTTGGGGTTGTGCGGTCGCACGATAGACCGCACATTTGTTGTGCGGCCAGGTGAGAACCGCATGTCTCCCCCATGGACGGTTGGTACCCAGCCGTCTGTCCTTCCGTGGGCTTGTGCGGCCAGGAGCTGACCGCATATCCCAGTTGACCCTTGGTCAACAGTTTAGTGTCGGTTGGGTTGTGCGGTTTGGTCAAAACCGTTTTGACCGGCACTGGAGTAGGTCGGTTAGGTTGTGCGGACGATCCTTGGCCGCACATCCCCTTGGGCGGTCCAGCCCTAACCGTCCATCCTCCATTTGGGGTTAGTCCGATTAGAGCCTTGTGCGGCTCCTGCCTGACCGCATGTATTTTTGAGCGGCTGTGCCCTAGCCGCACATCCCTTGAGCGGCCCAGGGTGAACCGCACATGTGCCAGTCTAACCCGGTGTTTCCGTTTTGACTGATTCGAGTCCCGGGTGTGTGGTTCTCGAACCACGTGCCGACCTGTGGCCTGACGGATGTTGTGCACGTCGTCGGGGCCAGGTGTCGTGGTACGTTGGAGTCCCGGATGTAGAGTTCTCGACTCGTGTCACCGTGCGTTGACGTGTGTCATCGGTTTCTCCGAAAAGCGATCCCCGAGTGGGTCCTGTGTGAGGCCTTGGGCTGCGAGCCCAGTTATCCAGTCTGGAGCTGGAGGCTTCCCTCTTTTCCTTGAGTTGGGCCACAGCTTGGTGGTGTGCAAGTTGCCTTGGGAATCGTGCTTCTGTGCTTTCCGCGTGGGCCGTGTGTGTGGCCTTAGTCCTGTGAGTTCCCTTCCCAAGGGAATGGTTTCGGCGGCTCGTGAGCTGCCTCGGTATTCGTGCTACAGTGGTTTTAGACCTAGAGCTTGGACTAGATTGACGGCCTTGTGCTGTTGCGTGCAACGGTCTTGACCCCGAGTCTTGTGACTCAAGGACCGTTGGGTGTAGTGTGTCTAGAGGACTGTCCAGAGCCCAGTGACTTAGCGTCACTTGGGTTTTCTCGACTCTCGCGCAGGGTGTGTGCGCGGCTGTGGACTGTGAGTCCCGTTTCTTCTCCGACTGTGGTCATCGTGCGACGGTGCTAGTACGTGGGATGGTCCCCGTACTTTGTCGGATGCGGACGTTGTTTTCCGTTGACTTGAGAGTCTACTCCTTCAGTGACCCTCCACTAGTCGTAGCCTACTAGTACGCGTGTGCTAGTCGCACCAGGGAGTGGTGTACGGGCTTACCCTTAGAGGCGGTTTGTGGACCGGTTGCCGTCGGGCCCCACGTCTTGCAGCCAGAGTCCGGCTGAGGGGAAAACCGGTCAGAGGACCAGACCAGGGACGCGTGGTCTGTGTGTGCACACGTGGTTGGGGGCGGTTGGACCCACGTCGACGGGCGTGACCCCAGCTAGTCACTTGTTTGTGGTTACTTGTACGGTGTTCGTGCCTCGGGTAGGAGCTACCACGTCAGGCAGTTCACTTGCGGTGCGGTGTAAGACGTCAGGGGACGCTACCGGCTGTGCTTCTAGTGGGTGGTACTCCTGTCGAGTACGGAGTGACAGACTATCAGTTCCGTGATTTCTACCTTCGGGTTTTCGGTCGTGTTGACCGTTGAGTTCGGTTGTTTCGCCGTGGCGCGTGTGTTGGTTTTCGCGCCAAGGGTCTAATGCTAGTGGCTTTACCGAGGTTGGGTCTTGTTGTGCGGTACCCGCGATCGGATGGTCGGGGTCGCACCTTGGACAGCGTGTCCAGGTCGGCTGTGTCCGAGGGACAGGCCTCTACGGCGTGGTTGCCGTGTGTTCTTGCTTCGGTAGGTGGTACTAGTGTGGTTCGGTAGCTTCGTCTGCGTGACCGAGGTGTACCTTCCGGTGCAGTAGGAGTAGCTGTAGAGCCGAGTTTTTGACCGGCCACCGGTTTGCTGTTCCTGCTGTAGTTGTAGCTCTCCTTTCCGCTACCGCCGTTGTTTCCGGTTGGGGTTCCGCGGGATCCCTGCTGAGTCTCTGTTTTGGAGACTCATTCCCTGCTTTTCAGGTGTGGCGGTTCTTCCTCGTGGTTCGAGGGTGCGGAGCGGAGGTTCTCTGTTGCCAGCTTGCCGGGCCGAGTGTTCACTTGGCACGTGGTACGTTTTACTGCTTTAGACTGTACTTTCGGTTAGACTGGACTCTGTTGTAGCTGTTGCTGTTCTTTCTTTCAGCTTGTTGTTGTTGGTTGTCCTGCTTTATTTCCTATTTCTTTGTGCCTCCACACTCCTTTTAGCCCTTCCGAGCCCTCCTGGCTCGTGGGCGGCGGTGCGAGTCTCGGGTTATCGGGCCTTCCCGGTAATCGGATTCTCGGGTCGTTACACGCACCGTGCGTGAAGCACGCACAGGCCAGGAGAAAAAAAATAAAAGTGTTGAAAAAAACAAAGGAGTAGGTGAAGATTTGAAAAAGAAAAAAAAAGAGGAAAAGTTTGACAAGAAATAAGATTTGAAAGAAAAGTAAAAAAAAAGGTTGAAAAAAATGTGTTAAATATATATAATATATATAGGATATATATAATGTTATATATATCTATATATTTATATATATTATTTGATTAAAAAAAGAGATTTTTTGAAAATGAGTTAAATATATATAATATATATATTTGAGATATATATAATCTTATATAGATCTATATATATATTATTATATATTTGTTTAACTTATTATTTCTTGTGGCACCCGAGTCCACTATTACGGCTCGGCCCGTGTCTGAGTCGCCTGGATGTCGACAGAAGATCCGTAGATTACGGAACATACATACCCGAGAGTCTCCCTACGCGGAGAAATTGGACTGATTTGTTCCCCTGCGTGGGAAATTTTAAAAGCGATTTTTGTAATAATTAAATCCTCCCTATGCGGAGTGAATTTTTGTAACCGGTCAAGCTTCATCGACGCCGTGCGGGCACGCACGTCCCCGCTCGTCTTCGTCTTCGGTCGGAGCTTGACTTCTCAGTCAGCTAGGTACGTGCTCCAGATCACTTGCTTATTTAGTATCCTTATCATTTGCCGCGTGACGAAGTGAGCGAGAGCCCGATCCATGCAGCCAGTTTCCTGAGTGCATCGCTGTGGACGGAAAGCGAGAGCTTGCTTGTACCCCTCCTTTAGGCCCTAGACTGCTGCTTTAGAGCACCCTCATTGTCAGGACATAATTCTACAACTACTTCGCCTACGACCGGTCCTTTCAAATTGACCCTTTGCATATCAGCTGGGTCCACACCTTGCTAATTGTCGGTCCCAGGACTGCATCATTTAGGTCCAAGCTCGTGCATGCCACGTCGGTCTAAGAATTCATCAGGCCGTCTAGAGCATATTTCAACTCTACAAACACCCATGGATCAGGAGAGATATATGGCCGATCCTGATCTCATCACCGAGTTTGAAGAAATGGATGCAATATTTTGTGGCACGTATATCGAGTACATGCAGGTAGGAGACATTTTCGAGAGTTCTAGCCAGAAAAGATTGGGTGTAGTTCGCTGTATCTCAACACCCCAGGAGGACGATTAGCGTCGAACCTCTATCTTCCAAACCTACATCATGGTGAACTCTCATCCCTGCAAGGTAATCCTTGACAACGGGAGCTGTATCAATGCAGTCTCTTCAGACTTTGTCTCCCATTTAGGTCTACCTACGCACCCTCATCCAAAGCCATACAACGTGGCTTGGGTCGATGACACTTTTATCCCAGTCACCACCACATGTGTCATTCCCATCCAATTCCACTCCTATCAAGGACAAATCTTATGTGACGTAATACTTATGAAGGCCGGGAGCGTCATCTTAGGACGACCATGGATCTATGATGTCGACCTCGCTATATTTGGTCGGTCCAATCAGTGTTCCTTCTCCTACAACGGGAAGAAGATTCAGTTGTACCCGATACCCCCAAAGGTGACCCCGGGAAAGAGTTCCACCTCCACCCCCACCAGAACTCCCAAAATTCAGGAGAAACCCCAAACTCCCACTGAAGGGCAACCTTCCCTTCCCTCTTCTCCTACATCTATCACACCCATTTCTGAGGCCCCTAAGGTTAGTCATGACCTAGTTAGGTGCCTTGACTCCCTGAATATCGGTGAGCTAGACATAGAGGTTGCTGAGGGTGCCTCTGTTTTGGCTGTTGACGTCACCAACACACCCGAGGAGTCTCGAGTCTCAGTCCCAACTGAAGACCCGGCCATACTGCAGGACTCCAATGGCATCGTCCCCGAGGACTTGCCTTCTCGACTCCCTCCCATGCGTGATGTCCAACACGCTATTAAGCTTGCCCCTGTGTCCACCCTACCCAACCTTCCCCTCGAGTCTAGACTGTCCAAGTCAGCCGAAGAGTTTGCACATCACGTCATTAGTCTACATGAGTTAGCTGATTCGCATAGGCGTCACCATGAATCTCAAGAAGGTGACTTGGTTATGGTACGGGCCCAGCCCGAACGACTCCCCTCGGGAGCCGTTAAAAAGTTACAAGCCACTAGTGATGGTCCCTTCCCAATCCTGCGGAAGATTGGCGCCAATGCCTATGTTGTGGATTTACCTCCCGAATATGGGATTAGCTCGACCTTTAATGTGGCGGACCTAGTGGCCTACAAGGAACCCACAACGATTCCTAGTGACCTTTTCGAGCCTTCTCCTCCCCTTGAGAGTGAGCCCACCCATGTGCGTCCCACATCCTTGAGAGCACCACGCGAGCATATTGAGAGGATACTGGATGAGCAGGTGACCACTACACGGAGCAGGGAGTACTAGCGCTACCTTGTCCGCTGGCGGGACCGTCCACCATCAGATGATTCCTGGATCAGCCAGGAAGATCTCCGGCACCTCGATCCAGACCTGCTGGAGCACTACCACAGCAGTGTTCCCCCTTACTCGACGGAGTCGAGTTCAATTCGCCCCGGGAGGGTTGGTGGGGACACCGGGCCCAATGCTCAGAGCTGACACCGCACCGCCACTGCACCGAGCTTATGGCTCGGCGACTCGTTTGAAGACTCAGCGTCCTGAGCATAATATTTATTTGTGTGTATTTGTATTATACGTATTTGTGTATTGTGTGTAAAATACATGTATTAGTACATGTATTTTTACTTTCGTCTTATTAGACTAGTCATAGTCAATAAACATGTGTATTTTGTGCATTTTATTTGGTTAAAACCCCCAAGTAAAAAGTTAGGTAAGTAAGCTTGTTTTATTAGGCTAAGGACATATGTGCTATTTGTCAAGTTTGAAAGGTGTATGTGTAATGGGCCTTTCCTATATAAGGAGGCCAATGCTTGTTACGTATGATATGAATGAAGATTGAATGAAATGTTATTTTGTGTGTGAGAGCTCTCCCTCTTACATTTCCTCCTTCCCTCATTCTCTTTTGAGTGTGAGTGTGTCGCCCGGTGTGAGACCGTCCGGCGTGAGGCCGAGCTATGTGAGATAGCAGTTATCCGTTCTCGTCATGTTCGTGATATCGGAGTGCCGTCGATCTATTTCTACGTCGCCGCTGCGTCAATCTGGGTAGAGTGATCGACCAGGTGCGCCCACGAGTGGTGGCAGAGGCGGGACCGGAGGGAGATCACACCCTGAGGCGGTTCCTGATGCTATTGTTCGGGAAGCTCTTGTTCGCGACTCGAGCAGATGTGATCAGTTGCAGGCTGCTGCCGATGATCGAGGATTTGGGCAGAGTTGGAAAGTACGCCTGGGGAGCGGCAGTGCTAGCCTTCCTGTTCGAGTCCCTCAGCACGATAGACCGACAGACGATGCTGGGCGGCTTCTCACCTTGTCTACAGGTAAATGCAATTTAAATGCTTCTATTATGATCATGCAAATGTTTATGAAAATGATTATGCAGTTGACTGATTTAACTTCTAAATGCAGTTCTGGAGCTACATGTACCTCCCAGGCATCGGGAGAGGCACGCTACTTCACGCCGATCGCATCCCGATCGCCAGGCGATGGGTGGCCGCGAGGGACCCAGGGTCGATCATCAGATTAACCCGGGCGATCCATGACGATTTGGATTCCTTCCTGCACACGGTAGTAAGCCCGAAACTCATAAATGCTTTCTAAATGATTTAAATGATTTTATATGCTTCTTAAATGATGATAACCGGACTAACATGCTGATGAATGGACTATCATGCTTCTAGGTGAGGTGGACCCCGTACAGAGGCGAGAGTTACGAGGGACAGCCATGGGTGGAGGCAGCCCTCTCGTATCGGGGACGGGACATATGGTTGCACTGCATCCATATCATCGAGCCTCTTCATTATCGGCTGATTCTGAGGACTCGGGGACTACACCAGCCTGAGGTGACCTTCCCAAGCCGCAGTGACGACCACCCGGGGAAATCAGCGAAGGGAATCAGCGGCGACATAGACTGGTGCGCCCGGAAAGCAAAGTACATCCATGACTGGAATAAGCGGGGCAGAGCAGTGAAAGAGCGGGATGAGAGCGATGAGGCGTATTTGAAAGCCTTCGCTCGACAGTACGGGGACCGAGTGTACCAAGGTACCCAACGACCGATATGCAATTTCTAAACCCTATACTCTGAATGCTCTTATATGAAAATTTTTATCCTATATGCACTGACTCACATGCTTCTAAAAATGTAGCTAGACCCTGAGGGAAGGATAGCCGAGCTCGAGGGGCTTCTTCATGCCACCGTCCAGCAGCGGGACGAGTACCGGACTGCCTTGGAGCTCCTAGTAAGATTCCCAGAACCTTGGACTTAAAATAATTATGCTTTATGATGCTAATGATGCAAATGCAATTGACTGACCATGACTTCTAAATGCAGCGGGCCGAGAGAGCCCAAAGAGCGGGATTGGATGCCCCATCGTCATCCTCACAGCCTGCCGGAGGCAGGGCTGAGCGAGACGCCAAGTTTGCTCAAGTAGTTGCCCGTGCCGAGGAGGCTGAGGCCACCCTCGCAGAGCGGGTAAGATGCTAAATGCTTATGCAAATTAAATGCTTATGCTTACATGCCTATGCTTATGAAAAATGAAATGCTCATGTGACTAACTATATGCAACGCAAACTACAGGCGAGAGAGCTAGCCGCAGCAGTGGCCGAGGCAAGGCTGGCTCGAACGGAGGCAGAGCGTCTCCAGGTAGAGATGGAGCGAGGATGATCGGAGGCGGAGCAACTCCAGACAGAGCTAGCTCGGTCACAAGCTGAGGTGGAGAGACTCCGAGCCGGGACGGCGGACTTGGATCGTTACCGGACCGAGGCACGGGACACGCGACGTCAGATCTTCAAGCTGAAGATCGAGCTGTGGACGATGGAGCGGACGATGAGAATGATGGGCCGGGGACCAGAGCGGAGTGCCTCCCAGAGTGGAGTACGGAGGAGTGCTACCCCGAGCGGCTCGATAGGGGATTTCCTTGCCAGCTCCTCTGGCCAGCGGAGGAATGAGAGGGCAGAGAGAGGACGGCAGGAGGAGAGCGCCTCCATAGCACCACCTGCGAGGAGACCTGAGGGAGGAGATGATGATGGCGGCTCGGCGGATAAGCCGGCCGAGTGATGCATTTTTTTTGGTTTTCTTATTCTTATTACTTGTACATGACTTATATGGGAGATGAAAAATGGAAATGCAAATCTTTTTTGTGTTTTGTTATAACTTTTATGTGAATGAATGGATGTGTATGCATACAGGTGATCATGTGAAAATGAATGGGAATGAATGCAAGAAAATGTATTATGAGAGTATGATTGGAATGCAGGAAATGTATGTGGATGTGCTAAAGAACGGATGAGAATGAGTGTATGTTAAAGAATGGATGTTTGCATGAAGATGAAATGTGAACGATGGGGATGAGACTGTGTGGATGGGCAGGAAAATGAAAAACATGTCAGACCGCCTGGTCTAAACAGAGGCAGATCGAAATAGCTCAAGTCACAGCAGCAGACAATGTAACGGTCTATGCCCAGACCGTCAGGACCAAGTAACGCGTCAAGTGAAGGCCGTTAAAGAGGATAGAGCCCAATTTGCAGAACTGAGCAGCAGGAAGAGTAACGGATCAGAGATGGTGCGTTATATACAAGTAACGGCCAAATGCTAGACCGTCAGAGATGGCAGAGCAATGTTGAACTACGAACGTACTGACTGTACTCAGTGTGTATAGACCTTGCCCAAGCGATGTGTAGACTTCGAGTGCAGACGTCCAGATGATGTATAGACTTCATGAACACAGCAGTAAGGATGGATGGACTTGGACAAGGGATGTACAGACTTGGGGCTTGTGCTCACGTTGGGCAATGTATAGGCTTGAATCAAGAATGTACAGACTTGAAGCGGTGTGGACGTATAGACTTGGGATGAAGACTGTACAGACTTGGAGTATGTATGGACTTCAACGAATGAAGATTGTACAGACTTGGAGAATGTATGGACTTTGAATGAAGACTGTACAGACTTGGAGAGACATGGAACGTGTATACTTCATCAAATGGATGGACTTCAACGAATGTATAGACTTGCACCTAATGTATGGACTTCAAAGTAAATGGGATGTATAGACTTCAACGAATGTGATGTATAGACTTCAACAAATGGATGGACTTCAACGAATGGGATGTATAGACTTGGGTGAAGATGTGGAATATATAGACTTGGCAACGATGGTGAAGAATGTATAGACTTGGGTGAAGATGTGGAATGTATAGACTTGGGTGAAGATGTGGAAGAATGTATAGACTTCAAAAATGATGTATGAACTTGAAGCTGATGTACAGACTTGAAGCTGATGTATGGACTTGAAGCTGATGTACAGACTTCAACAAATGTACAGACTTCATCATCGGTGTATGGACTTCAAAAATGCATGGACTTGAACGAATGTACAGACTTCAACATGATAAATGCATGCAGACTGGGATGATGAAGGGGATGTATAGACTTAACCAAATATGCAGGAAATGTGACGGTTCAGGCGCAGTGCGTCGGAGGCAGATAACGGCCATGAGCAAGACCGTTGAGAATGATTGACCAAGCAGAGGCCAAAACTGATCAGCAGAGAATGTAACGGCTCAGAGAGAACGCGTCATAAGAATATAACGGTCTAATGCTAGACCGTTAAGCTTGACAGAACAGGTTTGATCAAATTAAACTCACAGAAAATGTGACGGCCCAGTTCTGGCGCGTCAGAGGAAAGTGACGGTCTAGCGACAGACCGTTAGATAATGAATTGTACTCCGAGACGGATTGAGCCGCAAGGGGCAAAACCCGAGATAGGAAGTCTCAAATCCATTCTAGACTCCTCCCAGACGTAAGATAAAGCCTTCCAATCCAAATCTTATCTCTTTAAAGCCAAAACCAAACCTTTAAAACTTGGAAACTTAGCCAAAATCGTATCTTTCTGAATTCTCTGCTAGAAGGGCTGAAAAACCTCTCTTAAGGGCAGGAAATAAGATGAAGAGAAGCTTCGAGGTGATAGCTATGGAGGAGAAAGTCTACGTCGGACCCAAAGCTACAAGAAAGGAGTACGGAGAGCTACAAAGGCTGACCTCAATTCCCAAGCACCTAAGCTCCAATGCTCAAAGAGTGGTAAGCTTCCATGACCTAACCAAGTTCAGAAATTCCTGCACTTCATCTTCTTCCTCATGATCTTCTTCTTTTCTTAGCCCCTCCCCGGTCCAAGATGCTATTCTAATCTGAAGTGGGTGGCTCCCATGGTAAAGGCACTCCCTTTAGAGGTTACATCAATTCTCAAAGCATGGCACCTCCAACCTCTCTTGGTTTTAGGCAAGAATTTCCAGAAATTGACATTAGATTGGCCTAGTCTTTCAACCCTAGTAGAATTGTGGCATCCACAAACACATACCTTCATATTCCCTTCCTTTGAAGCAACAGTCCTATTAGAGGAGGTAGAAACCTACCTAGCCCTTCCTAAGACTAAGGCGGGGTATGAAGACCGAGTTTGCTACACGATTGAGCCTATCGACCCGTCCTTAATTTTGAGTGATTTCATCCATAATCCAAAGGACGCGAGGACCATGATCAGCACACACCACATACATTTGATACCTTTAGCCCAATGGATAATGTCTCATTGTAAAAATAAGTGGGAGAGACATGAAGCCATAGCCAAGGCGGTGGCGGTTTGCTTATGTGGAGTTTTCCTTTTCACCACGACCGACCACCTCTTAGATACCTGAAATCTCAGCATAATTAGTGGGTTGTGGCGGGGAATGTCCCTCTCTCAAGCGATCCTCTCATACCTCTATGAAGGACTAAGCACGGCTTGCCTAGGAGGACCCTTATTCGGTTCCATGAATTTCCTTGAGTGTTGGATGGGAGTGAGAATCAAATTCCAACCAAAAGAAGATATTAGTTCTGCTAGCCGGATCTTCGGGAGCCACCCTCTCTTCTTCATCAGAGGGGCATCTGGATTTTCTTCACAGGTTGAATGTAAGACGACGGACAAGAAAACTCAGGATGAATGGCGCCTCTTCTTCAACACCCTTCCAATGGAGAAATTCATCATGCGGCCAAGGATCCTTCGGAGCGCTCTTCTTAGAATACCGCGACGTCAAGGCCTGGACCTCCAGCTAGTGGGAAACACCACTATGGCGATCTACAACCCACACCGATGCCATCTTCAGATCGGGCTACCTCGGATTGAAGATCCTGCACTATCACACTACCCTCCCCTTCTACCTACGAAGATGGGGACCGAGGAAGATGAAAGAGTAGTACGGAACGCGCTGACCATGTGAGAGATCAGCAAGGTGCACCCGTGGCAAGAAGAAGTGGAAGAGAACGACGAAGCACGCCGTGGCTACCTGAAAGAGTTGAGGAAGATCCGCCCTTTTGTGGATAAGAGGCTGAATGTAGTTTGATTTCTTTTTATGAATGATGTGATTTGACAATCAGAGTTGGAATTTTTATCAATCTCATGTTGCATTAAATTCATGTAAATAAGATAAGATTGCCTTAATTGAATGGACATGAACTTGTGGCTTGATTTGGCTAGAATGATCTGAACAACAGAGCCTCCGGAGCATGTAACGGATCGGATCAGGGCCGTTAGAAGGATATAACGGTGGGGAGATAGGCCGTTAGAGTGTATGCTCTGAGAACTAAATTCTCTGGAGGAAGTAACGGTCCAACGATGGACCGTTGGGAAGAATAACGGTCGTGCCCCAGGCCGTTAGAGAGAGAGCTGTTGAGAGAATCAAAGCCAACGTTCTGAAGGAAAGTAACGGTTTAATCAAAGACTGTTATATGAGTGTGGCGGTCCACTGATGGCGCGTTACAGCCCTGAACCTGCATAGTTATGAGATTTCAGCTTTGTTCTTGATCCTGCGTTCTGCACACACTTAAACATGGAACAAGTTAGATCTGTTCTTAGACTCAACCCCTTACCCTGAAGCAAGTTAGATAACGACCGTTTCTTGATATTTGGTCAAGGGGTGGAGCCTTATTAAATAGGCGGGAAAAAACATAATAGAAATAATGCGATGCATGCGATGCATATGATGGTATTTTTGGATTTTGGAAAATATATTCGAATTTTTGTGTGTTTTGGAAATATTTGATTTTTTTTTTTTGAAATTTTGAAATATGTGGTTTTTTTTGATTTTTCGAAATATATATGATGTTTTTTGGATTTTTCGAAATATATATGATGTTTTTGGATTTTGAAATATATATGATTTTTTTAGATTTTAAAATATATGATGTTTTTGGATTTTGAAATATATGATGTTTTTGGATTTTGAAATATATGTTGTTTTTGGATTTTGAAAATCAGGGCTTTCCCTTTGCAACGCGAGCCCTCCGCATCGTATTGAGAGTCCCGAGGTTGGCGTGCAATGAGGTGACAACCCCTGACTAAGGCTCAGATTTTCATGACGGTGTTTCTACCAGGGCCATACCCAGGGTACTAGTTTCAATCCTGAAAAGGGAAAATAGAACACGGGGGTAAGCTTAGGCCAGACTTAGAAGTTTTTAGGACTTGAGTTCCTCTCCAGACAACCCATTAGAGATTTGGTCTGTTGCGCCGGGGCTTTGCGTCCGTCATCGAACCTTTGTCCACTCTAGGCATGCGTGCGATCAGGCTCATTCGTCTCGCGGGGAACTGTACTGCCACTCTTGTCATGCCTAGATTTCTTGTCTTTCTGGAGCTTTTGAATCGTATTCAATAGACCTTCGAGATGATACTTTTGATTTTTGTCGTAGAGATTAATCCTTTGCTTTCTTTTTCTTGCTCTTTTGCTTGTGGCGTTAGGTCATAACGGACTGCCCCTATTTGAGACCTCCTCTCGTCAGGGTGCCTGGATTGGTTATCGCCTCCTTATTCACTTCCTGCCCCTGGATTCAGCCGATGGAAGGAACGAACAGGGACTTCAACTTTCCCCCAAAGCATGGCCAAGGAGAAACGATGTCTTTTAAAGCGGGAAACTCGACCAGGGATGTCGTGTAGTGTGTGATTGCCTTTACTCGGGACCCTTTTTTAGAGAAATAGGAGGAACATCTTGTTGCCCGGGGTGGCACTAATTAGACTCTAGGGAAAGAACTGCTTAAGGTACAACCCATTCCACGGGTGAGAGAGCTCCTCACCTTCCTCATTTACTAAGCGATAAGCATTCCCTTGATAAGCTTCTTTCACGACAAACGGCCCTTCCCAGTTAGGTTGTAATTTAGACCTAGGACCTGCAGACCGAATGAATTTGCGTTTCAAAACCATATCACATGCTTGAAATTTACGTTCGATTACCTTCTTTTGAAAATAACGCGAAACTCTCTTTTGATAAACGGATACGTGATCGGCCGCGTTCATCCTCTTCTCATCTAAGAGTTCCAACTGGACAAGCAACGCCTCTCGACGTTCATCGAGATCAAGTTCTTTATCGAGCTGCACTCTAAGGGAAGGGACCAAGATCTCATATGGGAGCACCGCCTCCATCCCGTAGGTGAGAGCATAGGGAGTTTGTCCTATGGGAGTACGGACGGAGGTGCGGTAAGCCCACAAAGCTTCCACTAATCGTTCTGGCCAGTTGGAAAACTTATGAGATTCGCATGTTTTTTTTATGATTTTAAGAAGGGTTTTATTAGTGGCCTCGGCTTGACCGTTGCCTTGAGGGTAATATGGAGATGAATGATGCAATGCAATGTTGAACTTCTTACATAGGTCCTTGAGCTCTTGAGATACAAACTGGGGTCCGTTGTCGGTGATGATGCTGCTTGGCACTCCGAACCGCGAGATGATAGTCTTCATGATAAAGCGGCACACTGTTGAAGCTTTGATCTCTGCGTACGCCTCGGCTTCGGCCCATTTGGTGAAGTACTCAGTGGTGGTAAGGATAAAGGATTTCTGCTTGATCTGAGAATTAGGATCACCGAGCGGGCCGACAACGTCGAAAGCCCACATAGAGAATGGCCAAGGAGCAGAAAGAGGATGGAGAGATGAAGCTGGAGCATGGATTTTATCAGCATAGAGTTGGCACTTAAGACACCTCCGGACATAGAGGGAGCAATCTTCCTCTAGAGTGGGCTAGTAGTAGCCCTGCCTAAGGATTTTCTTCGCTAGAGCCTGGCCATTGACATGACCTTCACACTCACTAGAATGGGCTGCTTCAGCCACTTTCCAAGCCTCATTATCATCCAAACATCTCATGAGCATTCCATTAGTAGCGCGCCTGTATAGTTCTCCTGCAACAATAGTATACCTTGAGGCGGCTATTCTTATTGACTTGCGCTGCTCGGCATTTGCCCCTTCTGGGAATGATCCTTCTTTGCAAAATAACTCGATTTCGTGATACCAAGGCAATTCTTCTTCATCCAGAATCTCTTCTAACTCCATCAGAGACACTTCCTTGAGATCTTCCTTCTCAGCCCTCGCCTCTACAGCCTTCCTAAGGTTGATGAACTAAGGGTCCTGAAGAGAGGGTGCGTCCAATCTCTGAACGACGATAGTCTCAGTGTTCCGATTGAGAGGAAAAGATAGATAGGAAGCAAGAGATGTTAGAGCGTCAGCTAGAATGTTCTGAGAACGAGGAGTATGGATATAGATTAGCTTACGGAATTGCCTAGCAAGAAGCGTGACCAAATCTTGATAGGGCTTGAGTTTGGGGTCACGAGTACGGTAAGTGCATAGAACTTGCCGTAAGACGAGCTGAGAGTCTCCGATGATGTTCAAATAACGCGCACCTAGGAGATAAGCGTGCTTCAGTCCAGCCAGGAGAGCTTCGTACTCAGCGATGTTGTTGGTAGCATGAAATCGAAGTTGATAAGCAAAGGGAATAGTTACTCCTTCGGGAGTAAGCAGAACAGCACCGATCCCTCGGCCTTGAGAATTAAGTGCACCATCGAAGTGCAAAGACCAGAAGGGATGGTGAGAGAGAACTGAGAGATGCTCATCAGGGAAATCATCCTGAATAGAATCAGTGTGAGGAATAGGAAGATGGGCAAGATGCTCAGCGATGGCGTATCCTTTGACCGCCTTCTGAACGACGAATGTGATCTCGAATTGAGAGAGGAAGCTCTGCCAGCGAGCTAACCTATTAGAAAGGATGGGCTTTTCTAAGAGATAGCGAATCGGGTCCATTCTAGAGATCAACCTAACTGGGTGGGCAAGGAAATAGTGTTTAAGTTTCTGAGCTACCCACACTAAGGCGGCACAAGTCTTCTCCATAGCGGTGTATCTGGACTCAACTGGGTTAAACAATCGAGAGAGGTAATAAGCAGCCCGCTCTTTCCCTTCATCGTCTACTTGTGCTAATACCACCCCTAGGGAGTCTTCGATAACCGAGATGTATAGGATTAGGGGTTTCCTAGGGACAAGAGGTTGCAAAACTGGGGGATTGGATAGATGTTCCTTTAAGTTCTCGTAGGCCTTTTGACAATCTTCATTCCATTCAAACTTAACCCCCGCCTTAAGCAATTCATAAAATGGACGGCACCTTTGAGAATGTTGGGATATGAATCTTCTAATGAATTGTAATCGACCGATCAATCCTCGAAGTTCCGTAATGTTCTTAGGCGGAGGCATGTCCATGACGGCCTGTGCTTTGTTAGGATCAATCTGGATCCCCCGTTTGCTCACTATGAAACCTAACAGCTTCCCTGAAGAGACTCCGAATACACACTTCTTTGGATTCATCTTAAGCTTGTACTCCCTGACTCTTTGCAGCACCTTAGCCAGAATAGAGGGGTGTTCTTCTATGGTTCTTGACTTCACCAAAATGTCATCCACGTAAGCTTCCATATAGATATTGATGCGGGACGAGACACGGACATGACAAGCTCGCGGTTGTCCCTTAGCAAGGGAAGCGTCGGACGTGCACGGTTGAAAAACCAGCAAGAGCTAGGGTGGTCAGTTCGCACTTTCATGCCCGGATCGGGTCACGAGACGGTCACGCTCTCTCTCGCAGCAGCGGTAATAAACAGATAAAGTGAGCTAGATATCCCTACACATGCTCTCTAGCAGTGGCATAAACAAGTATATAGGAAAATAAGCAAATGCCGAGTGTAGGGAGCGAGAAGGATAATCGCTGCCCGGAACAATAATACACAGGATAATCGCTGCCCGGAGCAAATGCCGTCTTCGGCGTGGGGAAGACGGACCCGGCCGAAACTCGTACTTCCGGAACAATAATACACAAGATTACAGCAATACAAATCGCTGCCCACTCCACGCAGGGAGGTAAAGGGCTACACAATGGGGTCCGGGAGGACCGATTTCGGGTTGACGGGCGGCTTCTCGCGTAGCTTCGGCCGCACACGTACTCATGCCTGTGGGGCCCACGTGCTGTCCGGAGGGGCCGTGTGAGACCCGATGGCACCGCTGTGGTGGTGGATGCCTGGATGAGCGCTCCCTGAAGTGGAGGCATGCTGGTTCGCCGGCCGGAGGCCGGGCGGCTCCGTTCGGCACCGGTCGGAATGACCGGCCACGGATCTGCCGGTTCTGTTTTCCGGCGCACGCTCCGGCGAGAACGGACGCTGCGATCAGCCCCAACGTTGGAATGCAACGAAACTGGCGCCGTTGGAAAGCTGCTTCGAAGGGCTTCAACTCTATGTGATTACAAAAAAATAACAAAGCCTTCACTTCCAATTGGAAAATTTTTAAGGTTGCTGTTGTACAGTGGCTTAACTCTCAGATCTGCAAGGCTGTCCTCTAAGAACTGTCATTGACCGCAGGGTAGATGTCCGATTCAACTCTTGAGGTCTTCATCAAAGGTGTAGGAAATGGAGCTAGGAAGACATAAAAACTAGTTTGGACAAGTTTGGATGTGGCTACGAATTGATAAGATTTTTTCACTAACAGTGGGTCGGATCTGGAATCTGACTAAAGGCACTGTAGCAGAGATAGAACACGAATTCTAAAAAATGGATATAGGGAAGATCAAAAATCAGGAAAAATGGTGGATGTAGGGGATGATGGACAGAACTCCCAATAAAATTGGGAGGGTTTGAAAAATTCAAAAAGGTGGTCGGAGATGGGAAACTCAGAGCTGTTGTCACTGTAGACAGAGACAAAATAGATCTGGGAATAAAAAATGAATGAAAATGGAAAATTACTAAATGGAGGAGTTTGGACGTGAAAATTTAGGTGGTGGTGGGGATTCAAGGCCAGAACACACCCTAAAAATTTCAAATCCATATAAGCTCGTGGCTGACAGCAAGAATTCACGAATTACACCTATGTCCAGCAGGACAGAAACTTGAAGACGGCTCCGCGGCGGCTCGAAGGCGGCACGAACGGCGGCGGCGGCGGCACAGATGAAGATCAGAGGTTGAGAGGGGGAGATAGAAGATTGATACACTCTAGAACTGGAGGTTCGAGGAGAGGAAACTAGGGGAGAGAGGAAGGGGTGCAAGAGCCTTCTTGGCATTCAACAAAATTTCTGATTTTTTCATTAATATTCATATGAAAATACAATCTTTTATATGATTCACATCAAATGCAATGTGAACCCTTGGATCTAGGGGTGGGGATTGAAGGGCTGGGATTGCATGCCACAAACACAAAAAAATGAATATAATATGCAAGGGGGGGGCTATTGACTAGAGGGGGGGTTGAATGGAAGGTTGAAATGGTAGGTGGCCTACCTTGGACAAAATGAGCCACTTGTCTACCATGTGTCCATATGACGAGCCCACCCTTCTAGATGTCCACCTTGAAAGGTTGACCAGCCCCACAAGGTGACATGGACCAATGGGAGAGGGCTGAGGGCCCCCTTGCTGGTCCTACGGCATAATTGCATAAAAACCCACACAATCCATGGGAATGACTCCTTGGCTTATAAAGCCTTACATTTGCGTACATACTTTCCCAAGGATATATACACAAACTAAAAGGACATAAATGCAAAAGAAAAAGTACAGGCTCGGTGTCGATTCCCATCAGATATGCATCATGTCGTGGAAGATGGCCATCATCGCTCTTTGATAGGTGGCACCTGTATTCTTCAGACCGAACGGCATAACCACATAACAATATGTGCCCCAGGGCGTGGTGAAGGAGGTTTTCTCTTGATCTTCTGGAGCGAGACGGATTTGATTGTATCCTGAGTAACCGTCCATGAATGACAACGATTCGTACCCGGCGGTACTATCGACCAAGACATCAATGTGAGGCAGTGGGAAATCATCCTTGGGACATGCTTTATTGAGATCCCTGAAATCGATGCAAATACGCACCTTGCCATCCTTCTTGATGACAGGGACTATGTTTGCCACCCACTGAGGATATAGAACAACTCTAATGAATCTGGCCTTATATAACTTGTCAACTTCTTCTTTAATCCTTAAGGCCATGTGGGGGTGAAATCTCCTTGACCGTTGTTTCACAGGTGTTACCCCTAGTTTAAGCACGAGTCGATGTTCCACTAAAGAGGGGTCAAGACCAGGCATGTCCTCATAAGACCAGGCGAAGGAATCGCTATACTCCCTTAGGACCTTGATCAAATCTTCTTCTACTTGTGGAGGGAGATTAGCAACAATAATGATGGGCCTGGGGTCTTCCTCAGTTCCTAGATTGATTTCTTTCGTATGTTCATCCACTGTTGATGATGGCTCGTCGAATTTCTTAAGTCCTTGTGCGTACAGATCAGCAGTGTCATCTACGTCACTGTCCTCATTAACCGGATCTTTTTCATCCAGGATTTCATAGACGCCGAGTCCGTCATCGCTCCAGACCCCTTCTATTTCTTCTCCCTCTTCAATCATAATTACCGTAGCAACAAATTCTGGACATTTCAAAAGGGCATGACAACGCTGAGCTAGGTTTCGCAGGAACCTATCAGGAACAGATTTGGGAGGACGCGCAAGCGGGCGTGGCTTAGAGGAGGAAGGGTTGGACGACCTAGAACAAGACCCTACTTATTTAGACCTAACTAATTCTACTTCCCTAGACTCGATAGACCCTAATCCTAACCTAGGAGAAAGGAGACCTAGTGGAAGGGAAGGAGCAGGGGACTCTTGCCCTTGGGATGAGGATGGAGACAGGGTAGGATAATCTTCCACTGAAATCTCCGTTTTGAATTTGACGTTTTTTTTTGGAGATCAGTAGAGACTACACAGCAAGATGGAGGAGGCGGGAGCTGCATAGAGAATAGCTTGGAGAAGATACCGTCAAAGAAGGGATCAGAAGATGAGAACCACATCTCGTGGAGTTAGACGTTGGGAGGAGGAGGAGTGAATAGAGTGGATAGATCAATGGGCGGGCAATGCCCGCAAGCACAAGGAATAAATAGAATTTCGGGCGGATCAACGAAGGATGGATTTACCATGATAGGTGGAAGACGGGGTAAGAAATTCCCTTGCTGAAGGAGAGATTGAAAGCGGGAGGGAGACCAAGAAAAGACAATCGGCGAGCTCCCCTCCTCCCGTGGATCATCGACTGGCCGCTCCTTCGGCCTCCCTTGCACGAGCCGAGCCTCTTGCTTCTTCTGGTAGTCTTCTTCATGAAACAACCCCTGAAGGGCTTGACCATAATCAAGCATATCATCTTCTGGCCTCTTCAATGCTAGCGGTGGACTGGCAATCGAACATACTGTATTTCTCCCTGACGGAGCTGGCTGCAGAGCTAATGTGCCGGGCTGGAGAGGCCCTCGAACAAAGTGTTGATGGTAGTCCCAGGTGAGTGGCCCAGAATCACCCATCATAGATAATGCGGTTTCTCTATAGCCAAGACCTCTCCTGCCCATCTTTCTTCCCTTGGGTATGGGCTTGGTCATTCCTTGTAATTATGCACTGAGGCCTCTCCCCGGTTGGTAGCCCAGTTTCAGTATAATGTTCCAGCCTTTTGAGCCTCAGATCTGGGGCTTCATCTTGATGTTAATTGGAGTAGTGACGGGCCTAGGAGGTGTATAAGCCCAAGGAAAGTTCAAATCCAGCACTGATATGATGGGTCGGCTGCTTGGCCAAAGTGTAGGAAGAATCTGTTCTGAAATGGCCTTAACCGATTGAACCTTGGACAAGCTCTTGACTTTGACGACCCTCCCTTGGAAAGGGAATTTGACGCACTGATGTGCGGTGGAGGGTACGGCACCGAGCGTATCAATCCATGGACGACCCAAGATCGCCTTAAACATGGGGTCAATGTCCAACACATAGAACTCCATGGGCATAGTAAGGGGCCCGAGCTCCGCTTGAATAGTGACCACTCCGTGACATGCTCTCCTCGAGTTGTCATATGCTGCTATAGTGGTGGGGGTAGGTTGTAGTAGCCCTTCAGATATATTGCAAGCTCGGAGAGTACTGAGCGGGCATACATTAATTGAAGCCCATGTGTCAACCAGTGCTGCCTCGATGCTGACTTTGTTCAGAATGATTGTAATGCAAAGCGGCATTTGCCGAGCTTCTGGAGATGCTAGCTCGGTTTCTGAGAATGTAATTGCCGGCCCTTTAGAAATAGTTGCCAGTGCTGTTGGTAAGCTGTCAACTGCCATGTCCTCGCTAACCATCACCTTTTGTAAGAAATCCCTGAGAGCATCTTGATGAAGGGTGGACCTCTTGATAAGTTCCAGAACTGATATTTTGGCGGGCACTTGGTCCAGATGATGTAGCAAGTCGTATTGAGTACCTGGCAGAGGTTCGGCTTCTTCTTGCTCGGCTGTTGGCTGGGAAGACTGGGGATTGGAGGTAGTAGGGTAGTTCCGATGGAACAACTTCCCGCTTCTTAAGGCGCAATTTGCCGCGGCGTCGGGAGATGATATTATTGGCCCGGTAGGGTGGATGAGTGGAATAGACTACACAGGAGAGGTGATTTGGTGGTAGGTAATGTTGGGGTTAACAAGAGATGGTGGCTGGATGAGTGGCGTGGGATGAGCGGAAGGTGGGGTGATGATGGGGGATGGTGCGGATGGTGGGGGGACGAGTGTAGGCAGGGTGACGGGCGGAGGATTGGATGATGGGATGGTTATGACCATAGCGGGAGTAACTAATGGTGGGTATGATGGCGCTGTGGGTGGTGGTGGATTTGCTGGTGCAGGTGTGAATGGAAGGACAAGCGGAGAGGGTGTTGGGTGTGTAGGGAGGATAAATGAAGGAGTGAGGGGGCTGCGGTGGTTATGGTGGAGGGCCATTACTTGTGGTGCAGTACCATCATCATCAAAAGACCACTCGGTGTTAGGAGCCGGGGGTTGGACTACATTGACTTGCGCCGGCGCCGGCGGCTGAGGTTGTGGAGCGGGCGGATGGTTTGGCATCAGATTTTGATGGATCCCCAGATCCTGAACCTATTATGGTTGCTGCTGTTGTGGCGGCTACTGCGGCTGCGGTGCTTGATGCTGCTGCACTTGCTGCCTTTGCGGCTGCCTTCTCTTTTCTTTAATCTCAACAATGGCCCTGTGCATTTCGGCCCAATCTATCCTCTGTCCCTCATGAAGATCATATACTAGGTCCCGGAATTGAAAACATCCTTCGATGGTATGTCCCGGTTGCCTGTGAACATACAATACTTCGTCTGATCAACGGTCGGATTCCAGTTGGGCCGTTCCGGAGGAAGCTGTATAGCATTAACCGACATAAGAGCCGAGAAAATATCCGTGAGAGTTTCTGGCAGTGGAGGATATTGTGCCCCTTGGGAGCCGGGTGTTTGTTGTTTGGGTTGTTGTTATAGTCGTTGGGTGGAGGGACGTTGTGGTATTACGGGGGTGGTGGTGGTTGCTGTGGTGCGGCAAAGGTGTTTTGTGGAATGGTGAAGGTGGGCGGAGGGTTTTGCGGAGTGATTTGGAAGTTCTGTGGAGTGGGATTTTGTGGAGTGCGGGGGTTTTGAGGGAAGTGGAAAGGTGCGTTTTGGAATGGAAAATCAACGGCTTGAACTTGCTCATTTGTCTGGACCCCTTCTGTAACCGGCCCTTGTGGCTTCTTATGGTACTTGGGCTTTTGGTTTTTGAACAGAGAATGGATAGGGGAGTCCTTAAACTGAGTCTGAATAAAGCGCGCCCGGCTATATAGTTGGTGCATGTTGGCTATGTCGTTCATTGCCAGGATGTTTCGGAAGGTTGGAGTAGCATTTGAAATAAGTAGCTTGACCTTCTCTTCCTCCGGAATGTGGCCGGGCACTCTAGCGGCCATCTGCCTCCACCTATCTGCATAAGTGGCAAACTCCTCATCTGTTTTCATCTTTTCGGCCACCAGATCTGTAAAAGAATATTCCGGGCCGACCCGGTCTTGAAACTGCTGAATAAAATTGTATTTTACTACCTTAAAGCTCTCAGCTTCTTCCAATGGCAGAGAATAAAACCATTCCAGTGCAACACCATCCAATGATCGGCAGAATAAATACGCCATAAGACGATCATCGTATTGGAATTGGGCCGATTCATATAAGAAATCCCTCACGTGAATAAAGGGATTGCCGTTCCCGTCATATTTTCTATAATTGGGGAGCTCAGACTGGGGAGGGAACCGGATGTTCTGGAAACTAGGAACATGAACATCGGCCAAGGATTGTGGGCCAACCCGCTTCTGGAGGAAGTCGAGTTGTTGTTACATGGTGGCCCATTTATCAAGTAATTCCTGCTCTCTGGATGAAGCAGGGGTAGCAAGAGATGATGCTTGAAGTTGAGGAGCAGAGGGGTGAATTGTAGTAGGGGGTGGGAGCCCATAAGAAGGAGTCGAAGGATAAGCGGCCGACGTAGGGGGTCCATAAGAAGGATATTGGGCCCGAGATTGACCCAGATTGGAGTGGGCTTGGACCACCCCTGACTGAGGGTGCAGAAAATCGGAGGGACCCAGCATGACTTGTGGAACCAGTGGGCTAGACAAGTGATGATCCATCTGAGTGAAAGAAGGGATATGCGACTTCCCTTTGTCAAAAGTTTGCTGGGCCGAAGCGGAAGATTGGCCCGTCTCCATGCCGGTGAATGTGATGGTCCGGGGTTGGACCAGAGTGAGATTAATTGGAGTGGGCTGGATGAGAGGATTGGATTGACCCTGCATAATCGTGGGAGGGGAGATATTGGATCCTTGCATGGCCTGATAGACAGTTTGGAGTTGGGCCGGATCCAATTGGGCCATCATCTGGAGAATGGAGCCCGCAGAAGGAGTAGAGAAGGAAGGGGTAGCCTGACCACCTTCCATAGAGGTAGAGGACGGAAGAGGGCCGTCCCCTCTCCAGAAGAGAACGAGGTAACCCTAGCAGGGTTTTCAAGAAGCCCTTGAGGAAGAGAATCCTCTTGGGAACGGGGAGGATTGAAAGAAGCCATGGTGGATTCGAAGAGCGGATTTGAGTAGCACTTGGAGAATGAGTTGACCCTAGGAGGTGCTTCCAACTGACGAAAATAACTCCACATGCAACGAACAACCTTAACAAGATGCAAACAACACAACACAAACACACAATGAGCAACCAAACTTAGACGATTTATCACAAAGATGTAAGTAGTAAGAGATGAAGACACTCAAAGTCAACCAAGTTGTTTAACATGATGCTTCAAGATTATTAGGATTTCTCCTTTGGAACTTTAGTGGATGGATTAATATGAGCTCTCAACAATAGGTTCCTGACGGGAGATGGATGTAAAGCTTGGTTTGACTCTAAGTGTGACCACTCCTTCACTTATGCAACCCTAGACATGGGGTGGAAAAGGTACAACCGGCCCGGCATCCGTGTGGGAATCCACGGCTCGTAGGGACTTATGGAGGTCCCTGGTGTGATTTCCTAGTCGGCCCCAAGGAATATGGAGACGAGAGGTCCGCACACCAAGGTAGGAAAATGCAATCTAAGGTATGAAAGTATGAATGAACCTATGTGCACCGGAGTGCATGCAAAATCTAGCCTAGAATCTAGCAAATAATTATGCACGCAATGATGTAAATATGTAGAACAATCAGGGAGGAAGTCAGATATCACCCAAGCAAGGAAATCACAACAGAAACTGCGAAAAGTAATGCACCTCGGGATGCGTACCTATCTGGAGTATTACAGTCTATAGACCCTGCGTCAGAAGATAATAACGGTCGAAGGCCAGACCACCAGAAGTAATATAACGCAGAGCACCAGGACCGTCGGATGAGCAAGAGAGCCAAAAACAACCAGAAATAAAAGGGAAATCCGTGAAAAGCCCGCATACAGGATCAGGCGTATAACGGCCCAACGCCCATGCGTCAGAGTGGAGTAACGCAGGGACAGAGGGCCGTCAGAACACCCAGAGGACCAGAAATAAGATGAAGTAAGAAGGAGATCTGAGGACAATCAAATAAGGAAATGATGGCAGGTTTAAACAGAGATCAAGACACGATTGTGGGTTCGAGTCCCACCGTGATCGCCAAAAAATTATCTGTTGATTTGTTTTGCTTCTCTTCCTCTTTTTATTTTGATGTGTGATAAAGATGATAAGCAAAAATCAAAGATCTCAATCAACCCAAAGACATGTGAACCATGAACCTAGGCAACCAGAACAAGCTCTAGCATGGGCATGCTATCTCAATCATCAAACTAAACTAAGGAAATAAAGAAAAACACATGCTGGGGCGTGGAGCAAAAGCAAATAAAAACATACCGCAAGGGTGGAGCAAGCAAAGAGGATAAGAGATATGTGATGGAGAGAAAGCTAATGCCCAATACTAAGAAAGAACGTGATCGCCACCAAAGTAGAAACAAGCCAAAGACTTGAAAATACCTTGGAAATAGGTGGATGAAGCACCCGCCCACTGGAGAGAGAAAATCAGGGAAATCTGCAGATCAACGGAATGTAACGGCTGAAAGCCAACGCGTCACTGGGAAGTAACGGTCGCTCGATGAACCGCTATATGAATCTGACGCACCTGCACAAGACCATCAAATAACCTGCAGTAATAGCTTGTGGATTCTTTTAACTCCAACTCCTCCAGCCGGCCAGAAGACTTGGGCCTCGTGTGGTGAACATGTAAACCTGCCAAAGAACATGAAAACACAAGAGAACAAACCCAGATCAGCCCTTTAAACAATATAGCATCAATTCTTCAATAAACTCAATAGCATGCAAAAGGAAAGGAAAGTACCGGGGAGGTTTTGATTTTTTAACCCCTCTGGGCATTTTAAAAAGATAGGAGGATGTTTAGATGATGAAAAACCAGGGAGAACGTGGAGAAAGAAGAGGGATAATGCTTTTGATGAAAATGAGATGACGAAGAACACAATATGTAATGATGAACTTTGAAAACCAATGGAACGAATACTCCCTTCACCGTGAAGCAGATGAACGTGAAAGACAATTCTCCTTGGTCAGATGTGACTCCAGAATGCGGCAGCACTTCGACGCGAACTCCAGATCTTCCTCCCTCGGGCCATGAAGTTAAGGGTGCTATTTATAGGCCCTCAAACTCTCTGGTCGAGCAGAGGATAATCAGCAAGATAAGAGGATAACTCTTAGCAAATCCTTGAAGATAATATCACCAAGAGTCCATAGAAACAAACAGAAGGTTCTAAGGATCAGATTTGGAAGAGAAATCAACAATTCGAGCTCTTATCTCGACCACGGAGTAGCATAGAAAAGGCCTGAACTGCCAGGACTCTCTGTTGGATGTAACAGCTGGTCGACAGATCGCCACATGAAAATAACGCGCCAGGGAACGTCCGTTACATTCAACCTTATCTCAAAAGAGATAAGATCAACGGGAAGAAGATCAAACAAGTTGGACTCTCGAAGGAAAGTAACGGCCAAGGCTAGACGCGTTGGAATAAATAACGGCTGCACGACAGACCGTTAGATTCAATGAATAAGTAAGATGATAAGCTTTAGAACAAAGGCCTCAAACTTTAGGACTCTTCAATAAGTAACGGCCCAGGGATCATGCGTTATAGGGAAGTAATGCCCCCAGTGAAGACTGTTATTAACAATAAGGATAAAAAAAAGTGCAAAGCTTGCTAAGCTCGTCGAATAAAAGGCCACAATAAACCACACTCCAACCAAGGAGAAGACCCAAGAAACAGGCTTCAAACTGATCAAGGAGACTTGATGAAGAGTGAACAACTCGGAGCATCATATGGATAAACAAGGAGATGACCCAACTTATTGGTCATAAAACGGGTGTCAACAGGTGAAGTCTGCTACCAAAATAAACAGACGGGGGCTGTGCGAAGCTGCCAAAAATCGAGAGCCTGAAAGCTATGTGTAGGCGCTACGGTAATCCTCGAGTGTCACTAGGAAAACCTGCGTATCCCTATGGTTAGGGCTCTTTGTTCACACATTTGCACCTCCACGCCATAGAGAATTTCCTCAGGCAAAATGCGTGAATTTAGGCTATGCATGCAAGACATGCGATATCCTCTTGACGGGTGCACCACCCCTCAATTGTGCCTCGTGGCCCGCACCGTGTCTATTAATTTTGGGCGATGTCCCTATCCTATCCCCTATAGAGGGAGCTGCCTTACTTATATTTATGTTATGTCTGCTAATGAATGCTTGCATGCTTGAGTAAAAAGTTATAATATAAAAAATAATAATAAAATTATGTGTATACCATAAACTCAATTTCGGCTAGCGAAGCCTACTTTCCCAGCTCTGGCTCGTAGAGCCCAATCTTGGCCCCCATGGCCTACCTCCTGCCCTCACGGCTCGTTAATCTCCCAACTCCGACTTCTATAGTCCGCTTCCCCGATTTGGGCGTTCACATCTTGCGCCCCAATTTTGGCTCTTGTAGCCTGCTTCCCTGATTTGGCTTCCGTAGCCTGCTCCCCATAATTCCGGCTCTTGCAGCCCGCTTCCCAATTTTAGCTCTTGCAGCCTGCTTCCCTTTAGCTTTTATAGCCTGCTTCCTTAATCCGGCCTCCACGGCCCGCCTCCCGTAACTTTGGCTCGTGTAGCCTGCTTACCTTTGGCCTTCGCGGCCTGCTTCCTAACTTTGGCTCTTGCAGCCTGCTTACCTTTGGCCTTCGTGGCATGCTCCCCAATTCCGGCTCTCGCAGCCTGCTTCCCAATTCTGGCCCTCGTGGCCTGCTTCCCAACTTTGGCTCCTGCAGCCTGCTTCCCTTTGGCTTTTATGGCCTGCCTCCCAATATCTTTGGCTCTTGGAGCCTGCTTACCTTTGGCCTTCGCAGCCTGCTTCCCAATTTCGGCTCTCGTGGCCTGCTCCCCGAATTGGCTCCCGCAGCCTGCTTCCCATAATTTCGGCTCTCGCAGCCCGTTTCCCGATATCTTTGGCCTTTGCAGCCTGCTTCCGAGAACCCGGCTCTCGTAGCCTGCTCCCCAGAATTCGGCCTTCACGGCCCGCTTCCCATAATTTTGGCTCTTGCAGCCCGCTTCCCAATACCCTTGGCTTTTATGGCCTGCCTCCCCAATTCGGCTTCCATAGCCTGCTTCCCAACTTTGGCTCTTGTAGCCTGCTTACCTCGGCCCCCATGGCTCGCTTTCCCAATTTTGGCTCTGGCAGCCTACCCCCCAAATTCTGGCTTTCACAGCCCGCTTTCCTGATTTGTGGACACTAAACAAATCCTTACCTCACGTTTACGTGCAGGGGAATATAGAAGAAGAGAAGAAGAGAAAATAGAGAAGAAAAGAAAGAAAAGAGACAAAGAGACCAACAAGCCATGTTAGCTCCCGGTGCCCTGTCGGCACTGGCAAAGAGACCAAGAGATCAACAAACCGTGTCAGCTCCCGACACCCCGTCGGCACTGATGAAGAGACAACAAGACCAACAAACCAGGTCAGCTCCCGACACCCTGTCGGTGCTGATGAAGAGACAAAGAGACCAACATACTGCTTCAGTTCCCGACACCCCGTCGGCACTGATGAAGAGACAAAGAGACCAACACACTGCTTCAGTTCTCAGCACCCCGTCGGCACTGATGAAGAGACCAACATACTGCTTCAGTTCCCGGCACCCCGCCGGCTGATGAAGAGACAAAGAGACCAACATGCCATGACAGTTCCCGACACCCCGTCGGCACTGTCAAAGAGAAGAAGAGACAAACATACCACGTCAGCTCCCGACACCCCGTCAACACTGATGAAGAGACAAAGATACCAACATATCATGTCAGCGCCCGACACCCTATCGGCACTGACGAAGAGAAGAAGAGACCAACATATCAAGTCAGCTCCCGGCACCCTATTGGCACTGATGAAGATAATAAGAGACTAACACAACGTGCCAACACCCGACACCCCGTCGGCACTGACGAAGAAAAGAGGAGACAAACAAGTCATGTCGGCTCCCGACACTCCGGCGGCACCGACGAAGAGAAAAAGAGACCAGTACACCCCCGGGCAGCGCTCGGCTCATCCTTCGCCCGCGCTACCCTTGGGTGGGGGGCATTTGTGGACACCAAAAATTACAAACCCAGATATCCTACTCGGCCTAGCACCAACAACGGCACCAAGTGAAGAAGCTCCGAAGGGACTGGTCATCCGGACTCCCCAAATATGCACACTGCCGCGAAGCCGTCCCCGGAGTCATGACAGCAGAGAGAAACCAACCCCCGGGAAGCTCACAATCCATGGCCCCCGAAGAAAATCAAACGAACCATAACTCGTGCTCAAAACGGGCTCAAGTCAGCCCCACCGGTACGCCCTGGATGGCCCCAGCGGCACACCCTTGGGAGCCCCCAGCGGCACACCCAGGCCTTCAGCGGCACACCCCGGAGGTGGTTCAGCGGCACACCCCCAGGGTGTCTCCAGCGGCACACCCTCGTGGGAGTCCAGCGGCACACCCAAGGGGCGCCCAACGGCACGCCCCCCAGGCCGCCTAGCGGTACACCCCCCAGGCGCCCAAAGGCACGCCCCCCAGGGAGCCCCAGCGGCACACCCCCAGGGAGCCCCAGCGGCACACCCCCAAGGGCCTCCAGCGGCACACCATGGCGAGACTTCAACAGCACGCTTGTCAGCCCCTTCAACGGCACGCTTGCCAGCCCTTTCAGCGGCACGCTCCTGCAGCCCTCCGGCAGTGCAACTCGTTGGCTCCTCAGCGACACGCTCCGGCAGATCAAATCAAAACGTAATCCCCTATAGATTCTTGGCGCGCAATGGGCCAGCTGACGTGTCGCCTCTTCGTGAAGGCACGCAGGCTATTCCCTGCCACCAAGGACAGCCCAAATCAAATCCCATTCAATGCTGCACGTTCCTGTCATGGACGCTCCCGCCTTCGGACGCTCCCGTGACTGGGGTATAAATACCCTTCTTCTCCGACGAACCAAGGAGAGGAGGACACAGCACACAGAGAAGAAGAGAAGAGAGACGAATAGGCAAGGAGAGGGGAGACCCACACAGACAGAAGCAGAACCAGCCACAAGAGAGAAGAGAAGAAGGAGGGCTCCGGAGTGGGGTTTCTTCGACCGCCACCGAGCAAGAGAGAGGAATAGAGAGAGAGGGAGCTTGATGTAGTAGGGGGAAGTGGGGGAAAGGGCGGTGGGCGGTCACCCTGCTCCGATCCCCAACACTTCTCCCCCTTTTTCTTCTTCTTCTTCCCCGTTCTTTTGTTCTTCCGTTTTCTTTCTTGTTCGTAGCCTTGGCTCGGGCATGATTTGTAATGTGTATGGCCGGCCATGGCATTTTGTTCCCCCATGAATGAGTATTATCCCCTTCGATGGGTTCTCTCGTCGTCTTGATTGATTTGTGCCACCGTGTGCTTGATCGCCCTTCCTCCCCTCTTCTCGATATTTTTCCTTAACTCCTCCTGCAGACAGTTTCCTCCGTACACCGCACCACCTTGGGTGGTATGAAATCGTGAGCCTTTCCAGTGCAAAGCCTCTCCGCGTTGTGGTCTTCTGGTAGAGGCCCACCTGCAAGTCCCTCGCCTGCCCTTTGAGCCACCTCCCAAAATCCTTTCCCCGTGGGCTTGATCAGCCCAATGCCCCTGTCCCATTAGCACGCCAGCCCCTTTTGGGGCCTTGCCCGGTGCGCATGCACCTCGTCCAGCGGTACACCTTCTGGCTCCTTGGCCGGCACACCCCTCTGCGCCTTCAGCGGCACACCTGCCCGTGCCCTCAGCGGTACACCCCATTTGTCCTTCAGCGGCACACCCTTGTGTGCCTTGGCCGGCATACACCCTTAACCGGCTCCCACCGGTACACCTTACTCAGCCCTCCAGCGCCACAGCCCCTCACTTGAACCCAGCCCGGCACAGCCTTACACTTATCTTCAGCTAGCACACCTTGGCCAAGTTCTTCCCCGGTGCACTCTCAACTAGTCTTAGGAGTGTCTTCTGCTCGTTGCTTCTTGCAGGTCTTCCGAAGTTTTATCGAAGGTGTTGTCGCCCTTGGCACGCACCTCAAATTGTCGAGTTCCGTCACTCCATGTGGGCGCGTTCCCTATATCTCCCTTACGCCCCGGGTCAAGGGGAGATGCTGCCGAATTTTTATCAAAAGTAATGCCATGATAAAAGACAAAGGGAAGTAACTAATGAACGAACAAATAATGATAAGACATCCTAATCAAAATAATGGAACCGTACGAGACTCATAGGATTGGGCTGCCGAGCATGGCCCCAGACTTAACCACCCAATGAAGGATTGAGAACTTGGCTACCCAGAACTCCTCCACCTGAACATCATACGCCAAAAGGGACCCCTTTTCAGCCCTCTCCACCAGCCTCCAGTGGCACACTCCCTTGGCCCTCAGCGGCACACTCCCTTGGCCTTTAACGGCACACACTCCTCAAGCCTCCGACGGTACACCCTCAGCAAAGTCTGTACACTCTACGGTTGGTCGGCTTAGTCTGTTCATCCATGTTCATTTTGCATGTGTGCATCCCTCAGCAAAGTCTGTACACTCTACGGTTGGTTTATGCATATTCAATGTCTGCACGCTATAAAGTCTGTACAGAGTTGACAGCATGCCTGAACGTTGTTAGATGAAGTCTACACACTCACCATCATGCATATGTAAAGTCTATACATTCATCTGTTGATATTTCTTCAAGTCCATACATCGTGTGCATTCATGCATAATCACCAGGTAGCAAGTCTGTCATTGCCCTGTCTCAGGCACGCAAAGTCTGTACAGAGTTTGCCCAGTCTGCATCATTCAAAGTCTGTACATCGTTGGCTTGTGCATGCATCGTCTTTCAAAGTCTGTACATCGGCCAGTCTCACTCAGCGTCTCATGCTGTCAAGTCTATACATCGCATGCATTATACACAGTAAGTCTGTACATCCATCCGTCTCACTCAGCGTCTCATGCATATGCAAAGTCTATACATTGCCGCCATGTGTGTGCATCATTGAACAAGTCTATACATCGTGTGCATCTCGCTGCTAAGTCTATACATTCATCACATCGTCTCATGCAGCATCTCATGTGCATATACAAAGTCTATACATTGTATGTTGCATAACACACAAGTCTATACATCCACATTCTAGCAAGTCTGCACAAGTCTGTACATCCACGTGGTATCAAGTCTACACATTCAAAGTCATTCGTCGTGCATACTTTGGTACCAAGTCCATACAACTCCCGTTGCTGCATCATTACAAGTCTGAACACTCTCCAATAGGAATGTCCATGCATTCATTCATCGTGCACAGACGTTGCCCTATGCATGCTTAAACTTTAGCCTCAAACCCTCAGCGGTACAGCCTTCAACCCTCAGCGGTACAGCCTTCAACCCTCCAGCGGTACAGCCTCCAACCTCCAGCGGTACACCCTTCCCCCTTTAACGGCACGCTCCCGGCATAATAAACAATGATAATAATAAGGATAATAAGCTAAAAGAAAGCATAATAAATAAACGAATAATCATACTAAAATAAAAATAATGACAATAATAACAAACTCAACAAGAATGATAAATAAACAAATGATAACAAAAATAAAGAAATAATAATAACAAACTCAGCAAAAAGTGATAAGCAAATAAATGATAATAAAAAATGAATAAATGGTAAGAATAAACCCAACAATAACAATAATAAATAAACAAACAATAATAACAAACTCAATCAATATATATATGAACTAACAAATAATAATGGTAAAAGTTTGAATAATAATAAAACGATGAGATCCACTTTGCAGCCCTGTCCTCCTCAAGACTCGGTATAAAGGGAACATTAATGCCGCCCCTCCAAGTCGGGCTCGGACCTTGGGAACTATCCCGATATGGCCGTAATCTGACATTACTCTGGGCCGATAGTTCGTTAAATCGGACTCGTTTCTCAGGCCGGATCCTTTCCAAGCCACTACTAAAATTGCCGCAAGCTCGGCAGACATTTGAACGGGTTCACCTCGGTTTTCGCCACGTTTCTATTACGGACCTGTGTCTGAACATGAAAAGACCCGTGAGCAACCAATATGGCCGACGGCTCTCTCCCCGACATGGTCGTGAGCCGGCATTGCTTCGGGCCGATAGCCCGTTAAATCGGATTCATTCTAATGGGATTCGTTCCCGTTCTTTCATTGAAACTACCGTAAACTCGGCATACATTTGTACGGGATCGTTTCCATCCACGTTGTACTTTCAATATGGGCCCTTGCTCGAACATGAAAAGGTCCGTGAGTGATCGACAAAATCGGAATAGAACGAGACGGTCCTCGCCACCCCTGGACCCCTTCCATGGGAATATCAATAAGACCCCCGTGGGCCACGCTTAGACCTCGGGTCCGTCCCAATCGTGGTCGCCGTTCGGCTCATATCCTCGGTCTACAGCCCGCTCCCTTCGAACACGTTTTCAGTTTTGGAGTCTAGTCCTGGGACTCTCCCCCGTTGTCCTTCGGCACCGGAAATATTAATGATACCCGCGCAAGCCTCGTTCGGACCACGGGAGGCGCCCCCGGTATGGTCTTGACTCGATCTCGCACCGGGCCAATAGATTTACCGGTTTCCTGCTATTACATAGTCATCTCAATACATAAAACTTACCATTAAACTTGCTAAAATAACTGATTATTAGCGAGTCATACTTTAATATCATGAATCAAATTTTAATCATGGGATAGTGGGTCAAATCTATTAACTAAATAAATCACCGTTGTTTAACTATATAACACACTAATAAAGTAAGATATCAATTTAATTTGTTTAATAAAATTTGTTAAACCCATATTCACTATATAGTTCAAGGTATTGAACTTTGGTTAAGATAACCTATAGTTTATATGAGTTCTAAATATAAAATATTTAATTATTTTTAGGTTTTGGATAGATTGAGATGTTACAATTCTTTACCTTATCCTGTCAAAGCAAGGAACACAAAATTCATGATGATCAAGATCGCTAGAGATGATTATTTCCACGTCGAAGGATCGCAAGGTATCTTTTATTGCTTAAAACATGATATTATTTTCCTTACTACATTTATTCTCTACGCATGTGCACAATTGAGGTATCTTTAGCATGATTGAGTGGTCTAGGTCAAACTAGGTTCGCTTCTGCAGCTCTTAGGCTGGTGATAACTCTGCACTAGGAGTCCAAAATTCCCTCCACAGTCATTAAGGGTGACTTTAATTTGAGCTCGATTCTCACACACTACACGGTGAGCTATAGCCGACTCCTCTGAGCAACACCATTGCTACTTTGGCCATATCTTGGATATGTACGAAGGCCTTTTCTCTTCTCTACTACACTAAGTGTAGGGGCAAGAGATGGATGTGTAAGATGACCAACCTAAGTACTCCCCTCACGAGACGAGGTCTCAAATAGGGGCAATCTCTGTGACCTATCAAAACATGAGCTATCATGTAAAATCTAGCCGACAAGGGTATCAAAGTAAGAAAATGAAGAAAAATTATTAAAGAAAAGCCATGGCAAGAGTGGTAGTATAGTTTCCCACAGGACGTCATGAGCTCGGTCGAATGCGTGCCTTCAATAAAGTGGGTCCGAAATAAGGACTAAAAGCCCCAATGCAACAAACTGAATTTTCAAGGGTAGTGCTCTAGAAGGAAGTTAAGCCTTGAAATCTCTCAACTTGCATAAGGCTTATCTCCAAATTTCTTTTGTTTCTCCGTCTCAAGCTGGAGTGTATCCCTGGTATGGCCTTAGCCTGGGCATCATTCTTTAGGGGCAGTTGGTTGTAGCACGCCACCTCTAAATGCACGCCTTGCTCTAAGAAATCTTTAGTAAAATGGGAGAAGGAACGAGGACCTCTAGTCAGTAGTTTAAACCCGCCTGAGTGTTGCAGATATCTTGGTCAAGAAAATAAAAAAAAAGATATTCAAAAATTCTAAAAAAAATCAGATATTACAAAACTCCAAAAAAATCTAAAAAATCCCCAAAAAATCAAAAAAATATGAAAATTCCAAAAATATCTTTTCTACGCAATTTGATTTTCTTTTTTTTTCTGGCTATCTACTTTAGGAACATATATAATTTATTTGTTGAGTGTCCATATTACAGGTCTGTGGCTTTTCCTTGCTCAATCTTTGCTATCTCTTGATTGTCATGCTCACAGCTTTCCTATCTGTCTCAATTCTTCAGTCTCTACCCTTGATCTGAAGCTTTGTCCTTCTCAGCTTTTGCTCATTCTGTTCTTTATCACATGACTCCATGAGAGGGCTTCTCCTTATGCTTATGAACCCGATGATTTTGTCCATGCTTCGTCTTGATCATGGGTTCTGGCTGAAGTATATGCATTTGTTATGTTTTGTCATTCTTCCTTGATTGTCTCCGCAGTTTTGCGTGTTTGGTGTTTGTCGTCCCAACCATGTCCCACCGTGTCGTGTTTGCCATCCACCGTATTTCCTATCCCAACTATGTCCCACCGTGTTTTTACCATGCCCCATCATGTTTATGCTGTCCCACCATCTGTTCCATGGCCTCGCTGTGTTGTTCTTCCTTTGGGTTGTCCCCCGTTGTTTTACCGTATTCGTTGTCCCACCGTGTTGGGTTTCACAATCCCACCGTTTTACGGTCCCAGCACGGTTAATGTTGCTTCTATGTCTGTTGTTTGTTTATATGTTTGTGTCTTTGTCTTGATATTATATTTGGTTTTTTTTTGTCACTCTGTTGTTAAAAAAATCTAAAAAAATAAAAATCTAAAAAATATCGTCTCACTTGCATAGGCAAGTCAGGTATGGCTCTCAATCCCTTCTCTCTATTGCATGACTATATGTTATCTATCTTATTATATTATCTCAAGGATCGACTGGTTCTCTGTATATTCCGGGATCTGATGTTCCTCTCTAACAAAAATGATGATGATCTAAGAGCATGCGATTAATCGTTAGATAGGCTGTTAGGTTGAATCAGTTAAGGAACGATAGACTTTGTCTTGTACATCATGGTTGCAAGTAGACTCTTGACCCCGATTTGATTCGGTCTAGCAATATTATCCTTGAGTACTTACTATTTTCTCTTTCATCACTTTCATTTTTATGATTTCTTTTATGTTAGCCCAACATGCACCATGTCACTTTTGAGCATTCATGTCTCATAATTCTCTACGAGACCTTCCCTCCGTGAGTGGGCGAATGGGCGACGGATGATCCCCACGATCGAGCAAAACACTATGCCATTGCTAAGTCGGCGCATCACTGCATCCTATATAAATAGGGCCCCCAGATGGGACGAAAAAGGGGACGCGAACAAACACACATAGACACAGATACACAACAAAAGAAGGAAGAGGACAAAGGCACAGAAACTTACATCGCCAGCAAAGAGAGATCCACACATGGAGAGAGAGCCCCTTGCGCACTTACACAGATGGCTACCAAAGGTGACTCCAGCAAGATAGCAGTGAGAGAGAGGTCCCCTCCCAATTCTTCTCTTCATGTCTCTCCGAGCACTCTCTACCTCTCCATGCACTCTCTGAGCATTGTCTCCACGCTACAGACTCTTGTCTCTCTCCCTCTTCAACTTTATTTTGGCTCTCTCGTACGGTTCTATCTATCCCATGGCTCCTTCTGGCGCACCTTCTAGTGTTTGCAAGTTTTCTCAGGGTGGCTGGCTACTCTTCCCCAGTAAACAAATCTCAAAGGTGTTGTACAAGGCAAAGGAGGCATATTTTAGCCTCTATAGTAATCATTTCTTTTTGGTGCAGATAGAAACATATTGATTTCCTTTGTATTCAAATTCAAATATAAAATGCATTTCATATGCAAATCTTTATAGTATATGAATTTTATATTATGTAGATATTGTATTTAACAGACTAGTCATAGACTAGTATAAGCTTTCTGTTTAGTCGTGTTGAGATTTCGTCTACAAAAAAAATCATTTATACTTTTTCATGAAATCCTCCAATGTAAGTGAAGGTGTCTCGGACATACGTTCATGATGCAAATAAGACTATAGAAAGGTAACCTCTCTCATACTGTATTGATTCAAATTGAAGTGCGTTCTTTGTGAGAATAGGCCACACGTCATGTTAAGGTTAGCTCTGAAAGATCAAACACCATGGACAAAACTTGAAGAAAAAGGTCTATACACAACATCTATATCTAACTCTCTCAAGCAAAGGAACATTAAAAGAGAAGCATGCATCTCAAGACAAACTGTGACTAACGGATAGCTAGCGAACATGGCTGCAAATACCAGGCCTACTCTTAAAGGGAGAATCAATGACTCCGAGCAAAATGAATTCAAGTACTATGAGCATTCAAGTCCAAGTGCAAAGAGCTACCCATTCCACATTCAATTCAAAGAAGATCATTGAAGATTTCCACGTTCGTCCTCCTCCGCCGTCCATCGTCACCGCCACCGCTTCCAATACGAACGTCTTCACCACCGTCTTCCATGGCTTAAAGGCGAAGGGAGAACTTGGCTGCATCGTCCCTGAGATGGGGGCGGGTGAGAAGCCCCGATCAAGCCCCTCTTCTCTCCTCTAAGCCACCCCACCCCCTCCTCTGTCCGCGCTCACCACTGCCACCTCTCCTCTTCCCTCAAAATTACCACCATTTCCCCACCTACGACCCCCTTTTTGTCATCTCTACCTTATCCTACTAGTCTCCCCCACGTCCTTACTGTTAGTGTTGGTGTGCTACAGGCCAATTTCGGGTCGGGTAGGCCCAATAGTTGTATGATCTTGTTCATTAATAAAGTGGTGTTTGAGCGTAAATATGTGATTGTGTTACTTTACGTTGTTCCTAGGATATGTGGTTGTAAAGTCAGCTCGAGATGGGATCTCGAACATGAGATTGACTTTACATGTACACATACCTTAAACTGTTCATGGTTGAAGGGTAATCACTCGGGGACTTTGATTACCTATTAAACCAGTACACATGATGTGTCAGTGACCAGTCTCATGGTCATTGGTGCGGGGCACCAACACATATGTGTAGGTGTATGTCCTTGGAGGATGTGCACTGAACTGATCCGCTATTGGATCTTTAGATGGTTGATTATACCTAATGTCAACTGAAGATCCAACGGTCACAGTAGCATCGTTGGTCCTTTGACCTGAGACATTGATCGGATCTTACACGAGGACTGGAATGGTTTAATTACTTAGCTAAGTGACTTTAACCATAAGTCATGAGTTGCCGAGTCATTAACTACTCCAAGATACGTGTGAAGATCATCAATGGTCAAGAAGGGATCGCTCACTGTCGGGTATATATCAGACAGTTAATGGGTCATGACATTGGCGCTCCGTTAAATCCCTGGCCAGGGTCGTATGAGTTCGTTTAGGACGGACGTCATACACTTTAAGGAGGTCATAGTCAAATGGCACGATCATGGGGTTTGACAGAAACCATACCCTCGATCGTACCAGACTCATAGAATGAGCGAGAGATTATATCGATGCGGTAACTGTGGACTTACAGGTACCAGACAGGCTGGTTTAAACCTGGCGTCCTCTAGGATCACGCGGATTTGCTTGACCCAACGTGATCGTAGGTTCGGAATAAATTAAACTATTGTTCGGCTCTAGTAGAAGCGAAGAATACGTTTAATTTACTTCTAATTGAGAATTAGAAGTTAATGGACCTTAAACAAGGTGACTGTGGGCCTAGAGGATCACACACAATAGATTCTTGGGTGACGGATTATTATTATACAAGTGTATGTATTAATTCCTTTTAATTCCTTTTGGAAAGGAGTGTAAATGGAGCTTAATACATATGTATAATAGTGGATAGGACATATATACAGTTTCGATCTTTTAGAACCCTTTTCTAATAAACCTAAACTCTATATATAGCCACCTACGTGATGCTCATTCGAGTCTTCACTTCTTCCAACCTCTTAAGCTTAAGCAAGCACATAAGCTTAAGAGGAGGATTAGCCTCCCCATTTCTCCCTCTTGCTCTCTCTCTCTCCAGAAGGTGATAGAGCCGGGGAAGGTCGTGCCGAGGAGGTACCGTCGCTGCGCAAGGGTCTGTGTGGATCTGCTTTAGAGGCCGTACAGTTGTGCGGCTCGGTTTCTCTGCATCGGGCTTAGCGGACAGCGTCGTTCCGCGCAAGGTGAAACACGCAACCCGTAATTAGGGTATTAGAAACACCGATTAGAGCACAGATTAAGCTTTCCATAACACCGGAATCCGGCAAATTAATTTTTATTATCCGCAGCGTCGCCCGTAGGTGCTGTGCGAAACCTTACACTTACCATCTACCCCATCTCCACCACAGCTCCAGAACCCCCCTACAACGCCCCACGGCCACCCTCCGACAAGAACGTACCCAAAACAGAGCTCCGCCCCCACCATCCCCTTTAGCCTCATTTCTCCCTTCTCTAGCGTTAGTAGCTACCTAGACTTTGTTTTAATCCCTTCCACAGCCTCCCACACCCCTCCCGTACCCTTTAGAACCCTCAAAACCCCTTTAGAAGCCCCCTCGGACGTCCACGGCAAGAATCAGCAAAACATAGTATCATCTGGGACGCCCTCGGGTGTCTCAAGAAAACTCTAAGAACGCGGTGCCCCGACATGCTGCGTTCATCTAAACGCGGTTTCCCTGAGGATCGCGATCAGCTTGTCTGCCCCGCGCTCCGGCTGAAAATCGATTTTGGCAATTCCCCGACCTCGTTTCACATCAATTTGGTATCAAAGCTTAGGAAACCGAGTTGTTCCATCAAACCAGGGTCCTGTGGCTCTAGGTTCGAGCTCGAACCACCTCCAAGTGGAGGGGTTTAACGGGATCGACAAGCGGCATCGACAAGCGATAGACAGAAGCTGAACGCGATTCCTTGGGGACCACGACCTGAAGAAGGCGGTCCCAAGGAAACCACGATCTCAGTGCAGAATTTCCCGCAGGTGACCTTCCAACTAGCGACGCTTGGGACTTCGAGGGCCTTCATTGTAGCTCCTTTTCCCCATGTTTAATCAATGTATCAACGTCCCTTCCCTTTCCCCTCCCCCCTATGTGTACCCCCCCCTCTTGTTATGAAAATATATGAGAGAATGAAGTAATATTTTAGCCATGGCTATTGTGTCCTTCCCCAATTTTTGGAACCCCAGGTCAGAGGCCCAAATCTGGCCACGCCATGGAGGAAGCGCGTGAAGCTTCGGGTGCATCGTCCCTGCGATGGGGATGGGCGAGAGGCCCCGTTCGAAGCTCCACGTTCATCCTCCTTCGCCGTCCATCGTCATCGCCCGTCTCCACTGCCACTGCCGCCGCTTCCAATACGAACGTCTTCCCCACCATCTACCACGGCATAGAGGCGAAGGGAGAACTTAGCTGCGTCGTCCCTGAGATGGGGGCGGGTGAGAAGCCCCGGTCAAGCCCCTCTCCTCTCCTCTAAGCCACCCCACCACCTCCTCTGTCCACGCTCACCACTGTCACCTCTCCTCTTCCCTCAAAATCACCATTGTTTCCCCACCTACGACCCCCCTTTTGTCATCCCTACCTTATCCTACTAGTCTCCCTCACGTCCTTACCATCTACCCCACCTCCACCACAGCTCCAAAACCCCCTTACAATGCCCCACGGCCACCCTCCGACAAGAACGTACCCAAAACAGATCTCCGCCCCCACCATCCCCTTTAGCCCCATTTCTCCCTTCTCTGGCGTTAGTAGCTACCTAGACTTAGTTTTAATCCCTTCCACATCCTGCCACACCCCTCCCGCACCCTTTAGACCCCCCAAAACCCCTTTAGAAGCCCCCTTGAACGTCCATAGCAAGAATCGTCAAAATAGAGTATCGTCTGGGACGCCCTCGGGTGTCTCAGGAAAACTCTGAGAACGCGGTGCACCGACATGCCACATTCATCTAAACACGGTTTTCTTGAGGACCACGATCAGCTCGTCTGCCCCCGCTCTCTGGCTGAAGATCGATTTTGGCAATTCCCCGACCTCATTTCACATCATGAGAAGGGGGTGACATTACAGTTAAGAGGTGAGAGGCTAGGAAATGTTACGACGGAGGGGAAGGCGAAGGGAAAGAAGGAAGAGAGAAGGCCGGGGAAATGAAAACAACACCAAGATCAGATTGGCTTCAAACAGAGGAGGGGAAAGGAATGGCCTGTAGAAAGCTTGGTCATGAAGCGAAGAACTGTCTGTGCAGCAAAACTCCGGCCCAACTTCCCACTACTGCTCCAACACAGATCATGAATGACGATGTCACCAAAGGTTTGACTGGTGCATCTAAGGGTAAAGCTTCTGAGTCAGCTATTGGAACTATTTCTATTCAACCTTGTTGGCATATTAAATCCAATTCCCATTCTTGTTCGGCACCGATGGTGCCTGGTGAAAGTTCTCAAAGAGCAGACATGGCTAATTCTCCTATCGAGTAGTCTCTCCCACCTCAGGTCCCTACAGAGGTAGCTTTGGACTTCCCCTCTTCGGCAGTCTTGAACATTGATATCTCAGAGAAGCATGATCATGTCAATGGAATCCAAGACTCTACCTCGTTACCCAGGGATCCTTTGCCCTCTGTAGAAGAGTCGGATCTTGTCCTCCCTGTTCTTCCAGAGCTCCCTTCAGCCCAAAAGATGAGTACCTCAGGTGTTTCAGCCCTTGTTCCGGAACTTGCCATTGTTGACAAGCATAGAGAATCGACAAGTATTGACAATCTACCTGAGGAAGAGATGCAATCCCGATGTCAGCAAATCACTGTTTCTGTTGGAATTACCAATACTCGGATTTTGCTTAAAGAACAACCAGGTGTCTTGACTAGATCGATGAACAGAGCTAACTCCATGGGTAAGCTCTCCCTCAATACCCTTTTATAATGACTTTTATTATCTGGAATGTTAGAGGCATTGGTAATGATTTGACTGTGGCTCGATTAAAGCTTCTAATCAAAAGTCACAATATTCATTGTCTTGCTATTCTGGAACCAAAAATCCAAACAAACTTGCTTGATAAGACTTGCAAAAGGTTGGGTATAAGCAGTGGCTAATGGTGATGCTAATGCTCATACTTGGGTAATGTGGAAAGACCCTTTGGACCTGTCTGTTATTTGCAAAGATGATCAACAAATTTGTAATGCCCCGGATTTTTCGGATCCTTTTTCGTGGGTCTCGGATCTGGTTTCTCGGAGTGTCTGACTCCGTTGTGTCCGAAATTTCGTTTCGGACATCTTTCGTGTTTGGATCGGCGCGATCCGGAGTCGTTTCGGAGGCCCGGAGGCGTTCCACGGCTCTTTCCTCGTGTGTTTTCCGATTCCCGGCGTGGGTTTCGGCTTTCCCTTCGGAACCTCGTTACGGGTGAACCGAGCAGTTCACCTGGGCGCGAGTGGTACCGTTGCGATCGGTGCGCTCCGAGGATCGCGAGGGTGTAATTTTCTATTTTTTTGGATTTTTTCGATTTTCTGGATTTTCCTATAAATAGCCTTTTCTCTCTCTCCCCCTCTCATTTCTCATTTCTCTCCCTCTCTCTTCTCACGCTCTCTCCTCTCTCCCTCTCTCTCCGGCGGCCGACGGGGCGGAGCATGGGCGAGGCGGGGACGGCGCAGGCGAGGCACGGGCGAGGATGGATGAGGATCGAGGCGGTGGAGGCGCGTGGAAGCTCGGCCATGAGTTCGTGGAACGGCGAGGCTTCAACGGCGTTTTCTTCATGGATCGGCGTCCACGGTGCGCGTAATCTTCGGTGGAGGTAGGGTGATGGACCCTCAGCCCGTGTACTTCCTTTCTCGCGAGTTTTGTAGGCCGTGGCGAGCCGAGCGGGCCAAACGGGGCGTTTTGGGCAAAATGCATGATTTTGGGGTGTGAGCCGGATCTCCTGTTCTATGGTGTTTTTGGGCGATCCAGGGGTTTAGATGCATGCCTAGGGGCTTGGGGAAGGTTTCCCCTTTTGTTTCCCCTTCACCTGGGGGTGAGCGGGCGTGGCATGGCTTTTCCCGCGGTTTCTACCGTTTTCGGGCGCGGACTGAGAACGCGCTATACTCCAGTAGCGCGTTCTTGAATGTCGCGCTGCCCCGATAGGGCGCGTTCATCGGAGAAGATGAACAGTAAGGCGGTTCGGGTCGCGCCTTACGGCCCCAGCGCGTTCTGTTTGTCGCGCTATAGGATCATAGCGCGACCTGGCCTGGTCGCGCTATGGTCATGTAGCGCGTTCGTGTTGAACGCGCTAGGCACGTATAGCGCGTTCCGGCTGAACGCGCTATGCACGTGTAGCGCGTTCTTGGAGGGACCAGCCGGGCTGCCCGGGGCGGGCGGTCTGCGGCTGATCGTGCTCCCCTTGGGCCGTGTGTGCCTTGGACACCCAGTGGAGTTCCGTGACCGTGTTTTGGGGTGTCTGGAGGTTCCGTTTACCTCATTTTACGTGCCCGTGCGCTTAAGGGTCCGGGTGACCTTTTAGCGTCCGTTCGCAT
Organism: Amorphophallus konjac; assembly: GCA_022559845.1. Lineage (NCBI taxonomy): Eukaryota > Viridiplantae > Streptophyta > Magnoliopsida > Alismatales > Araceae > Amorphophallus > Amorphophallus konjac. Next base: position 14,316,179 of record CM040122.1, on the reverse strand, counting down.
TGTGTTGGTCTCCGGTCGACCCGGTTGGGACCTAGTGGTCGACCTCCGACCTTGTGAGTATCCCGGACACCCCATGGGTTCTGTGTCTGTGTTTTTTTGGGGTGTCAGGAGGGACCGTGTTATCTCGATTAGCGGGCCCATAGGTGTGGTGGGTCCGGGTGACCCCATGTGTTCCGGGCTCTTGTGTTACGCTTGAACAAGTCACCGTGTGTCGGTGTGTGTGCGGTGGGGTCTCCCCCGCATATCGTGGGTTCCTTGGGAAGGCGATTCCCGTGTGGGCCATGTGTTTTCCCTTGGACTGTGAGTCCAGTTGTCCGGCATGGGGCTGGAGGTTTCCCGCTTGCTTCAAGATGGGAAATCGTCGTGGCGGCTTGTGTGCTGCCTTGGGAATCGTGCTTCTGTATTTTTCCGTGTGGCCCGTGTGAGTGGCCTTAGTCCCTTGCGTTCCCTTCCCGAGGGAGTGGTCTTGGCGACTCGTGTGTTGTCCCGGTACTCGTGCTACCGTGGTTTTAGACCTAGAGATTGGACTAGATTGACGGCCTTGTGCTATCACGTGCAACGGTCTTGACCCCGAGTCTGGTGACTCAAGGACCGTTGGGTGTAGTGCGTTTAGAGGACTGTCCAGAGTCCAGTGGCTTAAGTGCCACTCGAGTTTTCTCGACTCTCGCGCACGGTGCGTGCGTGGCCGAGGACTGCGAGTCCTGTTTCTTCTCCGACTGTGGTCACCGTGCGACGGGGCCGGTACGTGGGGTGGTCCCCCTACGTCGTCGGATTCGGACGTTATTTTCCGTTGACTTGAGAGTCTACTCCTTCAGTGACCCTCCACTAGTCGTAGCCTACCAGTACGCGTGTGCTGGTCGCACCAGGGAGTGGTGTACGGGCTTACCCTGAGGACGGTTAGACTGGTTTCCGTCGGGCCCCTCGTTGTAGCCAGAGTCCGGCTGCGGGGGAAAACCAGTCAGAGGGCTAGACCTAGGACGCGTGGTCTGTGTGTGCACACGTGGTTGGGGACAGTGGACGCACGTCGACGGGCGTGACCCCAGCTAGTCACTTGTTTGTGGTTACTTGTACAGTGTTCGCGCCTCGGGTAGGACCTACCACGTCAGGCGGTTCACCTGCGGTGCGGTGTAAGACGTCAGGGGACGCTACCGGCTGTGCTTCTAGTGGGTGGTACTCCTGTCGAGTACGGAGTGACAGACTGTCAGTCTCTGTGTCTTTGACCTTCGGGTTTTCGGTCGTGTTGATCGGTGAGTTCGGTTGTTTCACCTTGGCGAGTGTGCCTGTTCTTGCACCGTGAGACTAGTGCTAGTGGCTTTACCGAGGTGGCGTCTTGTGGTGCGGTACCCGCGATCGGATGGTCGGGGTTGCACCTTGGACAGCGTGTCCAGGTTGGCTGTCCGGGGGACAGGCCTCTACGGCGTGGTTACCGTGTGTTTGTACTTCGGTAGGTGGTACTAGCATGGTTTGGTAGCTTCGACTTCGTGATCGAGGTGTGCCTTCTGGCAGTAGGAGTAACTGTAGTGCCGAGTTTTTTTGACCGGCCACCGGTTTGCTGTTCCTGCTGTATTTGTAGCTTCCTTTCCGCTACCGCCGTTGTTTCCGGTTGGGGTTCCGCGGGATCCCTGCTGAGTCTCTGTTTTGGAGACCCATTCCCTGCTTTTCAGGTGTAGCGGTTCTTTCTCGCGGTTCAAGGGTGCGGGGCGGAGGTTCTTAGTTGCCAGCTTGCCGGGCCGAGTGTTCACTTGGCACGTGGTACGTTTTACTGCTTTAGACTGTACTTTCTGTTGGACTGGACTCTGTTGTAGCTGTAGTTGTTCTTTCTTCAGCTTGTTGTTGTTGGTTGTCCTGCTTTATTTCCTATTTCTTTGTGCCTCCACACTCCTTTTAGCCCTCCCGGCTCGTGGGCGGCGGTGCGAGTCTCGGGTTATCGGGCCTTCCCGGTAATCCGATTCTCGAGTCGTTACAGCTGGTATCAGAGCGGTGTTTGTGGACGTACATAGGAATTCGAGATATTGTAGTGATCAGAGTCCATAAGGTCCAGTACAGTCGGCAGCTGGCTTAGGGTTTTGTGTTCGCTTTCCGCCTAGTTTCTCGCTTGAGAGCTTGAGTGCGCTATGCGGCGCTGTGAAGGTGGTTGCTGTCCGCGGCTTTCGTGCCAGCATGGGGTCTAAGGATTGAGGTTGAGAGCCTTCTCCCTCATCGGTGGTGGCCCTGGTTGTGCTGCGTTGGGCAGAGGTTGCTGCAGGCGTGAGCTCGCGGTGCTGCGTTCGAGGAATCTGCGGCGTGGTCAGGTGGCTGGAGAGGACTGTTCGTGGTTAAGTGGCCGTGAGCGTGCTTCGAGGTAGCTGCTGTCGGTTTTGGCCACTCCAGCTTGAGATTTATCCAGCCCCTGAGGTGTTCAGGTTGTGGTTTAAGGTGGCAGAGCGGGTGTTCTGATCGAGAAGTGTGCTCTGGTGAGCGGAATGTCTTCTCGGTGAGCTGCTGATTTGTCGAGCCTGATGTCCTTGTCGTGCTCTGTGGCGTCAGAAATGACGTGTCGGTCCCGATTGTTTTATGGATTTCGAGGCAGGATTGGGCTGTGGTGTCCCAGTAAGTCTTGCTCCTGCGCTCTTGTGTGCGAATGGGGTGTGTTCGCCTTGGATTTGGTCTGAGGTGTGAAGGTTCCGCGGTGAGTTTCGGGACTCGAGGATGAGCATCGGCGGTCGTTGTTATGGCTCGTGTTGTGGCTCTTGGCATGGCGTGTTGCAGTTCGAGGAATTGCAGTGGTGGTGCATCGAGAGATGCTATGATTGTGGTCCGACGTGACACTCGTCGAGTGTGTCGGAGGCGCTGACCTGATGGAAGCGATGGTTTTCCTTGGTGCTGGATGGTGCTGTTTCCAGCGTGCGCGAGGTTCGAGGTCAGGTCGAGCGTGGAGTCCTTCCGTTGGTCGGAAGTGCGTTTGGTCTCCCCTTGGTTGGAGAGATTGTGTTGGGTTAAGGTTCGTCGTCTTGCATTGCGTGTTCAGATTGGTTGGCCTTGTATGCCATGAAGTCTGTGCGAGACGTGCTCCTTGTCTTGGCAAGGCGGTTGCCTGTGAGAAGTCGTGCCCATTCCCTTGTCGTGTGAGGGTGCTGGCGCTGTTCCGGAAGGACGAGTGCTGGGTGGGCGGTGTTCGCTTTCTCGGCTGTGCGCGCGGATCAGAGTGCGCAGCGGGAGCATGGTGGGCTTGTGACCCATTGGTTCAGGATCGTAGCGTTGGTTGCTACGGGCGGATTCCTGAGTTTGCGTTGAGCATCGGAGGATTGGTTCCTTGGTGTGAAACGTGTTGTTGCCGTGCCGTTGCCCGAGAAGTCGTGGTTCTTGGCACTGGCGGGTGGAGTGTTGGGGAATGTGCTGGCTAGTGCGCCGCATGAGTGCCTTGTTCCTGTAATGGAAGCCGTATCGGGCGTCGGTGTTAGACCTGGAGGGGGTTGTTGAGGATGTCGCCTGACGGAGGTCGAGGACGTGTTGGTCAGAGTCGGTGGCTTGGTGCCCGATTTGTGTTCCCAGTCGTGTCCTCGGATGAGATCATTTTTGGAGAAGTGATCTCTGCCAGGCTGTGGGTTCCTGTTGGTAGCTGCGGATGACTAGTAAAGCTAGTCTCGTAGCCGACCACGATGAGATGTATGTTGCTTTGGGACCCGTGAGCTTTGTTCAGGTGGTGTCCCGTGGCTCTGTGGTAAGGGCGGAATCGGGATTGGCAGGTGTCCACTTGGATTGATCGAAGGATTTGATGAGACCAGATAGAAGAGTGACGCCTGTGGGTGGAGGCCTTTTTGTGAGATTGGCGTCGGATTGGTGGTCCCTGATAGGACATTGGTGTCGCAAGATTATCCCTGGTTTGGTGACTAGCATGGGGTGGTTCCCTATAAGTCTGAGTCCCGTGAGGTGATGACTGAAGACGCCAGGTTCTGTCATTTGGTTTCGTCGTGCTCCCGAGAGGGTCGAGTTGGCGAGCAGTTGGTGACCAGTGGATGATCTTTTCAGAGAGAGAAGATGCTGGTTGTTGGGGCTCGAGCGTGGCGAGAGCTGTGTGCCAGCGAGACCTTTGGTGGTCGTTTCTGTGATGTGCCTTTCCGGATGGGATCTGGGCTTTGTCGAAGGTTGTCTTCTGACAAGAGTTGGCACAGTGTTATGTCCGGCTTTCGGCTTGCCATGTGTGGGGTGTTTCTTGGTGTTGAGCCGATGTACTGGTTGCGGTCTGTTGAGATGGCTGCTTGAGCTGGTGGAGGCTCTATTTTGGTTGCTCCCTTGAGGAGGGTGTGCGACCTATCAGCTGGTTGCGAAGCTGATGTGTGTTTTGTCTGCTGACCATTGGGTGGATCAGTAGCTGTTGCTCGTGTCGAGGGTTGTGTTTCCTCGGTGAGCGAGATCGTGGCTGTGGCGCCATGGTGGATTCTCGCGTTGTCTGAGGTGATGCCGGACTGTGTCCTTTGGTATATGCCTGCTCCGTTGGCCGGTGTGTGCTCGGCGGGAGGAGCGAGGTGTTGCTTGTGATTGTAAGTCTGGCGGTGTCCCTCAGGATCGATGTTTTGTGAGAATCGAAGTTTTCTGTGTTGGAGCTCTGACAGCGTGTCAGTTGGTTCAGCGTTCTTCCCCTGTGACCTTTGTGCTCGGTCCTGAATTTCGAGGACGAAATTCCTTTAAGGGGGGAGGGCTGTAATGCCCCGGATTTTTTGGATCCTTCTTCGTGGGTCCTGGATCTGGTTTCTCGGAGTGTCTGACTCCGTTGTGTCCAAAATTTCGTTTCGGACATCTTTCGTGTTCGGATCGGCGCGATCCGGAGTCGTTTCGGAGGCCCGGAGGCATTCCGCGGCTCTTTCCTCGTGTGTTTTCCGATTCCCGGCGTGGGTTTCGGCTTTCCCTTCGGAACCTCGTTGCGGGTGAACCGGGCCGTTCACCTGGGCACGAGTGGTACCGTTACGATCGGTGCGCTCCGAGGATCGCGAGGGTGTAATTTTCTATTTTTTTTGGATTTTTTCGATTTTTCGGATTTTTCTATAAATAGCCTTTTCTCTCTCTCCCCCTCTCATTTCTCATTTCTCTCCCTCTCTCTTCTCACGCTCTCTCCTCTCTCCCTCTCTCTCCGGCGGCCGACGGGGCGGAGCATGGGCGAGGCGGGGACGGCGCGGGCGAGGCACGGGCGAGGATGGATGAGGATCGAGGCGGTGGAGGCGCGTGGAAGCTCGGCCGTGAGTTCGTGGAACGGCGAGGCTTCAACGGCGTTTTCTTCGTGGATCGGCGTCCACGGTGCGCGTAATCTTCGGTGGAGGTAGGGTGATGGACCCTCAGCCCGTATACTTCCTTTCCCGCGAGTTTTGTAGGCCGTGGCGAGCCGAGCGGGCCAAACGGGACGTTTTGGGTAAAATGCATGATTTTGGGGTGTGAGCCGGATCTCCCGTTCTATGGTGTTTTTGGGCGATCCAGGGGTTTAGATGCATGCCTAGGGGCTTGGGGAAGGTTTCCCCTTTTGTTTCCCCTTCACCTGGGGGTGAGCGGGGCGTGGCATGGCTTTTCCCGCGGTTTCTACCATTTTCAGGCGCGGACTGAGAACGCGCTATACTCCAGTAGCGCGTTCTTGAATGTCGCGCTGCCCCGATAGGGCGCGTTCATCGGAGAAGATGAACAGTAAGGCGGTTCGGGTCGCGCCTTACGGCCCCAGCGCGTTCTGTTTGTCGCGCTATAGGATCATAGCGTGACCTGGCCTGGTCGCGCTATGGTCATGTAGCGCGTTCGTGTTGAACGCGCTAGGCACGTATAGCGCGTTCTGGCTGAACGCGCTATGCACGTGTAGCGCGTTCTTGGAGGGACCAGCCGGGCTGCCCGGGGCGGACGGTCTGCGGCTGATCGTGCTCCCCTTGGGCCGTGTGTGCCTTGGACACCCAGTGGAGTTCCGTGACCGTATTTTGGGGTGTCTGGAGGTTCCATTTACCTCGTTTTACGTGCCCGTGCGCTTAAGGGTCCGGGTGACCTTTTAGCGTCCGTTCGCATTGTGTTGGTCTCCGGTCGACCCGGTTGGGACCTAGTGGTCGACCTCCGGCCTTGTGAGTATCCCGGACACCCCATGGGTTCTGTGTCTATGTTTTTTGGGGGTGTCAGGAGGGACCGTGTTACCTCGATTAGCATGCCCGTAGGTGTGGTGGGTCCGGGTGACCCCACGTGTTCCGGGCTCTTGTGTTACGCTTGAACAAGTCACCGTGTGTCGGTGTGTGTGCGGTGGGGTCTCCCCCGCATATCGTGGGTTCCTTTGGAAGGCGATTCTCGTGTGGGCCATGTGTTTGGCCTTGGACTGTGAGTCCAGTTGTCCGGCCTGGGGCTGGAGGTTTCCCGCTTGCTTCAAGATGGGAAATCGTCGTGGCGGCTTGTGTGTTGCCTTGGGAATCGTGCTTCTGTATTTTTCCGTGTGGCCCGTGTGAGTGGCCTTAGTCCCTTGCGTTCCCTTCCCGAGGGAGTGGTCTTGGCGACTCGTGTGTTGTCCCGGTACTCGTGCTACCGTGGTTTTAGACCTAGAGATTGGACTAGATTGACGGCCTTGTGCTGTCACGTGCAACGGTCTTGACCCCGAGTCTGGTGACTCAAGGACCGTTGGGTGTAGTGCGTTTAGAGGACTATCCAGAGTCCAGTGGCTTAAGTGCCACTCGAGTTTTCTCGACTCTCACGCACAGTGCGTGCGTGGCCGAGGACTGCGAGTCTTGTTTCTTCTCCGACTGTGGTCACTGTGCGACGGGGCCGGTACGTGGGGTGGTCCCCGTACGTCGTCGGATTCGGACGTTATTTTTCGTTGACTTGAGAGTCTACTCCTTCAGTGACCCTCCACTAGTCGTAGCCTACCAGTACGCGTGTGCTGGTCGCACCAGGGAGTGGTGTACGGGCTTACCCTGAGGACGGTTAGACTGGTTTCCGTCGGGCCCCTCGTCGTAGCCAGAGTCCGGCTGCGGGGTAAAACCAGTCAGGGGGCCAGACCTAGGACACGTGGTCTATGTGTGCACACGTGGTTGGGGACAGTGGACGCACGTCGACGGGCGTGACCCCAGCCAGTCACTTATTTGTGGTTACTTGTACGGTGTTCGCGCCTCGGGTAGGACCTACCACGTCAGGCGGTTCACCTGCGGTGCGGTGTAAGACGTCAGGGGACGCTACCGGCTGTGCTTCTAGTGGGTGGTACTCCTGTCGAGTACGGAGTGACAGACTGTCAGTCTCTGTGTCTTTGACCTTCGGGTTTTCGGTCGTGTTGACCGGTGAGTTCGGTTATTTCACCTTGGCGCGTGTGCCTGTTCTTGCGCCGTGAGACTAGTGCTAGTGGCTTTACCGAGGTGGTGTCTTGTGGTGCGGTACCCGCGATCGGATGGTCGGGGTTGCACCTTGGACAGCGTGTCCAGGTTGGCTGTCCGGGGGACAGGCCTCTACGGCGTGGTTACCGTGTGTTTGTACTTCGGTAGGTGGTACTAGCGTGGTTTGGTAGCTTCGACTTCGTGATCGAGGTGTGCCTTCTGGCAGTAGGAGTAGCTGTAGTGCCGAGTTTTTTTGACCGGCCACCGGTTTACTGTTCCTGCTGTAGTTGTAGCTTCCTTTCCGCTACTGCCGTTGTTTCCGGTTGGGGTTCCGCGGGATCCCTGCTGAGTCTCTGTTTTGGAGACTCATTCCCTGCTTTTCAGGTGTAGCGGTTCTTCCTCACGGTTCGAGGGTGCGGGGCGGAGGTTCTCAGTTGCCAGCTTGTCGGGCTGAGTGTTCACTTGGCACGTGGTACGTTTTACTGCTTTAGACTGTACTTTCTGTTGGACTGGACTCTGTTGTAGCTGTAGTTATTCTTTCTTCAGCTTGTTGTTGTTGGATGTCCTGCTTTATTTCCTATTTCTTTGTGCCTCCACACTCCTTTTAGCCCTTCCGAGCCCTCCCGGCTCGTGGGCGGTGGTGCGAGTCTCGGGTTATCGGGCCTTCCCGGTAATCCGATTCTCGGGTCGTTACAAAATTACTCTCAAGCAGAATGCTATGGCAATGTCAGAGTTTCATATGACTGTGGTTTATGCAAAATGTATTGTTGTGGAGAGGCTTGGTCTCTGGGCTTCTCTCATCAATATTCATATGCAAATTTCGGGCCCCTGGATGGTGGCTGGGGATTTCAACTGTATCCTTGATCCGGATGAGAAATTAGGTGGCCTTCCACCTTCTCTATCAGCTATGTCTGATTTTAAGGACTGCCTTAATGACTGTGCTCTAACTGATGCTGGTTTTATTGGCTCGAAGTACACTTGGCATAATAACCAAAGTGGTAACAGAGCGATTTGGGCTAGATTAGACAGAATTCTAGTTAATGGCCCTTGGCAAATCTCTCTCCCTATTACTATTGAACATTTATCCAGAGAAGCTTCGGATCATGCTCCCATACTAGTACAGCTAGCAGCATTGACCAAGGGCAGATCTAGATTTTGTTTCCAACAAATGTGGACCTCTCATGACTTATTCCTAAGGGATGTAGAATCAGATTGGCGTAACAGCCCCCTGGCATCCTCTGCCCTGTCTACTCTTTACTTGAAGCTTAAATCCATGAGGAAAATGTTACAGACTTGGAATAAGCAGGTTTTTGGAAATATTCACAATAATCTATTGGTTGCTGAAGATTATGTATTGAAGGCTGAGTTTCACTACGATGCCCACCCCTCTCAGATTACCTTTGACAACCTTGAGGCTGCTAAATCTGACTTGGCCTCCAAACTGATTCAGCAAGAATGTTACTGGAGACAGAAGTCTAGGATTAAGTGGCTAGCAAAGGGGGACAAAAACACAAAGTTTTTCTATATGACTATTGTTGCCAACAGAAAGAAGAACCTGATTCCTCACTTGCAGACCTCTGTTGGAACTCTAACCTCAGATCATGAAGAAATGAAGGGTATTGATGTTGATCATTTCAAAAAAGTTTTTTCTTCTCAATACCACCAGATTGATGAGGATTTTCTTAGTAACATTACTCAAGTGGTATCCCCTGCTGATAATGACTGGTTATGTGCTGTTCCTTCAGAATCTGAAATTAAAGATACAGTCTTCCAAATGTCTCCTGACAGTTCACCTGGTCCGGATGGTTTTTCGGGAGCCTTCTACCAAAAAACTTGGCAGATTGCTGCTGGTGTGATCATCAATGATGTTCAGGAATTCTTCACTGCTAAGAACACGCTGCCCAGATTTCTGACTGCTACACTTATAGCTCTTATTCCCAAAGTCACCAATGCTACTGATATTTCTGAATACCGGCCGACCAGGCTCTGTAACTTTGTGTATAAGATTATGTCTAAAATCATCAGCAATAGACTTTCAACTATTCTGCCTAAAATTATTTCACTTGAACAGTCTGCTTTGTGAAAGGAAGATCTATTGTGGAGAACATTGCTCTTGCTCAAGAAATGATTCATGAGCTGGGAAGAAAGACTAGAGGAGGCAATGTAATTTTCAAACTGGACATGGCGAAGGCTTATGACCGAATTGAGTGGGATTTCATCAACTCTGTGCTCTCAAAGTTTGGTTTTAGGTCTGATTTTATAAAACTTATCAAAGCTATGATGGGCAATTGCTGGTTTTCTGTCCTTCTTAATGGTGATTCAGCAGGCTTCTTTCACTCTACAAGAGGTGTTCTCCAAGGAGATCCGATGGCTCCAGCTCTCTTCATTATAGCAGAGGAAGCTCTCAGCAGAGCTATCCGTAAAGCTCAGTTTGAGGGAAGGGTGGACTGGTATGCGAGACCCCAACGCTGCCCTAACATTTCCCATTTATTGTTTGCAGATGATACATTAGTTTTTAGCAGGGCCAATGCTTCTTCTATTGGATACCTGATGGGCATCATTAAATCCTATGAAAGAGCTTCCGGCCAGTTAGTTAATGTGGGCAAGAGTGGTTTCTTCACCCATCCAAAGGCAAAGGCCTCAACTATTAAGAAGATTCGGGATATCACCGGCTTCTCTCACCACTCCTTCCCTCACAAATACCTGGGTTTTCCTCTTATTTATGGCAGATCCAAGAAAGTTTACTTCTCTGGCATTGTTTCCTCCATTCAGAAGAGAATAGAAGGCTGGAATGCTACCTATTTATCTCAAGGGGCTAGAGTGGTTCTGCTGAAACACATTCTTACATCTATCCCCATTTATTCATTAGCATCCTCTCCTCTGCATGCTGGTATACACCAGACTTTAGACCGGTCATTTGCTAATTTCTTCTGGGGCTCCTCTAATCAAGGAAACAAAAGGCACTGGTTATCCTGGAACACTATATGCAAACCTGTTAACAGGGGTGGACTTGGCATTCTCTCCTTGAGGCAGGTGGAGTTGGCGTTTAGGGTCAAAATGCTATGGAAGGCTATTCACTCTAATTCCATATGGGCTCTTTATTTCAGGGCAAAATACATAAGGGGCAGGCATCTCTCTGAGGTTGATTTCAAGGAAATGAGGGGCCATTCTAAGCGGAGCTGGACAAAGGCTAAGGAACCGATCTTGCAATACAAAAAAGTCATTGTGGGTGATGGCTGCTCAACCAATTTTTGGAAGGACACTTGGCTCGGTAACAAGCCTTTGATATCTTACATCACCACTACCCAAGTTCACCACCCGAAGGCTACTGTCCGGGAGGTTATATTCAACCCAGCTCCGAAGGACATTTCCTTAATTGACCGAACTCTTCCTCCTGGTATCAAAACAGCTATCTGGCATACCACTTTAAATCACTATCAAGATATGGAGGTATGGAGCCTTGCTTCCTCAGGCAATTGCTTGACTTCTTCCATTTATAAAGCTACCTGCAGGCAAGACTCTGATATGAACATTCTACCTTATGATCGGCTATGGACCAAATGGGTTCCTACTAAAATTTCCATCCACCTGTGGAGGATTCTTCATAACTGCATCCCTACTGACACAAGGGTGAAATCCATTGGCATCCCTCTCCCTTCGAAATGCCACTGCTGCAAGCAACACAAAGTGGAGGATTCTAATCATCTCTTTATTAAAAGTGATTGGGCTACCTATCTTTGGTCTTCTTTTCAAAGAAACGGCTGTGATTTCAGAGGCCAGACTGTAAAATCCATGATTCTCAATATTATCCAGAATTCCCATGTTCACTCCTTGTTTGGTCTATTCAAATTAGCTGCTATTGCCTATGGGCTGTGGGAGCTATGGCTTGCCAGAAATGCTGCTAGGTATGACAGGAAATTCATCTCACCTCAAGGCTTATTCCACAAAGTTGTTTCTCAAGTAAAACATGTGATCAACATTGCCAAGTTTTGGGAAAGTCAGAAGCTCAGCCGCACCATCCTTGCAAACTTTGGCATTACTGTTACTACTCGGGCGTCTCCTTTAGTGAAAATTGTCAAATGGTCTTGCCCGCCCTAGCCCTTCCTCAAGCTTAATACTGATTGTGCGCACAAACAGGCAGGACATTCTGGTGGTGGCGGTATTATCAGGGACTTCCAAGGCCATATTTTGTTGGCCTTTTCCCACTATTATGAGAATTGTCCAAGCCTAGTGGCTGAAGCTAGGGCTATGGCTGATGGAATAAAATACCTCCATGCGATCTCCTCTCACCCTGCTTTGATTGAGAGTGACTCTCTTCTTCTAATTCAAGTGCTTAACAAGGAAACGGATTGTCCTTGGGAGATTCTACCATTTATCAGAGAAATCTGGAGCTATCCTCCTCAAACCAAGAATTTCTCCCACATATTCAGAGAAGCCAACTCAGCTGCAGATTCTTTAGCTAATTTTGCTTGTCACTCACATTGTAATTCTTTTTTTTACTTCGCAGCATGATCTTCCCAGTGTAACTAAGGGTGCTGCTAGACTAGATAAGCTAGGTATGCCTAGCATTAGAGTGATGTAAGTTCTATTCTTTTTATGATCAATAAAATTCCCCCTGGTTGTGATTTAGACTGTGGGTTCCGAATTGGATCCACATTCTAAATCACCACTAGGCAGGGCTTTCTATAAAAAAAAAAAAAAAGGAATGGCGGGGACAAACTAGGAAAGAAAGGAAGAGGTTGGGGGGGGGGGGGTGGTTTCCGGGAGGGAAGAGCTCCCTCCCACCCAGCTTCTCGCCGGATAAGAAGACCTGCAGCGACCAAAACCCCAAGATGGGATCGTTCGTTAGTGGTCGATGGAGCTCCTATATCTACCCTACAATGGAAAAGTGGGGCTAGGTCATGTATGGAGCATTGCACGGAGTTTGCCTTCATGATCTTGAATCCCAGTCCCAATTAGTCATAAAAAAGCTCCCCTTAAACTACCTGTTTTCATTATAAGTTACATATATAGTTTCTATATATATATCTAATTCACAAAATTTTACTATGAACTGCATAATATTGTGCCACTTCCCAATATTCACGACTAATAATTCTGCACCAGTTTAATTACATGGGTCCGGTCTAGCTACATGCCATTCCAGTCTACTTTAATTACGCAGTCGTATGATCTTATGTTTCTCCGGACTGGCATGAGAGAGAGAGAGAGAGAGAGAGAGGTACAGGAGGAGTGAGGGCATCCACATTTGGTGTGCCCACTGCTCTACTACCTACGCGGCCCCCCCGGTGCTGTTAATTAATTAGCCGGCGTTTACAGCTCGGCCCTTCATGTTAAAGGTTAATTAAGAGAGATCAGGAAAGGGGGTGCATGCGCATAATTCTCAAAATACTAATTTCTAGACGAGCGCGCGAGTTTATCCTTCAAATACATATTTATCCAGATGGGCGATCTTAGGAAACAACGATCTCTTCTGAATTAATTCGACAATCGCCATTGTGGGACTAAAATCTGCACATTAATTAACTAATTATACATGTTGGATGCAGGTGTTAATTAGAAGATATCACGCATAGCCATCGTTTCCAAATTCTTACGTACGTGTGTGTATCTGTCTTCCATCGCCGCATGGTCCGAGAGGGGCGGGCGGCCACCGGTTGCTGATGCCTGCATGACACCTGCATGCGCGGAACATATACGTACGTCTGAAGACGCGCGCGGGAATCCGTTTGTTCATCCATTGAAGGAATTCCCCCGGGCCGGCCCGCTTTATATCCCTGGGAAACAGGTGGGGGAATCCGGTCAAGGCAATCTGGTTCTGAACATGGGGAAACGTAATGAAATCATAATCTTTCTTAGGTTGATTCGTAATCAATACCGTTCTTATCCACAGGGGTTGAGTTTTGAGAGGGAGAGTCTGCTGCGATAAATTCAGGGCCCGCGGCAGCAGCAGAAGCAGCATGCAGGACTACTCCAGTCACCTTCAACTCGATCCTCGCGGCTCTCTGAAGGGAGGAACCCCCGCGGCTTAGCTCACTGATCTTCCTCCCTGCTCAGTTCCTCCGATCCTCTGCCAACACACATATATAGAGAGAGAGAGAGAGAGAGACATGGCGCCTCCCGCTGCTCCCACCCAAGGAAGAAGCCGAGGCATCGTTATGAAGGTGAGGGAGAACGTACGGCAAACCCTAGGAAACCGGGTCTTGATCGGATTGTATTCCCCCCCCCCCCCCCAACAAGATTTTCTGGAACTTGATCCTTTTAGGCCGAGGCATCGTTACGAAGGTGAGGGAGAACGTACGGCAAACCCTAGGAAACCGGGTCTTGATCAGATTGTATTCCCCCCCCCCTCCCCCCAACAAGATTTTCTGGAACTTGATCCCTTTAGGCCGAGGCATCGTTATGAAGGTGAGGGAGAACGTACGGCAAACCCTAGGAACCGGGTCTTGCTTGATCAGACTGTATTGCCCCCCCCCCCCCAACAAGATTTTCTGGAACTTGTTCCCTTAATTTATAGCTAGCTAGGAATATCAAACATCTGCACAGAAATCACGAGTACCGTGGCGCTCTAGCTAGCTTCTGCTTTAGCTTAGCTAGCTAGGAGTTCTACTTCATTGGTCTAGGAAGGCATGCATGCAGGTTCAGACATCGAATGCGAAAAGCATGCACGTACGTCTTTCATGTTCTTGATCATTGCCCCAAATTAACACCGTGATGGTTTATTAACATCCCTTTAGTGATATAAAGCATGTACTTTCTGTTATATCTTCAGATTAGTTCTTACTTTATGGGGTGTTTGGTTGCTCTTTTTATCTTTTTTTTCTCTCAATTTAAAAAAAAAAGAAGGAGATCTTATAACCCTGTTTGACATACCTCTCCTAAATTTTAGGGAGATGATCTACTCCCATGTAAATCTTCCTAAAAAAAAAACAACTCCCGCCTAATTTTTTTTTTAAAGCCGCAGTCTCGTCTCTCGTTCCCCCTGCGTCCCCTCCCCCGGCCGTTCCCCCTCCCTCCCCGTCAGGCCCCCCCCCCTCTCCCTCTCCCTCCCCCGCGGCGACCCCCCCTCTCCCTCTCCCTCTCCCTCCCCCTGCGAGGCTCCCGTCTCCCTCCCCGGCGGATCCCCCCCAGCCCCCCTCTCCCTCCCCCGCGCCTCCCCCCTCCCCCTCCTCCGGCGGCTCCCCCTCCCTCCCCGTCAGGCCCTCCCCTCTCCCTCTCCCTCCCCCACGGCTCCCCCCTCCCCCTGCGGCCCTCTCCGACAGCTCCCCCCTCCCCCTCCCCTCCCCTCCCCCTGCGGCCCGCAGCCCCCTCCTCCGGCGGTAGCCCCCTCCCCCTACGGCCCCCTCCGGCGGCTCCCCCCTCCCCTCCCCCGCAGCCCCCTCCTCCGGCGGCTCCCACAGCCCCCCCTCCGGCGGCGGCTCCCCTCTCCTCTGGCGGCAGCCCCCTCCCCCTACGGCCCCCCTCCGGCGGCTCCCCCCTCCCCTCCCCCGCAGCCTCCTCCTCCGGCGGCTCCCGCAGCCCCCCCTCCGGCGGCGGCTCCCCCCTCCACCTGTGGTCCTTCGGAACCCCCTCCCCCCTCCTCCGACGTCAAAACTAGGAGCTTTGCCAAACAACACAAGACTCTTTTTTTTTAATTTTAAAAATGAAGTAGAAAATTGATGTGTCATAATTTTTAAGATAGAAAGAGTTTTTTTTAAAAGTGTTCCCAAACACCCTATTAATCGATAGAGTCGATATGACACCCAAGCGAGTACATTCGTTAAAGAATAACACCTTCTGCACCGCGGTGCATTAGGTTCGTTGTTTCAAAAAAAAATGATAAGACGATCTTAATTAACTTCATCCATATATATATATATATATATCCGTCAGGATCTTTTTACATAAATGTTATTATTACATGTAAAATTATAGGTATGTCATTCTTGATAAATATATTTATATATATTATTATTATTATTAAATATTTATAAATATGTAAATTTAGTTAAACTACATGTATATCACTATTATTTTAAAAAACTTGTAAATATGTTATCTCATATATATTTACATTTTTTAAAATAACATTAATGATATGTGTCAGGGATAATTGCCGATATATCTCTGAAATCATTCAAAATAATTCTTATATTTTTATCGTATATACCGTAATACTCTTAAAATCTTTAAAAAAATAGCCATTATGTCATTTTATAGGGATATAGGGATAATTTTTATTTTAAGGATAAGGACATATAAAGGCACAAATGATTTTTTAAAAAGAAAATTAAAAATATTACGATAAATATGACAAAAGTAAGAGTATAAGGATAATTTTGTAAGCTTTTAAGACCTAATGCCGCCCCCGCCCCCCATCAATAACCCCCCTCCCATTAATAATACATGGGGGGGCGCTGAGAGGGGGCGACGGTGACATCACGTGGTGCCGACATCAACTGATCGTCTCCTTAAATGATTTGTTCCTAAAACATGGGAAGTTTGAAAACTAAAAAAATCGCTAAATAATTTTAGTTAAGTTTAAATAGAATTTTAATGAGTTGTAAACGGTTGTCATCAACATTAAAGGTTCTCTAGTTTTCATGCTGTCTGCTGCTCTGGCGTGCCTTCCCAGACTGCTGGAGTCGTGGACGGATCAATCCACCATCGCACCCCCAAGCCCAAGGTGGTCTTCGTCATGGGCGCGACGGGCACCGGCAAGTCCAAGCTCGCCATCGACATAGCCACACATCTCCCCGGCGAGGTCGTCAACTCCGACAAGATCCAGCTCCACGACGGCCTCCCCATCGTCACCAACAAGGTCACCCCCGAGGAGACGGCCGGCATCCCCCACCACCTGATTGGCGTCCTTCCGCCCGACGCCGACCGAACGGCTGCCGAGTTCCGGCGCATGGCCTCCTCGGCCGTGGCAGCGATCATCGCGCGCGGGCACCTCCCCGTTGTCGCCGGAGGGTCAAACAGGTTCATCGAGGAGCTGGTTGACGGTGACGGCGGGCGATTCCGGGCGGCGTACGACTGCCTGTTCCTCTGGATTGACGTGGCTCCCGCCGAGTTGCACCGGTCGGTGTCTGCTCGCGTCGACCGGATGGTGGAGGCGGGCCTGGTCGACGAGGTCCGGCGGGTCTTCCGTCCACACGACAGCGACTACTCCAGGGGGATACGCAGTGCGATCGGCGTGCCAGAGATGGACGAGTACCTGCGGCGGGACGAAGACGTAAACAGCACGCTGCGGGCGACCGCGTTCCGGGTGGCTATTGACGCGATCAAGGCCAACACGTGGAAGCTCGTCGGCCGACAGTTGGAGAAGATAGGCCGGCTGCGGGGGTTGCCGGGATGGAAGATCCACCGCCTCGACGCCACGGAGGTGTTCCAGAGTCGCGGCGAGGGAGCCGACGAGGCGTGGGAGGAGGTGGTGCTGAGGCCCGCGTTAGAGATTGTCCAGGACTTCTTGTCTCCCTGCAACAACGCTGAAGTCGAGGGGGACCGTGATGAGGAGGAGCAGCTTTCGTTTCTCCGTTGCGGTTAATTCCCTTCCCTGGTTGGGGTTTTAATTTCTTGTTTTCCCGTCATATAAATATAAAATATATATATATGTATATATTACCGTGAAAAATAAAATTGTATAATAGTTCATCTTATATTTATATTCATATATATAAATTTCATGTATGAATCTAGTATTGCATGTACCCCATGATAAATTTTGGCAAAATATTTACAAAATTATATATTGCCTTTTTCCGTATATGTCTTCTTGTGAGATTTAATGATTGAGCAATGCTCTAGTATCAATTATTTTCCCCCTTCTTTTTGTCACTCATATCTCAAGTATTGTCAAATCATAAAGTTGAATTTTCAAGTTAAATAAGTTAAGTACGATGTTGTTAGGCCTCTGATCCTTAATGATCACGCTAAATATTATGTTGTACGTGTTATGAGTACATAATTAAATATTATGAACACTTAATTGATACACTCAATCTAAACTTGCATGCACTATTTTGTCTTCGTACGTGAGAGTCTAAACTCAAATATGCATCCTTGACTGAGTCCTTCAACTCAGACTTAAATCTCTAAGGTCATGTTTGATAACGGTTTAAGCCCAAGTAAGATAGGTTATAATTATAACCGCGTCGGATGAGTTATTTCTTATTTGACATTTTTTTTAACCGGGATCCGATAGAGTTAAAGTGGATTAACTCATTCTTAAGAAATAGGTGAAATGAGCTAGTTAACCGACTCCGATTAGGATTAGGGGTCGGGTGGATCACCCCGGATAGACCACCTGTCCCTAACCTACTCCGTTATCAAACTCGCCCTAACTGAATTAACTATTTAAAAGATATAATTGAAATCATGGATAGGATAGTCGATAGAATTCTCTATCAAAATCTTCTCGGTCAGAAACTATTCTCAGGCCCCGTTTGGAGATCACCTTTGTAGGGATTCCAATCATTGGGAATCCCTGACAATGGTTGAGCAACAACAAATGTGTCTGGCCCATCTAGACTTTTGCGCTGAGATTAAATTTTGGAAGAGTGAGAGTATAGACACGTAATGTATTAACTTCTCTCATTCTCAAAAGCAAGTGGGAGGGAGATTCCGAAGGATCATTTGTCAGACACATGTACCACAGGTGGATTATGAAAAGTGTAAGTCCACTAACATCTACCCCCAAACGGGCCTTCAGTCGAAGTGCCAATCTTTGCAACTGAATCTAGTCGAAGTGTTTGCAACGGAATGGAGTCGAAACGTACAATCAACTGACCAATCTCAATCCAAGTCGCGTGATTGATTGTCATTCTGACTATCTAATTAGTTGATTGTCATTTCAACTATATTACTTCGAAACTGCAACTGTGTTATCAACTGCCTATTTATATCTTTCAACGGATTATATATTTCAACTAATTATATCATTCAACTAATTACATTGTTCAAATTGAAGCCTTCTACTACATATTTTTACCCATTAAACAGATGTAATTGTGTTTTCTCAACTGAGATCAATTCAATCAAATATTTTAAGGGCGTGTTTGCTAATCGATTAGGTTAGCGCACCCGACGAGAGAGAGAGCGATGAGTCCCACCGTTCTCTCACTCACAGGTGCGTTAATCGGGGTCGGTTAGTGCAAGTGACCCCCGGGCCGGAGTCATTTGCGCTAACCCTGTCTGATTAACAAACACCTCCTAAATGATTAACTTTAGGCGACCTTTTACTCATTCTTCGGCTAGAAACATTTCAACTATTTGACTCAGTTAATCTTCTCAGGTTTCATATCTTTGCGTTTCAACTATCATACTTCTTGAGGAGGATAAATCTGGCTCGACTCATGTCAGGTCCGTCTACAACAAAGCCCAATTCGACTCACGGTACACAACGCGTCTAACAGGCCACTGCAAGCCACGGCCCGTTACGGATGGCCCAGGACGAACGGATCTCAGATGCACCAGCACGAAGGGCCTTGGCCCAAACGCAGTGACCGCCGGAGGACTCTTCGGCGACTAACCATTACCCCCACAACACAGGCTTCGACCCCACAACAGGCGAGCACGTCCCACGAGCGTTGTAAGACTCACCTGGGGATCGACCGACTCCAGGGTAATCGCCCCTCAACGGAAAATTCCAGCCACGATCGCAGGGAACGTTACTCCACGACTTGCGCCCTTCCCTGCTAAGGGATTGGCCTTCGACACCAGGACAACCCCCTATAAAAGGGACCTCGACAGATAACAGAAGGACACGGTGAATCTCACCAACAAATGCCTACAGAGAAGCAAGCCAGAGAGCTATTCACCCTGCTATGAGAGAGGTCACGGCTGTTCATTCTCTGAGAGAGAATCCCTCCTGGCCGTACGACCTTACCACCCAGCGAACACCCTCCGGGTGACCACTGGGGACGGCGAGTACTCGTCTGGAGGATCTACACTTCTCTCAAATCTCCTACTGTGACCTCCATTCTCCTCCATCTCTCCTACTCTTCTCTGTTCTTCACTTGAACCGTTGCTGACTTAAGCATCGGAGGGTTGTCTCCTGGGGTAACACCTGGGACTCCTTCTGACGTCTTCCCCTCTGATGTTTGCAGGCTTCCACGAGTGCTAGGCGATCCTCCCCGACAAACAAATAGAAAAATGTGATACGAGAGCTAGAGACTAATTTTCTACCTCTACACTTCTAAATCATTTCTTAAATTATTCTTTGACATTGCTTCAAATGTCTATAGTTGACTGACATATTTTAGCCAAGTCAATTTTAACAAGAATATATTTAGTCGAATTAATATTTATCTTTTATTGATATTAATTCTGCATTATATATGCTGATGCAAATTTCAACTATAATTAGCACACTATGACACAAAAAAGAATATATTGCTTTCTCTTATATTCAAGATCCAAATATATTAAATGCAGAGCTTATTTTCCATGCATATTTTCATAATATTTGCATTTTATATTCTAATGAGATTATAACTAACACAGTAGTTAAGGACTAGGTTGACTTTTCTTTTAGTCATGTAGGGGGGATTTGATGACTGAGTCCGGTTAGCGCAAGCCTTGCGTTAATCGAGTCCGATTAACATCTTTGTGCGTGAGAAGAGAGATGGGCCCATCACTCTCTCTCGTCTGCTCTCTTATCTTAACCCATTCTCGAACTGACCCGTAGCGATTTCATCCACACTCAAAATCATTGTCATTTTTGCATGAAATATTATGACACAATTAAAGGTGTCCTTAACGCATACAACGTTAATAGGGTTATAGAATGGTAACTTCTTCTAGATTGAACGGTTGTCGTGTTGATGTGAAAGGTTACATGTCAAATCATGACATGTTTTGAAAGAATAAGGAACAAGACACAAACTCAAGGAAGAAGGCCAAACGCAATGGCTAATTATCTCTCAAGCAAAAAAGATGTTAGAGAGAAGCACACGTTCAAGAGAAGTCGTATCTAACGGATAGCCAATGAAAAGTCTATAAAGACGAGGCCTATTCTTGACTGAGTGAAAAATGGCTTCAAGCTTATTGAGCTTCCAAGTCCAAATGTACGAGGATCCCAATCCACTTTCAAAGCACTTCATTGAAAGAGTTCTTACTTTAATAAGCTCAAGTCAAAAGAAGAGATTAAATCAAAGGGTTGAGCTACTGTGATCAAAACTTCTGCACGTAGGACATTCTATTCTCATTTCTTTCTATGCATTTCTATTTTCTTATACTTTGATTTTTTCCACACCTACTTACTGTTCAAGATATTTTATTATGGAAGACTCTTGTATTTTAAGAGTAGTTAAGAATCCGAGAATCCTTTTGTCTAGATTGCTTGCGGGCAGGTCTGTATTAATTGGTACGTTGATCATCCAATCAAAACTTAGTAATATTGATGTACTGAACCTGATCAAAACTCAGCAAGATTCGGTGCATTGGATCACATGATCAAAACTCAACGGTGTTAACGTGTGGTCGCCTAATCAAAATTAAGCAAAGTTTGGTGCGTTGATCACTTGTGCAAAGTCTACCTGTCTTGGTGTGTTGGCACATGATCAAAGCTTGGTAAGGGCTGGTGTACTCGACACCTAATCAAAACTCATGAGGGCACATTGTTAGTGAGGTGATCATCACTTGATCAAAATTCAGTTGGTGCATGAAGAGCCAAGATCTCGCGCCAAGTCCTGAGCCGTCTGATCTAGGGCGATCACAGGGTGCGACCACTCCAACACAAAATTCTGTAAAGAGGGAAGAAGACGATCAGGGGGGCCCAGGGTTATAACCCAGGGGAAAATCCTTCGATACTTAAGTCAGAGAGCGGTAGAAGCGAGGTGCAAAGGGGGGCGGGAGAGAAGAGGGACACGAGATTGCTCTCCACCAGTTGAAGTGGCTGAGAGTGGGTTTACCTTTCCGGAGGAATTCGCTGAGTTTATATAGCGGTGGGCTTCCTCGCCTAGGTAGGAGAGGGATGGGGCCTGGAGGACGCTGCGTCCCGGTGAGGGACTCTTTCCAGTCAAGGACTCTCCCCTTCTCCTTATCTCCGTTCTCGGAAATTAGCGTAATCTCTGCTTAGATAGGCGCTAGCAGCGAGGACTTAGCCCTAGCACGTTAAGGAGTCATAATGCTGAGCTAATCCATAAAGGATATGTGGGGGTACTCATCTTCATCGTTGGGGGGTACCTGCTCGACCTCTGCTCAACCTCGAGATCACTCGGTATGGCCTGCAGGCTTTCCCCGAGCGTAAGGGGGGTCGACCGATCGGGCACCGAGCGAAAGCTGGGGGGTGATGCAGGCCTTGGGCACCTAAGACTTCAGGATAAGTGGGCCCTATGGGGGTTATCACTTATTAGGCCAGGCAGGCCTCGATGGGCCAATTGGGTCGGGCGTATAGTGGGCCGCGAATCTCCCCCTCTCCAGTGCACTTCTCGGAAGAAGTAGTAAAACCCTAGATGTAATCTAAGTACCAAACGTTGGTCACAAAATAGGTGTCCAAATTAACTAATATAAAAAATATGGTGTCTCCTCTAGTGTGTCTTTATGTTCACTTATCTCTTCTATTCACATTGTTATATATCTTAATAATATTAGCTATCATTTAATTTTAAATTAATTTTTTATATTCTGCACTCCCATTCACCCTGTTTTGGAGCTATTTTACTACTAACAAGTGGTATCAGAGTTTTGATTCTCCAGGAATAGGTTAAATGACTCGGAATACAAGATCCACAATAGCAAAGCAAAGATGACTGTCGTCTAAGAGGGACAAATCAATCAACATGCCTCTGCTCTTTTACAACCGTGACTATCTTGACTGGAGAGTGACGATGATGGATTACGTTAAAAGGGCTAACTACGACGCATGGATGGTGATTGAAGATGGAGATCATCTCTTTACAAAGCCTAAAAAAGAACGAGGAAAGCCAGAGAAAGACACAAATGCTATTAAATTACTCTCATCACACAATTGACTTATGCTTAGAAGATTATGATTCAATCCTTTGACAGATAGCACCCTATTGATCCAACATGTTTTACTAGCTAACTCTTGCCCGGTTCATGTTATTATTTCTTTGACATTGTCCTCAAAAGTCACTATTGCTCCTTGTTTTAATTCTAAACTAGTACACAATGACCTATCACTGGGCATAGTATTATTCAAATATGCCAAAATAATGATTTAGATTAAAGCACATAATTCTAAGTATATGAAAGATCAGTTGAATATCACTTAGGCTCATACTGTAACACTCAGGATTTTTTGAATAAAAATCAATGGGTTTCAGAGCGCTTTCGTGGGTCCCGGATCGAGTTTTGTGATTAAATCAGATGTTTGACTATCGGGCCTTCGGAGCCCTATGTAGGGTGAACTGTTGTGTTTCCGGGCTATGGGATATTGCAGACACGTGCATTTTTCGAGG